>OY856186.1:350990075-351049508 GCA_963693315.1 Diogma glabrata
ATCCGCTACACACTTGAGCTTAGCTAACTCAACTATGTGAACAAAGTTTTTTGATCAGGTAATCAAACGGATCATGGACTATACACGTGAGTTAAGCTAAATCGGAATTTTTTCTTTAACTATGCGAGCTAATCTATAAAACTATTGTAAATTAACTCGCATAGCTAAGATTCTAGCTGAAGTGTATAGCGGGATTAAAAAATCAAATTAGCAAAATACTGAGGCTCTGTACACAGTGGCGCAGCTGTGAACGGTTTATAGTAAAGTGAAGCTTTTTACTGGGCGTAGGCATATATACGCAAGAGTTTCGCTTTGAAACTATTCTGTGCAGTTTTTGAACCTGAATCGAATGCGTTTTGGTTGCTTTTACTAGAAATGCTAGATTATAGTTTTCTAAAATTTATGATGTAGTATAATTGTTGCGTTTATATGATTAACTTTCAAAAGGGGTTATACAGGTTATAGGAGTTTTTCGTAGTAATGGCCTTCAGCAATGGGAGATTAACTGTGATTATTTATATTAGAAATGTTTTATGGAACCGAAAAAATAAAAACTGTTGTAGTTTTCTATAGTTTCCATTAATAAATAGTTTTTTTCTGCGTTTGGTGTTTCATTAAAATCTAAAATAGATTTTAATGAAACTCATAAATTAAAATCATAAAATCTAAAATCTAAATCTATCTTCATATAATCTAAAATCCTAAATTATTATATTCCAACATATTGATTCAAATAACTTGGATTTAACGGCCTTCGAGAAATTGAAAAGCATTGGATTGGCAATTCCTATGTGCATTATCTTAGAATTTCGGAAAAAATGTTGGTGCCGAATGGCAAAACTTACATTGGCTATACTATCATAAGTTTTTCATTTTTTCACATATAAACTTTTTCACATATTGTCTAATAAAAATTGCCTTATTTTTAAATCATAATCAATAGTATTATGATATTGGATAGTAGTGTAAAAACATAAGTGCTAGAATTGTAGTTGTTTTTATTTAATCTACATATGTGCCATGGTGGATTTTATATTTATAATTTATTAATTAGTTGATTTTTTGTTTAGAGGTTTTTAGAAAGATAGGTCTGTTGAGTATCCTGATGTCAATTGTTAAATGTCCAAACATTTCTCATAATATGATGCGAAGCAAATAACTAAAAAAAACAGTACAGCCAACTCTCCTATAACGCGGTACTTTTAAAACGTGATTTCCATATAACGCGCAGTGAAAGCTTGGAACTGTTCTCCTATAACGCGATACGATCTCCTTATACGCGTTTTTCATTAAATTAAATTAAATTTTTAATGATTAAATTATCGAAATAAATTATATATATTTGAAATTTTATATAATTCATTCATGAATTAATCACAACCTATTAATGCATTTTGAGAATGCAGATTTTATAGACGGAAAATCGAATCGGCATCTTGATTTGGCGGCGATGATGTAAATCTGACCGATTCCGATTTTTTGGAAACTGCGGTAATCGTTAATATATTAGAAAACAATTAATGTTTTTTTTTAACTAGTTTTGACTAGTTTTTGACTAGTTTTTGACTAGTTTTGCTCGAAATTTCTTAAGAAGTTAGGTGATATTCAAAGATTAAAGTATGTATATTTATTATGATTTTTGAACTTTAATTCTTCAAACATGGCGATTTCAAAAAGTAAGTTTTGGATTTCTTTTTTCTATGTATTATAGATTTATTATTAACTAAAAAAACATACTAAAATTACAGACAAGCGCTATCTTTTGTTTTTGAGACGCTTTGAGGCGCTATCTTTTGTACTTTGTGCCACTCACTAAAAGTAAGTTTACTGATTCTATTGAGCTGTTTTTTGTGTAAACGCTTACATATCCACTTTACGTGACAAATATCATGCCAATGATATTGATAAAAATGCAATAGAAATATCAAAGATGGCTGTTGGTATTACAAAATATCATACTGATATATTTTGACAGATATAAAACATCGTTTTTGTTTGTTTGCAAAACTTTAGCTTTTCTTTTGTTTTCTTCCATAATTTTATTATAACTGTGTATTCAAAAACATTCTACGAATTTTAAGTATAAATATTATATAAAATATGCTTTGAATTTTAAATGTTTAAAGATAAACAAAATCAAATCGCCATTTTTTTTAACTATCATAAAATCATACTAAGAATAAGTAGATTTTACACATGATATAGAAGGAAAATCGAATAAAGACGCCGATAAAAAAAAACTTTTAAATAACTTTTAACTTTTAAATTTTCTATTGTCTGGATTGGCAATTTTGACAGTAAACTTAGACATAGTATCGAGTTATCCAGCTGTTAGAGTTGCCAATTTAGTTATTGTCGATTTGGTTGTTTTGTGTTGATTTTGTTGAAATTTTTTTAAGGTTAAAAATAAATTGTTTATTTGTAATGACGAAATTATCAATAAATTTTGCCAACATAAGAGGATTAAATGTCAATCTTCATTCGGTTCATCAATATCTGGAAAGTTTCAACCCCGACATTCTTTTCTTAACTGAAACGATAATCAGTGACCGAACTGTATCTCTAGATCGTAGTAAATACCTTTGTCCTCATTATGATATGGAATCCTCTTTTTATTTCAAGCATGGTGTTTGTGTATATATCAGAAACACCATTCCATACGTTAGAATTAAAAATTTTGAATTAAATTCAAAATACCACAATATGGTATCACTTAAAATTTGTTGTTCTAATCAAACGTTGTTTGTCTTTGGTCTTTATCGTTCACCTAACTCACCTGAGAATATTAACTTGTTTCATGATCTATCTGAAAAAATAGATAGATTGACTGAGTATCCTAACGCAAAGTTTATAGTTCTTGGTGACTTTAACGTTCACAATAAAGAATGGCTTATACACAGCTCTACTACTACCGATATAGGTAGACAGGCTGAGCTTTTTGCTGTTTATCATAATTATACACAAATTATAGACCAGCCTACGAGAGTACCTGACATTCCTGGACAAGGTAGTAACCTACTTGATTTGTTCTTGACAAATGATCCTTTCTTGGTACAATTTAAAGTATCAGATCCTTTGGGTGGTTCAGATCATAATTTGATCTCCACTCAATTAAATATCCAAACTCCTAAAGTTTTTAAAGCAAACCCCCGTCTGGTTTGGGACTATAAAGCGGCGGATTGGCAGGGTTTACGGACTTTTTTCAAATGGTTTCCATGGAAACATAATTGTCTTACTGATCAAGACCCAAACATAGCGGCTTTAAATTTTTCTAAAACTGCTCTCGAGGGTATGCGCAGATATATTTCTAATAGATTGACCATCCCAAAGACTGATCTTTGGTTTTCAAATAAATGCAAAAAAGCAATCAAAGTTAAGAAAAGGGCTTTTCGTAAGTTTAATCTAAACAAAACTGATGAAAACCTTAGACAGTACCGTAATGAAAGAAATATTTGTAGGCGACTAATAGATACAGAAAAGAATCTCTTTAATAGAAAAAAAGCGTCTAAATTTGCTGAACACCCAACTGGTTCACGTAATTTCTTTAAAACTGTTAAGGCAGTCCAAGGTAATTTTTGTAAGTCTTCTCTACATCCTCTTATTGATAGTGATATGCCTGTAATTGACCCAAAAGAAAAAGCTAATCTTCTTGGATATTATTTCTCTAAAAACTCTACACTAAAAGAACCCAATTTCTTACCTAAACCAATTCCTAGAGCTTCTCATAAAATGATGCGTATAATTTTTCGTAAAAACATTATTCGGAAAATGCTTTTACAAATTAACACTAACAAAGCTTCTGGACCAGATCGTATTCCGCCGATTATTCTTAAAACATTTGCAAAAGAGCTATCACCGATCCTCACTAAAATTTTCTATTTGTCGTATAAGAAAAGCGTTTTTTCTGAAATCTGGAAAATGGCAGCTGTGCAACCAGTTTCAAAAAAGGGCAGTAAAACTGATCCAACTAATTACAGACCCATTTCAATTTTGTCCGTTGTTACAAAATTTTTTGAGAAATACATTAATTTTAATATAATGACCTTCTTAGAGTCCTCAAAATTACTTAATGAAAGACAATACGGGTTCCGTAAAGGAAGGGCGACAGGAGATTTACTCTCTTTTGTCACTCATGTATGGAATAAATCTCTTGAAAACCATGGTGAAACTTTCGGTGTTGCTCTTGATATATCTAAAGCATTTGACAAAGTATGGCACAACAATCTTATTTGCAAATTAAGTTGCTATGGTTTGGACGACCAACTTATTACTTGGGTACAGAGCTTTATTTCGGAACGAAAATTTCGGGTCAATATTGATGGTTTCTCATCAGAATTTTTTTCAACTAATGCAGGCGTTCCTCAGGGTTCTGCCTTATCACCAACTCTTTTTCTTATTTATATTAACGATTTGTTGAATTCAACTGTTAATCCTATTCACAGTTTTGCTGATGATAGCACACTTCATGCATCACATGAAATGTCTAATATACATTCTCCATCAGCGCTTAATAGCTGTAGGTCAAATTTGATAAATTCCTTGAACGATGATCTAACGACAATCAACGATTGGGGTTTTATTAACAGTGTTGAATTTAATACGAGTAAAACACAGGTTTGCCATTTTTCTAGACTGTCCGCACCTAATCCCTTTCCTTTAAAGTTTGACTCCAAAGATCTTGTGGACAAAGAATCTGTAAGACTTCTAGGAGTAGAAGTTGAAAACAATATGAAATGGAATTCTTATATTTTTAACCTAGCTAAGAACGCTGTTCAAAAGTTGGGCTTTTTGGGACAATGTCGTAAATTTTTCAATCACGAACAGCTTCTATTAATATATAAATCATTTATACGTCCCTGTATGGAGTACTGCTCTCACATCTGGGGTGGTGCATATATTAGTAGTTTAAAGTGTCTTGACTCTGTTCAGCGTAGAGCTGTTAAACTGATTGGCAACTCACATCTTACTAATGAGCTTGATTCCTTGCAACACAGACGAAATGTTGCTGATCTGACAATTTTCTATAAGTACGTTATGGATGAACAAACTTCCAATGAGATCAAATCTATTTTACCTGAACTAGCAAACCTATCGCGTAACACCAGAGCAAATGTTGTGGCCCATCCTTTTTCAGTTCATATACAAAAGTGCAGAGCTGTTGCCTTTCAGCATGATTTTTTCAACAGAGTCTCTCATTAATGGAATGCCTTACCCTCATGGGTTTTCCCTGATAGCTTTAATACTCAAAATTTCAAAGTTAGCGTCCATAAGTTTCTTAAAGAAACTGAATAAATATTCAAACTTAATCCCAATCCCTAGTTGGGCATGGTATCTTCGGATATTCAGAGACGTTAATTTATAATTTATTATAATTAACACTAAACATGCCTAATTTTAAATAAAAAAAAAAAAAAAAGTCATTATTATATTTTCCCTTAAACCAAGGTGTTTAATCTGTCGATAGTAACTCTAATGTATAGACTTGCGATCTGTTACGAAATTTTTGCCGTCGAAGCTTATGACATTATAAGGACTTTCTTACGAATCTTGAACCGCATTACGTACTAAGTCAGTAAATAGAAAAACATGCAAACAAAACGCAATGGTTTTAAAAATGAAAACTTTAGTAGAAGTGTGTCTTAAAGCTTTAGAGAGACGAAGTTTTGCGGAATTTGACATGCATTTGTAAGATAGTAGTCTGATAGAATATTGAACTCCTTGATGGGATAACTTGTGAATAATACGAATGAATGAATTTGGTTGGACATGTAACCGCATGGACCAAAAGATATAGGAAACGATTCGAATTTTAGCGTGAAACTAGTGTCCATTGGCAATTTCGTCATATAGTTAATACATTCTGATATTGATAGTTTGACTAATGAAATTGAGCGATGAAATCTAAAGTGCCTGAATTGGCGAAGACTTGTTTTGGATGGGTTCTGTGACAAAGCATTGATAATTGGCTAACCAGCAGTGAAGAGAGTAAATGTGAGGAAAGTAAGCTGCTAGTGGTTTTCAATTAGTCAACCAGAGCTCGTTTAGTCAACCAAAAAAAGCACTGAATGTTGTTCAAGTGTAGTTAATCGTTGCATGACAGTGCATATAGTGCTTTGTCAGAGGTGTCAACTACGACCTCAATTTGGACAGTGTAAAAATGGTGGACAAGAGTTGTTACCCCACTACACTGTCTCTTGCATAGGTTTAAGATTTGAGACGTCTTCAGACCATTTACTAACTGTTTGTGAATTTTTTTTACCCTATGAAGAATTCAAATTGTTTGAGTGTCATTCGTGTGATGTTTGAAGAAACGGCAAATATTGATCATATCTAGGTTACGACGGAATTGTGTTATGGTTTCTGGATGTTGGCCGCTTCGACACGTTTGATTGTGGAATTGATTTCAGTTCAATCAATAAAGTGTTCAAAGAAAAGAAGTCAATGTTACTTTTAGCAAAGTGGCAGTTCTTAGTGTGGAATAATAATACCCGCATCAGAAATATACTCAAAAACGTATTTGAATGTTCCTTTTTAAAAGAAAAGATGGCAGTTTTCAAAATTTCGTGCTCATCAATAGGAATTTGATTGTAGAAATTAATTGAATTGTTGAGCAAAATCTGTTGAGCAAAGAGTAAGGTTTCTATGTCCGTACATCGTAAAAATGAAATGCATATGAATCCATAGTCTCGAGTACCCTCAAAGTTCAATCCACATACCGCAGAGACTTAAAAAAGTGTCCATCAATACCTCACAACGCTTGTTGTTGTGACTTGTGGGACCAAGGTTTTAAAAGGAATGGAACTATGTATATAGTGTGACACATATTGTAATTCGTATTACACAACACTTTTTATTAAAAAAATTAGAAAAATAGAATTTCGTATAAAAGTAAAAATATATGTGTTAAATGTAACCGACAGAATGTTAAAAGACAAACTACAATATCTGGGTATTTTAATGGTAGGGTACTATAAGGAGGTTTGCATTAAAAATTCGAAAATATTTTTATAATCAACCCTACCATAGTTCCCACATTGTTTTTAATAGAAGTGCGTCTTTGCTTATTATTTTTATCTTATCTATAGTTAGATTCTATAAAAATATAATGAGAAATTAAAAATTCGTGCCTTTTTTATCAATTTGTTATATTTACGTCTTTTTATGCTTTCTCTTCTTTATACTTATGTACCTACTTCTAATTAACTATCCATTCATAATGAAGATGGCAGGACAATGACATAAAAAGAAATCTAATATATATTATAATCTTTGTACAGA
Organism: Diogma glabrata; assembly: GCA_963693315.1. NCBI lineage: Eukaryota > Metazoa > Arthropoda > Insecta > Diptera > Cylindrotomidae > Diogma > Diogma glabrata. The sequence continues at coordinate 350,997,354 of OY856186.1, forward strand.
TCATGAACAAAAACCAATTTTAATAGATTGGAAATTCACCACAGTAAAGATTAAAACTATTATGCCTAAAGATAGTTATTTGTATACAAGACGCGTTTGAGTTTTCTTCAGGCAATAAACAAGGTCGAACATGCTTTTTGGTTTAGGTAAATATCATAATTTTTGTACGACTTCTAACAGTGGCGTACGCAGGATTGAGCTATGGGAGGGGGGGGTTTAGATAAAAAATTTAATTTGAGTTCCGTTTTTATACGAAACACTACTGTTGAGAGCCACGACGTGTTTTTGTATTAAAATCGGTTATCTCATATACTATAAATCCTATATGGACCTGAAATTTAAAATGCGTATAAAACTAACCTGTCCACTGAAGATGACGGATACAAAAAAATAAAGTGGTTTCCGTTTGTTTTACGGCGTGCAATATGTAAAGTCTTTAAGAAAATACTTTTTTTTACCGAGTCAAGTATTGTATTATATAAAAGGGATTGAATTCAGTATCCCTTAATAGCTATTTATGTACCAAGGTAGTTATATAGGTTATTGCGCCCGGAAAGCGGCGTAATCTAGCCCGGGGCCTCTGGCCCGAGGGATGGATGTCGCTTGATGGGCGTAATACCCAGTAACGCCAGTGGTGCATACAAGATTTTATGCTTCACTTAATAAGCTAAAAACTGAAAAAGAATTTAATTTGTTATAGTCTATATTGATATGCAATAAAATACAAATGTATCCTAGTATGCCAAGAAAGTCACTATTTTGAAGTTTAAAATAATTATTTGTTGTTCACTCAAAAAAAAAACTAAGTGAAACTAACAAAATTCTACAAACGTTCTACAATTTTTTTATAAATATACAACACACAAAAATTTCTGTTAAATTTACATTTTTATAATAAATATTGTAGATATACAAAAAATTATTTGTAAACACTATAAATTCTTTTACTAACATCCAGCAACAATTAAATACATCCAAAACATTTAAATATTTGAATTCCAGTAAATGATTAAATAACAAAAGATAATATTTTTCACAATCTGTAAACAGTAAATTCTTATAAATTTATTAAGTTCAAAATATAATAAAATAAAACAAAATTTATCTTATCGAAATGCACTTTCGCATTTCTCATATTATTCTTTAAGTTCTAAAGAAAAATTGTTTTGAGAATCAAACAAACAAAATTATTTTTTATCGTGATGCATATTATTGCATCACCCAAATAATTATTGAAAGATATATTTTAGAAATAAGATTTATTGTGGCTTTTGAAGTAGGTATTAACTTCTTTCTTGAATTTAATTAAATAAAATAAATTTTTTGAATTAGAATTAAAATAAAATAATTGTTTTTTTTTAAATAAATTTATTAGAGTAGAATCTAATTCGGGCGGTCGGACTGTCGAGATTACTCACTGTCATAGTAATAGAATGCAAAGGGATTTCTTTGTGCGTACATCGTATACATGGAATGCTTTGCCCGAATCAATAGTCTCGAGTGCCTTCAATCCACAAAGATTCAAAAAAAGCGTCCACATATTCCTGAAGACGCATGTTGTTGTGGGACCTACGTCTTAAAAGGGATCTATGTGCTGTTGTGACACATTTTGTAATTCCTACTACACAACACTTCTTATTAAAAAAAAAAATACTTCACCAAATGATTTTATTAAACAATTTTCACCAAAACTTATTATATAAAAATAAATAAATAAAAAATGTCAATATCTCGATGAAACAACAAATAATTTAATTTTAAATAATAAAAATTAGCGTCGATGCCGACTTGAGAATTTATTTAATAATTAATGAATCTAATAATTAATTGATCGAAAAGTATGCCCAATGTTTTCGTAGCGATAATTTTCTAACTTCGTTTCTTTTCAAATATTTGTACATTGTAACGAGCGGCAGCAAGTTCCTAATCATTGAATAACAATCTGGAACTTTGAGGAAGTTTCGAGATCATCAGCCCAATGCAAATGCTGAAATGCGCGCAATAAATACTAAAAAGGGTCTGAATTAATAAATTCTGAACAGCCTCAAACTCTTTTACATTGAATACTTTGATGAAAATTTCATATTCTCTAGTGATATATGTATGACCCAATTTTTATTATTGAGGCAGGTCCAAAAATAAAATAATAAACTGATCAGCGAATTATCTTTAGATGTTTTTGCTCTCGATTTTTTTATTTTGATAAAGAGTAAAAACAGACAAAGGATAACAAGTTGTTTTTATGGAGTTGTTTTTAGATGGTTTTGATTGTTATTTTAGAGCAGAAATAGAAAAAGGGTCGATCGTTACAATAGAAGAACAAACTATAAAAAGTGATTTACATAATGTTATGTTCTAGAGTTTTTATATAGTCTGACCAAAAAGACATAACCATAAAAGTCATAAAAATTAATTTTTTCTCGTAAATTTCAAATGAAAATTAATCGAAATTATACACAACATGTTAGACCTCGTTAAATATTATGATCATCTGTTTATGGTAAATAAAGAGAGATTCAATTACATTTGCTTTGTAATGCAGTACATCACGCATTGCTCTTGTTTATTTTATCAAACCAACATATCATAATCATTCATAATCTTGGTCTATTTTCTCAAACCTAGATATCGTAATCATTCATAATCATGAACTAAATTTACAATTTTATAATATTTCAAGTTAAATATTATAAAAATGACCACTTAGCATTTCCAAATAGTTTTTACTTTTATTATGAAAATAAAAGCAAAATATGTTTTGTTTTGATAATGAAATTTTATCTTAATAATATGTTTTGTTTTGATAATGAAATTTTAACGTAATAATATGTTTTGTTTTAATAATGCAAATTTAACGTAATATCTAATTATTTTTAATAGCATTTCTTTATGTTGATTTTTGCATTTTCGTCATATAATAACAAATTACATAATTAGGAAATTAAAATAAATTTTTGTATTGTTTCAATTTAACAAAAATATGTCATCAAGAAATGAAAAACAATTTTTTGTTCTTATTATGTGAAAATTATATTTGTATGTTATGAATTTTTAAGAGAAATACGGAAATAAAGATGAGTATAAAATTAAGTAATTTTCTAGATTTCAAGATAGTTCTAAGATAAGATTTAAAAGAAGATGTAAAATTGTGAAGTTTGCTTAAGACTTACTTAAAGTTTAAAAGTAAAAGTCTTTTGAAGAAGAGATCACATGAGATAAAATAAAAGGAATTAGCAATGGAGAAAAAGTATTTTCAATTTAAGATTATCTTCACCACTACCGATTGTTGAATAGAGATCGAAAGGCCTTACATTGTGTAAGATCAGGAATGACCCTTATTTGGTCATCCGCTCTATTCAACAATATCTAACCTTAAAGAGCAGAAGTCTACAAGCGGTTTAGCTTTAAATAGTAGTTTGTAATTGGAAAAATTCTCAAAAAAATTTTTTGGGGACACTGATATCAAGCCTTTTCATATGTGATATGATACTCTATTTGACTCGGTAAAAAATGGTATTTTCTAAAGACTGTACTTCGTAGTCCTGTAAAACATCTGTAGTGGAAAAGTTTAATTTTTTGCGCGTCTCAAATTTCAGGACATTTAATGAATTAAATCAGACATTTAATGAAATAATTGATAAAATGGGTAAAACACGTTTTGCTATCACCAATAGTGTTCCGTATAAAAAATGGAGCCTTTAAAGTGAAAATTAATTTTTGGAATAAAATGAGGTCTTGAACGAATAAAATTTATAAAGTAAAGAAAATCTATTGTTTCGATTTCCTGATTACAGTTCAAACAAAATTTCAGAAGCAATGTAAACTCGTTACAACTCGTGTCAGAAATGGAATATCTGGAAATAATATGAATCAAACCAATTAAGTTATTACTTGTATGTTGTAAATAAATGTTGATCCATGAGTTAAAGAAATGTTGAGTTGTTATAAAAATAAACGTGTTTCATATTAAGTGTTAAAAGCAAAATAGATAACATTTTTCAAACATCCCGAGCAGAAATTAGTTAGGGAAAACCTGAATACAGTCAGGGCGTGATCAGGGCCTGGTCAGTCTAACAAGGGCATTCCCTATTAGGGAAATCTGATGTGGGCTTGTTCCTGGGCTGATTTAGAATACCCTTTTAGGGTTAACCTTATTTGAATATATCCGGCCCTGATCAGGTTTTTCGTGTTTGACCCCTAGCTGAAATTTTAATTGGTTAAAATTCACTAGAGTATTGTTCATTTTAGAAATATATAGTTAAAATCGTTTCATGTATCTTTTGGTTATCGCTTCTTGGCTGAAAGACTATAATAATAGTGATTATAAGGTGGTATGTATCTTTTAACTTTTTCGATTGTAATTTTTTTATTTTAATTTGATTAATTTATGAATATAAAATATAAAATATCAAGACTTCGGTCAGGGTTAAGGATTTTGATGTTTTCGGCAAAAAACTTTTATGCGGACATGGTTTTTAGTTAAACTCAGCAAACTACTCAAAAGCCTACTCCATTTAGTGTTTCGAGAAAATATTACAAAATCACAAATTCATATTTCTTTCAAAATTCCAAAAATTTTGTAAAAAATAAATAAAATCAAACTTTTTTCAAAATCCTAAAAATATTCCAAAAATTATTACAAAATCCTTTTTTCAAAGATTCTGAAAATATTGCAAAAATTATACAAAATTAAAAATTGAAACTTTTTTCAAAATTTCAAATATTCCAAAAATTAGAATAAAATCAAATATTTAAACTTTTTCTAAATTCTAATAATATTCCAAAAATTCTTAAAAATTCAAAAATTGAACCTTATTTCAAAATTCTAAAAATATATAAAAAAATAAGAAATTTTTTTTTTTAAATTCTAAAAACATTCCAAAAATTGGAATAAAATCAAATATTTAAACTTTTTCTAAATTCTAATAATATTCCAAAATTTCTTAAAAATTCAAAAATTCAAACTTTTTCCAAAACTAAAAATATTACAAAAATTATAACAATATCAAAAATTGAAACTTTTTCCAAAATTACAAAAATTATAATAAAATCAAAAATTTTAAATTTTTTAAAATTCTAAAAATATTCCAAAAATTCTTACAAAATCAAAAATTCAAACTTTTGATTTGAAAAATTCCAAAAATATTTCAAAAACTGTAACAAATTCAAAAATTTCCATGTTCAATTGCATTTTCATTTACATTTACGTCATAAAAACAGCTACATTTTTTTTCCCAAAAAATTGGCTAAAAATATCAATGAAATCATTTCTTGACACGCTTGCCATTATTTTTTTGACAAACTTATAATGCCATAATTGTCTATAATAATAATATATTTTCACGTCATACAAATTATTTATTTTATTTTTTTCCAAAAAATTGGGTAAAAAAATAAATAAAAATATTTCTTTTGACAAACTTGACAACATTTTTTTGACAAACTTATAATGCTCTCAATAATAATAATAAAATCATTTCAAACAAAATTTTAATTTAATTTTTTTTTTTTCCGAAAAATTGGGTAAAAAACTAAATAAAAATCTTTCTTTTGACACACTTGACAACTTATAATGCAATAATCTAGATTTTGGTCTCACATACCAATCCCGACCATCAAGATTTCTCGAAATTCAATGTTCCTACTCGTAATCACTTAAAATGAACGTTAGCAAATTTCCTTGTTTTGACACACATAATGATTTTTTTGACACACTTCCGGTACAGTTATCGAACACAGCGTCCTTTCGGACCTGTCTCTTGAGTATACCTATTTTTAGAAAAAAAATTTTTTGAAATCCCTCCAGTGGTTTTCCTTGCAGCGTAGGTAATGACGGCCGGCCGGCAGACAGAAATACATTTTTTTTATTGCTTTTTTAGAATCTGTAGGTCCTAAAACGTCGAGAAATGCCAAAAAAAGTGGGGGTAAGAATTTCACTTTGAGCTCATGAATGTAATACTTAGGTCTTTCAGACCGAAGTAATATATATCAGGGTCTGGTCCGGATATCCCAATCAGGGCCTTATCCGATTATCCCAATCAGGGTCTGATCCGGTAATCCTAATCAGGACCTGATAGGACAAAAGCGTTACACTCATGTTTAAGGCCCAATCAGGTTGCCTGATCCGGATTAGGGCAATGCCTGATCCGGATTAGGGCAAACCTGATCAGGACCTTACTTGAGCCCTGACAAATTTCTGCTCGGGATGTTTAACAATAACAACCATAAAACATAAAACATACACATTTATCTGCCTATTCTTAAAAAAATTATAGAGATCTTTCGAATAACAATTGGAATCAAAAACTAGAAACTTAAACAAAAACCAAAGAGATAAATTTAGATAAGGAAGAAATCCTTTTTTCTAGTAAAAGATATACACAGACGATAGTAAGAAAAAACAAGCATAAAACATATAAAACAAAATAAAAACACCAAACTGTCTACAAGTCCTTTTATTTGATAAAAAAAATAATTCATGATTCGAATTTTATTTTTATATTGTGAGAAAACTAAATTTCTCTCCTTAGTCCTTTCCAAATCTTAACAATAAATTTTGAATAGAAATCAAATCTGTAACGCCCAAATCTTTTTTCGGTCAAATCGTAGATAAATCTTATTGAGTTTTTTTTATTCTTTATTGATAATGCAGACAGCTCAAGAGTATTTTATTAGAAATAAATGATATAAATATATTGTTTTATATTATGTCGTTTTTTAGTGTAGATAGAACCCGTCGATATTAAAAGGATTAGACAGCATAGTTAGAAATGTGATATTATTACATAGTTTATAGAATAGAATGTTGGCAGTTGAATTTCATCCCAGTTATTGTTGTAAAAATTGACATTTAAACAATATTTGATGCCACCAATCTTTTTCAACACAATTTATTTAGCTTTATTTTTCAAGAGCTGGGCAGGTAGAATATATGCTGATTAATTTTTTAGCAAGTTCCCATTACATTTGAAAAATTAAATTTTAAAGATATATTTATAAATATTTATTTATTTGATGCATGGAGGTATCAGTTTTTGTTTTGGAAATTTATAAGTATATAGGCCAAGCGTATTCCAGTCTCTGTTATTGACATATGAATTGATGTGAGATAGCACATACCACTATAGCAATATTAGTCAAATGTCACACGCCCTTGCAATAGCAGTGAGATATCTCTAGTCAAGGCTATATATTAAGGGTGCTAGCGGATGAACTGTATTCAACGGTAGCACCATCAATTTAATAGTTATGGAATATTACTTGATGATAACGGGCTATTACTTGCTCGAAGAAACGAACCTTCCTATAACCCTATATCTGGGCTTTAATCATTGAAAAAGACAGTACATCACATTATTAAGGAATATGTCACTAACTGGATTATTGATAACCCAATTTTAGGGTTGTTCGCTAAAAGTCCCTGGGCCCACACCAATTTCATGTAATGATTACCACATATTTTATACTTCGTGAGGCGCCTGTCCTTGACGATTCCGAAAACTTTTGCTCTGCGATTTTTCTCAAATCGTCCGCTTTTTCGTTCGGCAAGCTCTGAAAAATGCAGATTGCCCGCGATCTTGTAAATTTGCTATCACATTTTTTTTAACTGTGAAGTTGGAAATTTGTTTAAGAACATGAGGGTAAGCTTGTCCGACCAAAATGTGTCTACTGTTGTTGAGTTCGACAACTGACATTTTGGTATGTTTGGGTTGTCGGACTAGACAAAAGCAGAAACCATTTTGTTGGACAAGGTTACCCTCGTGTTCTAAATCAAATTTCTAAGCCCCATAGTTAAAAAAAAATTTACAAGATCCCGGGCAATTGGCAAATTTCGGAGCTTGCCGAACAAAAAAGCGGCCGAATCGAGAAAAATGGCAGAACAAACAAAAGTTTTCGGACTCGTCAAGGACAGGCGCCTCACGAAGTATAAAAAATGTGGTAATCATTACATGGAATCGGCTAGGGCCCAGGGACTATAAGTAAACAGGTTGTTAGTAAATGTGTGATTTAAACAGTTAAAAGGTCTTAAACAAGTTAAACTAAAAATTTGAATGTTCATCAAAAATACATTAATGATAAAATATTTAATGACAAAACGTATCAAACGAGCGAAATTTTTCACTCTGTTTCTGTGTACTATCGGTTTTTATATCAGTGGCACTTCTAAAATTACTTCGTGAATGGTCTAACCACCAAAGATGACGAGACGATACATGCCTGCTACAAATATCACCTCCATCACAGATCATTTAGTATATGTGCATCTGCACTTGTTTACCTAACGACAAGCTCGTCTCTTGTTACATAAACTCTTTTAGGCTGTGGCTTCCTCGGCCACGACCGCATTATGATTTTCCGAATATAAAAATAGTATTTTATTTTTCGCTACATTCGTATATATTTCCACTTTCTGTAGTAAACCAACACTAGCAAGTTGACTGGATACTCGTCGTCGTCCTCTGCTAAGATGAAACATTTTTAAAGTGAATATCTCTAGACCCAATTTTGTGAACCTGGTCTATCCTCGCGATGAAATCAAATGAAAATAAGCTAAATTTTATTCAACGTTTTATTTATTTATCAAAATGTTTATTAAAAATTAAATGGTTTCAATGCATGCGGTCTTTCGAGCTGGATTATTTGCTTACATAGCTTGTACTCGGTTTAGACGGTGTTGTTTCCTTCTAATTAATTGAATGGATTTTCGCCTTTTTGCACCGCTATCCGATAACACTGAGAACACGTTAGTTCGGTTTCTTGCTGCTGTGAGGTATATGTAACATTCTCCTTCCGCTGCAGAAGTTTGTTTTTTAAGTCTTCTCAAAACAATCTCTCAGCGAGGCATATCGATAGGGTGGCTAACCTTCTTGACTGCTATTTTATTGCCCCGGTTTGCCTCTATAATCTCTTTACAAAAAATTTTTTACACAACAATATCAAGGGAAACAACTTGGCAATGTAACTTACACTTGGAAATTACAAAGTATCAAAAAGCAAGTCTTTAGCATAACTTGCCTCACATTTAAAACGTACTTGGCATGCACACGCAAAGCAATTGATGATTGGCATTGTAAGCCACGTTTATGTGTTTGTGTTCATGTTTTTTGTGGTTTCATTAGTTGAAAGTTTTTAAGGTAATGAAAATGGAAAATTTAAATTACTAGTAGTCTAAATCAGAGTTTGATTTATTGCTTCAATTAATTTGAACTGTGAAACAAAAAATTTTAAAATATATTGCGAAGCTGATGTAAAAGCGAACTTCACCACAACTCTGGAAGCAAAATCTTCTAAATATATAGTGGCCTAAGATCAATCAAATCCATCTCCGATTAATAACTAACCGCGATGTTATAGATTTCTCGTATTACTAATTATAAAAACGTTAAAGAAAGCTATAGTTTCTGTACAGACATAAATTTTATTTGTACGAATAGGAAATTAAAGTAAAAAAAATTTTAACCGAAGTGACAAACCGCGGAAATTGGAATGCAGAACTGTTACAAATCATACTTTAAGCATTTATACTTACAAAGTTTAATCAAAGTCGATTATCACGAACTGATGATTTAACCGACAGGAACAAATTCCAACAAATATGTGTTTGTATTTCATAAATAATTTTTTAAAAAAAGTGTTTCTTTATTGATCATAACACTTCATTTAAAACATACCAGAACCATCTGAAAATAAAATAAATATCAGTAATTGTCAGCTAAAATATTTATCTATTACTTCGGTCTGAAAGACCTAAGTATTACATTCATGAGCTAAAAGTGAAATTCTTACCCCACTTTTTTGGCATTTCTCGACGTTTTAGGACCTACTGATTCTAAAAAACCAAAAAAAAATGTATGTCTCTCTGCCGGCCGGCCGTCCCTCCGTCACAATCGACGAAATCTAGAAAACCGCTGGACGGCTCTCAAAATTTTTATCTAATAGGAAGAGCCGAAAGGACGATGTGTTCGATAACTGTATAACCGGAAGTGTGTCAAAAAAATCGTCAAGTGTGTCTAAACAAGGGAATATGCATAATTTTTTGCTTAAAATATGTTCATTTTAGTGATAATGAGTAGGAACAAAGAATGTGGAGAAATCTGGATGGTCGGAATTGGTATGTGAGATCAAAAACTAGATTATTGCATTATAAGTTTGTCAAAAAAATGTTGTCAAGTGTGTCAAAAGAAAGATTTTTATTTATTTTTCTACCCAATTTTTTCGAAAAAAATAAAATTAATTGTTTGTTTGACATGAAATTTTGTTATTATTATTGAGAATTATGGCATTATAAGTTTGTCAAAAAAATGTTGTCAAGTGTGTCAAAAGAAAAATTTTTATTTATTTTTTCACCCAATTTTTTGGAAAAAAATAAACTTAATTATTTGTTTGACATGAAATTTTATTAATATTATTGAGAATTATGGCATTATAAGTTTGTCAAAAAAATGTTGTCAAGTGTGTCAAAAGAAGGATTTTTATTTATTTTTTTACCCAATTTATTGAAAAACAATAAATTTAATTATTTGTACGACATGAAATTTTATTATTACTATTGAGACTTATGGTATTATAAGTTTGTCAAAAAAATGTTGTCAAGTGTGTCAAAAGAAAGATTTTTATTTATTTTTTTACCCAATTTTTTGGAAAAATAATTGTACGACATGAAATTTTATTATTTATTATTGAGAATTATAAGTTAGTCAAAAAAATAATGTCAAATATCTATGTCAAAAGAATGATTTTCATTTATATTTTTAGGAAAAAGTAAAATTAGTTATTTGTATGAAATGAAATGTATAACATGAAATTATTATTATTGAGAATTTTATTGCATTATAAGTTTGTCAAAAAAATACTGTCAAGTGTGTCAAAAATATGATTTCATTTATTTTTGTAGATAATTTTTTGGAAAAAAAAATTTAGTTGTTTGCTTACGTAAATATAATTGAACATGGAAATTTTTGATTTTGTAATTAATTTTGGAATATTTTTGGAATTTTGAAAATTTTAAATTTTTGATTTTATTATAATTTTGGAAAAAGTTTCAATTTTTGTTATTGTTATACATTTTGCAATATTTTTAGAGCTTTGCAAACAGTTTAAATTTTTGAATTTTTAAGAATTTTTGGAATATTATTAGAATTTAGAAAAAGTTTAAGTATTTGATTTTATTTTAATTTTTGGAATATTTTTAGAATTTGAAAAAAAAATAGAATTTTTGAATTTTATTTATACTTTTAGAATTTAGAAAAAAGTTTCAATTTTTGATTTGGTAAGAAATTTTGGAATATTTTTAGAATTTTGAAAAATTTTAAATTTTTGATTTTATTATAATTTTTATAATTTTGGAAAAAGTTACATCATTTGATTTTGTTATAATTTATGCAATATTTTAGAATGTTTGAAAAAAGTTTTAATCTTTGATTTTGTAATAATTTTTGAAATATTTTTAGAATTTTGTTTGAAAAAAGTTTGAATTTTTAATTTTTACAATATTTTTGAAATTTTGAAAGAAATATGAATTTGTAATTTTGAAATATTTTCTCGAAACGCTAAATGGAGAGGCTTTTGAGTAGTTTGCTGAGTGTATCATCTTTTCACTAATTTATGTTAATTTATGATCTGTTATAATTTGCCGGCCACGTATTGGTGTTTCGTGTTAGTTTTGTAATAAATTTCTAAACAGAGATAAAAAAATACTTGAGCTTTAACAAAAAGTTATGCTTGATATACATCGCTTCCCAAAACTAAAAACCATGTCTTCAAAAAATTTTGTGCCGGAAACTATATCAAAATCCTTAACCCAGACCGAAGTCTTGATATCTCAGAGCTGTGAGATTTCAGCCCCTCCATATTTTAAATTTAAAATTATTATTATACTTAAATCCGATCGAACTTGGTACCGCTGGAACTTGGCGAAACATGATGAATAATTGTAGATAAAATTCCTTGTTATTATAGTATTTCGCAATTGAGTTTTTATTTTAATAAAATAACCATTTAGTTATTTAATTTATACTAGGAAGGCCCGGCGTGCTTCGCTACGCTTATAAATAAAGTTTTTGCGTAGACATTTTGTTGACGTAGAAGCAATGATTTCAAAAAGTGGTAATGAGAAATGCTAGCATATAATTTTTAATTTTTCTTTTTAAATATATGAATGAAAAATAATCAGAGCTCTAGCTGATCAGTTCAGATATATGAAAAATTAGCGATCAAATAAGCTTTCAAGTAAGCTTATTTGATCTCTAACTTATTTGATCGCTAATTTTTCATATATTTTTCATATATACTTCAACAAAATGTCTACGCAAAAACTCTATTTATAAGCGTAGCGAAGCACGCCGGGCCTTCCTAGTCATCATTCATTTCTCCATTCACAACATTCATTCACAACATTACCATTTATTTCATCTATCATAAAAAAAAACAAACAACTCTAACTCTTCGAATACGATAAACTTTGAGAATTAAATTTCATTTTGTTTTTGTATGTATGTAAACTTATAATGCATATGTATATAAAAAGTTTTTTGTATATAATAATTTTTTTATTTATGATCCGAAAAATCCCAAAAATCTTTAAAACCTAAGTTACAGTAATATCAATTAGCGCTGAAAATTTGAAATTAATTAAGATTTTATTCTCTTTCATTCACAAACAATATATATTAAAAATTCTAACAATCAAATTTACGATCTCAAACTATCATACCAAACACACACATTACAAAAAAAACACAACAATCAATAATCAATTTTTTATCCTCTTCCATTCACAAACAATATATATCTAACTAAATATTCAACGTATTAATATATAAGATAAAACAACAAAGAAAAATAACGTCCATACTCTCCTAGATCAATGCGTAAACTGAAAATAAAATATAAAATACTATAAACAAAGCAGCGTTGCCATTTGAGAAAAAATAAATGGTTTTTTAAAAAAAATTTGGGCATTTTTCTGCTTTTCAGGGTTTCATAAAATTTATGTTGTTGTTTTGATTTCAGAATTTATTGTTAGACCAAAAAAAAAAAAGTCAACCGATGAAATTATAGAATTTTACTTTCGTTTCTCAGAATTTAGGTATACTGTATAATGTATATTTATGTTGTTTATATTGATTTTAGCGAAGATATATTTACTTCAAACAAGCAATTTGGATTTCAAACAAAAAATTGGGATTTTGGGATTTCAAACAAAAAATTTTGATTTAAAATTGATTTAAATTTGGATTTCAACCAAAAAGTAGTTTTTGGACCGAAAAAGGAGTTTGGGCTTCTCGCGGTCAAAAAGGAGTCAAAAAACTCCATTTGGAGTCAAACGGCAACCATGAAACAAAGAAAAGATTTGGACGATTCCATTTGATCCATTTGATTTGATTTGATTTGAGGCAGTTGAATTCAAAAATACATTATAATTCGTCTATAACTTTTTTATTTATGATCCGAAAAATCCCAAAAATCTCTCAGATCTAGGTTACACTAATATCAGTTAGCAGTAAAAATTTGGAATAAGTGAAAATTCGAATAAAAAAGCCTTAGGCTGTACAAAGTACAAAGTTAGCGTATTAATATATAAGATGCTCGATTCTATTTCGATTGTGTTTTTTCTGAAAATAGTTCTATCCTTACTCTGAAATATATCAAATTAACTCAGAGGTGTTAATTTTTGTTCTTGAGATATTTAATTTTAAAGATTTTTAGTCCGATTAATATTCTAATTGTTCATTATTTTTTCGAACAATTTCTATCATCAAAAAATTTTAACCACTGAAGTTCGATAAAATAATGAACAATTAGAATTTTAATCGGACTAAAAATCTTTAAAATTAAATATCTCAAGAACACGAATTATTTTGCCTCTTTGTAAATTTAATATATTTTAAAGTAAGGTTAGAGCTATGTTTAAAAAAAAAAAGTTAAAATTTAATTGATTTTAAAATTTTTTGTTAATGGAAGTTGTTTGAAAAAATGAGGAAAAATTCGAATTTCAGTCGCACTAAAAATCTTTAAAATTAAATATCTCAAGAACAAAAATTAACGCCTCTAAGTTAATTTGATATACTTTAGAGTAAGGATAGAACTATTTTCAGAAAAAAAATTAATTAAATTCCAATTGATCTTCGACCCTAGCGCCATCTTTAGAAAAGTTTTTTTAATATTTTTATTTAAAAATTAATTATGAAAACAATTAATTAGTTTTTTTTTCAAAGGACTAACTATTCATCTATCAAACAAAAAAAGTTTGATGAAATCGGTATAGCCGCTCTTGAGCAATTTAATTTCAAAGTTACATCAGATTGGCAGAATTTTCATTTTTATGCATGTTGGGGTGCCCCCTATGCTCAAACTATGCACTTTAAAAAAATTTTAAAATAAGTAGTATTTTTTATTGTGTCCATACTACTAATACGCCAAGTTTCAGAAAATCAAAAATGGTCAAGCTTTCACAACTCTGTCTAGAACACGTTTTTCATCTATATTTAATTTATGTGCTCGATCCGATTTCGATTATTTATCATCCTGAGGAGCTTACAAAAAACTCTTGTTTATGTTCCACTACAGTTCCACTAAACGTTCGATTAATTAAATCATTAGCATATAAAATTGTTGGGATTTCGTTCGTATACTACCTGGTTGCAAGTAAATGACTATGGGGGCAACTCATAATTTGTAATAGAAGTATGTAGGTATATTTAGACGAGATTATCGGATTAACTACCAAATTATATTATACATATTGTGATTTTATGAATTTTTTATCTTTATTGGGCCCGATTCAGTAAAATCTTTTTTAATCGAACATTTCTGTTATTCTTTTACTTTTTGTATGAAATTTTATAACGGGAAAATAAAATTTCATACAAAAAGTAAAAGAATAACAGAAATTTTCGATAAAGATTTTACTGAATCGGGCCCATTATTTGTAAAACTATAACATAATTGATTACCCGGTTATACAAGTTGATTACCCGGTTATTTGAATAGAAGATTTTTCCACAAATTGCCATCCCTAATCTTAATATCGTCCACTAACCAGTTCTTTCAGTCATTTAAATCTGCATCTTTGTCAAAGTGTCATCAAAATTGAGTAATGAACGAAGTCTTTGTGCTCCTAAAAAATTTTAAAAACAAAGTGTGAACAGTTAGCAGTTGTATGGTAGGCCCACTTTGATCAATATGTCCTGAAACTCAAAAGTTGGTCATTATCTTCTCTTACTCATAAGTTTCATCATAATCACTGTAAGACTTAGCATGCTATTTTACGATTTAGCTCACAACAAGTGTTGTAGGCTTTAGCATGCTATCTAAAAAATCTTCCAAATTACAAAAAAATATTTTTCGACAAATCTACTGGTCTAGACCTTTCCTACGATATATCTATTGCCCCACTTTTGTTGGAGCAAATAATTTTAAATGGTACCACAAAAATAGTGCTTGTAAATCTATATATACGTATTTATATATAGATGTACATAGTTGGAAATTTTAAATTATGTATAGTTGGAAATTTTTAATTTTTATGAATTTTTAATTTTATTTTGATATCAGAATATACTCGGGTAAACCATCTTCCTTTCACAAATGGTTACAGACATGTTGTTCATTTGTCTCTGTTATGCCCGCCTAATTACGTGATATTTAACAGGTAGCATTTATAAGAAAATCTGCAATCAACTCCAGAACAAATTTAAGTTCTATATAGGTGGGTTGACAGGAAATTAGATCTTTGTAGTTAACGGCCCCGGCTCACTAACAGTAAAGACTAAATTTCTACTCAACCCACACTTTTCCATTTTTCAATTATGACCCGACTTCTTTGCATTTTTTCATTACATTTCTATCAATAATCATCGGTACACCTGATTTTTTCTTTGACCCACTCGAAGCATCAAGGTTATAATAGTTTTTGATTATATATTTGTATTCTATTTACAAAGTTTCGAATTTTGTTTATTTTCCCAGTTTATACAAAAATGAAACAGAAGAATTGCTAACATTTAAATTTCTCTACATATTATAACCATAAAACCGAGAAAGAAATGAATCGTAGCAATACATGAACATTTCCAGTTCTTTTTGCTTGTATTCTTAATTGATAAACGGATGGTTCTTACTTTTGTTTATGTTTTATAGATTGATGGAAAGGTAAGAAGAATGTTTTAATGTTTTGGAAAAAAATGAGACAATCTTTTGTCGACAATCTATTAACTGGATTCATTGTATTGTATGCAATCATATGGATGACGAGGTAAAGATATGTGCAATCAACTCTCCTACTCCCTGTTTATTTAATTTTTAAAAATATATAAGGAAGAAATATTCTCCAATTTTTTGAGTTGTAAATTAAATTAAAATAGAAATGTTCTTAACCTTAATGGTATAAAAAAAATAAATATAAAAGAACAAAAAAAGGAAATTATATGTTGTGATTGTTTTTTTATACATGGGCAAAAAGTAGTTTCGTTTTGAAACAAAATTTTAAATATATATAAAGAAAAATATTTTGCTGGTGTTATAATTATTGATAATAATTAGAAATAAAAGAAAAGTATAAAGAAAAATGTTTTTACTGTTGTTATGATTATTGTTCATAAATGTGAATTTTAAGAAGTAAATGAAAAGTATATAAATAAAAATAATTTTAATGAGGTTTCGTGTTCTATATGAGTGGCTAGAAAACCTGCATGAAAAATAAAAGCAATGAATACAAATAAAAAAAAATAAGTAAAAGTATAAGATAAGGAAAATAAAGTTTTTGTTTCTTAATCACGGTATTACATATTTAATATTTTTTTCTGTCATGCTCGTTGATAATTGATGAGAAGAAGCTATTTTGAGAAAATGAAAAATCAACATGATTCCTGATGATTGTATAACGTAACATGTAAGAAAAAAAAGGAGGGTCGATTTGGATGTGATTACAATAACAAATAACTGGAAATTTTTGG
This sequence comes from Diogma glabrata, assembly GCA_963693315.1. Classification (NCBI taxonomy): domain Eukaryota; kingdom Metazoa; phylum Arthropoda; class Insecta; order Diptera; family Cylindrotomidae; genus Diogma; species Diogma glabrata. Next base: position 351,014,309 of record OY856186.1, read on the forward strand.
CATATTATCGGAGCATCAAACCACCTATCAACAAACTATAATAAGTTAAGTTTAATTTAATATTTTTATTATTCTTGTTTTTAAATTCATTAAATTCTGTTTTAATTGTTTTAGACCATAATGGTCTTTTATGTTAAATTATTTTTGAGATGTTAGAGATCTTCCTTGTTAGAGTCCGCGTTTGAATCCGTACATTCCTGTATCATTTAAAAATTTAAAATAAACCCTTGGATAATAGATACCGTAAGTATCTATTTATTTCATAATTAAAGTTGAATGCAACGCAACATCTGAAGCGTTTCATTATTTTGACGATTGTACTCAATACTCATCATGTTGTATATTTTATGACGATGTGGTCGGCATTCTATATAATGTTCTAAATCATGATGTTGAAAGTCATGAAAGTCATGTTAACAAATTTTAGACAATCCATAATCAAAAAATTTGCATTGCTCATCTTATTATCACAAAACACGCCGAATATGTTATCCTGATGTATATACATAAATGTGCACATATTGCATATATTATGGTTTTTATATGGTAACAGATTCATTAGTAACATTCCTCTGTCAACCATACTTTTGCATTTTGAGTTATAAGATGAGTTTCCACATTTATAACATCTGTTAGATTACTTCAGTGAGTAGCTGGGATTAGACTTAGCACCTTGATCAATAATAATTAATTCTGAAAGTCCAAATGAGACCTATATATTCCTGTAGGCTTGTATACAGCAAACATGACCGTTACAATACTATTAGTTTTTGGATATTGCTATGAATTGTTTTGAATTGCTATGTATTGATTTTGGTTTTGCAAACAAAAGGATGCCTAAATACCTTGGACTTTTGAGACACCATATATTTTCGCACCCTAATTTTTTGTCTTTTTAGGTAGATTTCATATAAAAATCTACCTATTGCAATGGGCCTCATCTCGGAATTTCGGAAAAAATTTTTGTGCCAAACGACTATATATGATAAGCGGAGACGAAAAAATAAAAAAAAAAAAAATTTATATATATATATATATATATATATATATATATATATATATATATATATATATATATATATATATATATATATATATATATATATATATATATATATATATACACGATATGAGATATAACGAAAACGACCGGCACTCTCACGGTCGCATTTGTTGAGGGAGATCAAAAAAATTTTCTGTACGTATGTGTTCTATTAATATCTCGGACGAGTTTCAGCAAAATCCGACACGTGGTTAAGGAACTAGAGCCTTTTTTCTAAAAAAAATTGATTTTTTAAAACCGTTATAACGGCCGTTTGGATACTAATATTTTAAAAAAATTAACGAATTTAAAATTTTTGGAATCCTTTTTATCAATTTGTTTTAAAAATAGACCTCTGCAGTTAGAGGTTCCTGAGTGAGCGGCTCCAACAAAAAACTTTGCAAAAAAAAATTTTTTTTGAAACAACCGGCACTCTCACGGTCGCATTTATAAAGCCAGATCAAAAAACCTCTTCTAAAAATGTGCGTTTTATTAATATCTTGGACAAGTTCGTAAATCAGCTAAATCCGACACATGATTAAGAAACTAGAGGCTTTATACTAGAAAAAAACTCTGTTATTTAGATCCGTTATAACGGCCGTTTAAGTTCTAATATTTTTAAAAACTTCATAAGTTTAGAATCCTTAAAACCTTTTTAATCAGTTTCTTTCAAAAAAAAGACCTCTGCAGTTGGAGGTTTCTGAGTGAGCGGCTCCAACAAAAAAGCTTGTAAAACACAAAATGCGTTTGAATCAACCGGCACTCTCACGGTCGCATTTGTGGAGCCAGATCAAAAAACCTTCCGTAAACATGTGTGTTTTATCAATATCTTGAACAAGTTCGTAAATCAGAAAAATCTGACACATGGTTAAATAACTAGGGGCTTTATACTAGAAAAAAAATTCGTTTTTTTAATCCGTTATAACGGCCGTTTGGATACTAATATTTTTAAAAACTTCATAAATTTAGAATTTGTGGAAACATTTTAATCCGTTTCTTATAAATATAAACCTCTGCAGTTCGAGGTTTTTGACTTGTTGGCTTCAAAAAAAAAGTTTGCAACGTTCCATAACTACAATTTCCAAAAACCTTATAACAGTCAATGAAAAAAAAATAAAAAGGTTTGAATAGAAGAAATTAATTTTTTTTCTTAGAAATAAACTATTTTGATATTTTGCAGTAATTGGACGACATATGATATAGCGTAGGCTTGTGTCATAAATTGTCACACACATGTTCTGTGGTAGATTTGATATTTGTTTGTTGCAAAATTGGATAGATATAGTTTTGCTTATATGTAGCTAATTTTTTTTTTAAAATTTATTCGATATCTTTTTTAAATTAGTTTGTGTTGTTTAAACTAATCTGAAACATCAGATTCTACTGGCACACAAAACTGTCTGATCTCGAAATCTACCTATTTCTAGCGGATATACGTGCCGCTTGGACTTTTTAATAACCAGCCAAATACCGGTTTTAGAAAATAGTTTGGAGGCAACTTTGAGATTTGGATAAGAAAAACTATAAAATGCTTCAATCACTTTTTAAATTCCGAAATTTTGCGGAAATATATAGTTGGTGACGTTTCACAGTATATCATATTACTTTTACTGAAAATAACGTGAGATATTATGTCTTAAAAGAAATATTAGCTATCGTGAGTTTTTTTAAGATATCCGAAATATTTACTCCTAAGTATAGTCCGGTAGAAATAGACATTCCAAATTGCAATAATTCCCATAGAGCTGGAAATTGGTACAGACCTTAAGTTCACCATTATAAATAATATGTCAAAAGTTCCCATCGATCCCATGTGTGCGTAAAAAGTTATTCAAGGTCAAAGGTAAAAAAAATCGGTTTTTTGCGTTTTTTTGGTCAACGGTAAATGTTATCGCCAAAATAGTTGAAACAAAACTTGTAGATCATTAAATTTTCTACAAAAAATGTTCTGATACTTTTTTTCGTATGAATCACCGTTTAAGAGATATCACGGTTTTAAAAGATGAAAATACTAAAAAACACGTCTACTTCGTCTATATGCATCATTAGACTTTTAATATTATGGTATCAGTAACAATATTAGTATGTGTAACTTACACATACAAATTATACGAATCAGGAATATAAAATATTAAAGAATATACACTTAAAAGAAACTCAGTCCCCAATTTCATTCGTCCGTATAACCTTGAGAAACATCTGTTTGCTTTTCTTTTGTTTTTGAGTATGAATTATCCCCTTACCCATTATCACTCTTTGATGCTGTTGGAATGCGTAAAACACAAAAGTCATCCATTTATGATTGCTTTCAACCCGTGGAAATTGAAATGGACAATACAACTGCTACTTACATTATCGATGGAGGATATCTATTACATCGCGTTGTATGGGATCAAGAAGAAAAATTTAACGTTATTTTTGATAAATATGTCCAATATGTACATAGACATTTTGGTCATAGAGTAGTTATAGTATTTGATGGTTACGAAAAACATTAAAGCTACAGAACAACGTCGTCGTAATACAAAAACATCTTCTTCTTCTGATGTCGTTTTCGATAAATTTATGACAGTTCCGACAAACCAACAAAAATTTCTTGCAAATACTTATAACAAGTTTCGCTTTATTTAAATATTATTTGAAACATTTACAACAGCAAACATTTCAGTGAAACAGGCTGATAATGACGCTGATGTACTCATAGTTGAAACAGCAATAGAAAAATTTAATACAACAAATGCAACTATTGTTGTTGGTGAAGGTGTTGATTTGTTGGTGTTGCTAGCTGCACGCACTCCACTTGATTAAATTATTTATTTTTTGAAGCCTGGGAAGGCTCAACAACAAACAAAAATATATTTATCAAAAAGTTTATCTGCCTATCCCAAAGGGGTAAAATAACAACATTTGAAAAACGTAATGATTTAACTCAATCTGCCGAAGTGTTCCAAGAGATTGGCAAGTCTCCCCAAGTCCTTATCATGAATGGGATTCGCTTTCTTTTTGCCATGTATGGAGCTGCAAAAAAATTAATTGTATCGACAAGTATAGATATTTGAGCTTTGTTAAAAATACTCGTAAAAATAAAAGAGTCGAACTATCTTGTCTTCCTCCAAAATCTGCATCTGCTTACCAACATTTATATCATGTATTTTACCAAGTTCAAGTGTGGCAAGGAAATCAATTGGATCCAGAAGATTGGGGATGGAAATTAATTGATAATATTTTAGAGCCAATTCAAACTTTACTCCCTCCTGCTCCATAGAAACTTCTTAACACCATTTTTTGTAATTGCAAAAAAGGTTGTACATGCAAGCTGTGGCTGTAAAAAAGTTGGATTGCTTTGCTCAGTAGCATGTCCCAACTGTCAAGGCCAAACTTGCTCAAATGTTGTGTCAAGTACAACAGATGAAGATTTATCAGAGGTGTAAGACGAGACAACTGATATATCTTTCTTAGATCAGTCCACCGATATCGAGGTAGAAGAAGAAGAAGACAACGAAGAAGGCATTACTGTTGAAGTTGAGTTTCAAGGTTACCAATCAGACTGAAATTTTTATGAAGTCGACAAAATTTCAATTTTTTTATCATTATCAACAGTATTATTTTTTAATAAACCCTTTTTAGTTATCTCTCTTTTGCAATCATTCGGTTGGACGACTATTGTGAGCCCATTAAACCACCAAATCACACTATGGCGACTTTAACCTGTGATGACTAAAAGGGTTAATTATCTAATTTTATCTAGTAAAAATGGCTCACAATAGATCGTGAAATATTCTTACAGGGGAAACCACATTAAAAAAAAGCGCGAAGCACACTACCGCATGGGTGGTGCGGAAATATGTGCATATTCTATAGAATACGACTTTTTTATGTTTTGAAACCGTGATATCTCTTAAACGGTGGTTCATACGAAAAAAAGTATCAGAACATTTTTTGTAGAAAATTTAATGATCTACAAGTTTTGTTTCAACTATTTTGGCGATAATATTTACCGTTGACGAGAATAACGCAAAAAACCGATTTTTTTTACCTTTGACCTTGAATAACTTTTTACGCACATATGGGATCGATGGGGACTTTTGACATATTATTTATAATGGTGAACTTAAGGTCTGTACCAATTTTCAGCTCTATGGGAATTATTGTAAGCCTAGCCCTTTTTTCATGTCTATTTCTACCGGACTAAGTAGGTGACGAGAAGTTTTGAATCATATGCCTTGCATATAATTTTTGTGTGTTAAAGATGAACCGAGGAGAAACCGAGCCGATGCTTTGTTAGCTTTTAAATTGCTATAGAGGAGTTATTTACTGATCTTTTACTTCTTCAGTGCTCTTCAGTGCGAGCCTATAGTGCTCTTGCTTGAATGCTCGAAAAGAGCATACAGATGTAGCATGCAGTGGCGGATTACCATAGAGGCGGAAGAGACGGCCGCCTCGGGCCCCACATGCACAGGGGCCCCCTCGCTACAAATAGTATTGATATTTTATAGGCATTCAAATATCAGATGACTGCGTTCATTCAACCAAAGTTTTTAAACCTAAAGATTTTTTTAATATTATCCCACATGTAAAAGTGTTAGGTTGTCAATTTGTATTACTTTTTTTCATGTATGTATTTATTTTAATAATTCTAATTTGATAGTTTTATAATTTTTTAATGTACAAATTCGTTTTCCAATTTGTATAGTAAAAAAACATTTTGTTTTGAAAAGTTCCACTGTTACGAATGAATATTAATACTAAAACTTTATTTGCAATGGGCTGTTATTATATCAATCGCAAAATTATTGATAAAAACAAAATCCAGATAAGTATTTTTTGGATATTTGAAGTATATTTGAGTTTTATGTTTTCATAAATGATTTTGGATTTCTTTTAAGACCTACAATTTATTGAAAGCATTAAACTGAAAACTTCAATTTTAAGCATATAATTGTACATATTTTAGATTAATTTCATATATAACTAAATAAATGAAAACTTTTTAACGTGTAGAATTGAAATCTTTTATTGTATGCTTAAAATCCATGTATTTTGTATACAATACATGCTAAATTCATCATTTGGATTAACGTTTGAAAAGGGTTTCCATATGATATGATTGATATAGTATAGGTGTTTTAGCTTTAGTTGTATATTTCGTTTTATCAACGTTGATTGGAAAAAAGATTGTCTAAAAAATTTGTTTGAAAAATTTGAAAAAAAGATTGTTTGTAACTGGACGTATTGATACTCAAATAGCTCATGAAATTGAAGTACAACAAAAATGCTGGCGGGAAGTTTTAAAAAGAGTTGCAGCTACAGTAAAGCTATTAGCTACTTTGGGTTTAGCATTTCGTGGTCATCGAGAAGATATTGATTCGAACAGAAAAGGAAATTTTATGACATGCATTGAGTACCTATCCCAATTTGATGATTTTCTTAAAAATCATTTGGAGCGGTACAGCCATCCACCAAAAGGTAATGTAAGTTATTTATCACATACCACATGCGATGAATTTATAAATTTAATGGGAACTGAAGTAAAAGAATACCTAATTCAAGAGATTCAGGACTCTTTATACTATTCAATTATTGTTGATTCTACGCCAGACGTGAACCACACTGACCAACTAAGTTTTATATTAAGGTACATTGATAAAGTGGGCGATGCGAGAGAACGATTTTTGGATTTTTACAAATTGAAAATCACAATTCAGAATATCTAGCACAACTTATTTTGAAAACTTTAAACAATTTGTCTTTGGATATTAAAAATTGTCGCGGTCAAACATATATGGCCGGAAAATATAATGGTTAACAAGCCAGAATTAAAACTCTAAGTGAGATTGCCATTTTTATTTCTTGTATAAGTCATACGCTTAATTTAATTGGAAATTATGGTACAGATGCCTATTCTACTGCGGTGTATTATTTTAACTTTATCCAAAATATATATGTATTCTTTTCTTCATCTACTCACAGATGGAAGTTGCTTATTGATAATTTTTCCGATCCTAATTCCAAACATATTAAAAAATTAAGTGACACAAGTGACAAGATGGTCTGCAAGAGCTGATGCAGTATCCGCCTTGCGGTTTAATTACAAAAATATTAAAAGCGTTCTTATCCAAATTAGCGAAAATGAAGACGAAAAACCGATTACTAAAGTTGAGGTTAAAAAATTAGCTAGCTCTTTCGATGAGTATGAATTGCCTTATTAACCGTTCTATGGGATATATTATTGCAAAGAATCAATAGTACTAGAAAATCATTTCAAAATATTCAAACGAACTTATTACAAGGAGTAAAACTGTTTAATTCTTTGTCATAATTTATAAGGGATGTTCGGAATGATTTTGAGAGCATAGAAAAGCAAGCAAACTTATTAACAGACAATATTAGCTACAAAGAAGGACGAAAAAGAAAACGCAAAATTATGTATGATGAATCATCTGCAAATGATACACAGCCAGTAGGACGAGAATTGTTTATTATAAATACTCACAATATGATCTGTGATAGACTTGCCACTGAAATGTCTACCAGAACGTCTATATATGAAACTGTTTTAAATAATTTTAAATTATTTTTTGATCAAAATATATCCAGTGATAAAGTTGACAAGTGTATTTTAGAATTGTCAAATACATATGCGAGGAATATAGAAGTAAAATATTTTAAAGACGAAGTACATCATTTTTTAACATATATAAAAGAAGAGAACATCACTTGTCCATTTAAGATGTACAAGGTAATCATTGATGGCCTGCAATCTTCATTTCCCAATGTGGAAACTATTTTAAAAATATTTCTTACATTGCCGATATGCAACGCAAGTGGGGAACGATCTTTCTCCGTTCTGAAGCGGATAAAAAATTATTTAAGAAATAGTCTTAATCAAACTCATTTGCAAAATTTTTGGTAAAATCTTAGGCCCCAAAATTTTGTTCCGCCTCAGGCCCCTTAAAGGCATAATCCGCCACTGGTAGCATGTAATGTAATGCGATAACCACACAAATGATTTAAAAATTTTTTGGTTTTTTTAGAACTTAAATGAAATATTCAAGATATGTAACGTTTTATTTTAATTTATGAGATACTACACCATCTTTATGTAAAATTTTGGAAAAAGTCAGACGTGGCATGTTTTTGTTAGTATATATCCAAAATGGGTTTTTCTCGTCCACAAAACAAAACGCCTGTCTGTAATTTAGTACGCTTTGGAAAAAATACTCAATCTTTAGAAAACCAAAAAAAGCACTTTTGATTTTCGCCATCTGAAATTGATTCTCGCCAAAATGAAATGGTATTTTTACTTTTTATAAAATGGTTGGTTTCATTTAACTTTTCATGAGGTATGATATGATTTTCGTAATATAAATTGATAAACTTGATCCAATTTTCATCTAAAAATATGCGCGAAAGAATTTTTTTTTGTGAAGATAATACAAACAAACACAAAAAACAAACGGACACTCTGAATACATAACTTTAATGATTTAAAAAATGCCGTCTTGCTGATATTTAAATTTAATATTTTTAGGTATTAAGAAGATTATCACTAGAATATTAGAAAAATATTTAAAAATTAGTATCATAGGTGCACGAAATGCGCACCCACTCGTGCACTATGTACATTTTGTTACTCGGGGAATATATGCAAATGCTTTTTTCTACTACCCAACTTAAAAAATCTACTTTCGATGTTAGTTCATTGCATCGAAAATTTCTTTTTCGTCACCAGTGATAAAAAAACCTATACAAATTACTTTCGTACCTAGTGACGAAAGCAATTTTTTAAAAGCCATCTATTTTCTAATTTTATTAACTAGAATAAATCATCCTAGAACACCCGTTAAGAGAATCAATTAATTGAAATTAAAATAATTTTTTAGTGTTAATTTGTTTTTCTTGGGAAGATGACGTTAATTAATTTAAGAATTATTTACGGACAATTTACATTAAAAATCTAAAAATAATATAATAGTTAACTATATAAGATTTACATATTCTTTTCAAATAGTATGGTAACAAACAGTTGATGTTAAGATATTTAAAAAAAAATGATTTCACCTATTTATTTAAGAAAAACGAAAAAAAATATTTATTTACATAAAATATTTTACGTTGTTTCAAAATATATCAGGAATTTACGTAAAGTCATCCCCTTACAAAAACTAAATCAAAACTGTTGTTTTTATTTTAGACTTGACTTTGTATATAAGACAACCGTCTTTAGTTATAAGCCTACTAGACGCGAAATGCAAAAAACAATAAACCTTTAAAGATGTGTTATTTAATGATTTTAGGGACTTAATAGACCAAATAGAATAAAATTATAGAATTTTGTAGTGTAAATAGAATAAATATATGTATATGTATACAGTTGACGATTTTTTTGTACGAAAGGATAATCAGGCTTGTAACTAAAGATGGTTTTATTTATAACAATTTATTCATATTGAGTCATCTATATTTTAATAGAAATATAAATTTAAAGATTTTGTTTCGATGTTTATATGTTTTAAAATTTGAATTGTATGTAATTTTAAATGAAAATGCTTAATAATTAATAATGATTTTTAAAAAAGTAGTAGAAAAAGTAAAGTTTTCTACTCGCCGAAAATCATATTTTGAATCTCGCGACCATTACCAACCTCGGCTGATAAACTGTCCTCTCGCTTCAAAATATGTTGTTTTCGGCATCGTTGAAAAATATACTATTTCCTCCATAACAAAAAATAGCGCTTGTTTTTAATTTTAGTATCTTTTGGCTAGATAATAAATTTTTAGAGAATAAAGAATTCAAAGCTTTTATAAATCCCCATTTTTGGAAAAATTCAAACTTAAAACAAAATATTAAAATGTGTTAACCTGTTCGAGCACAATTTAACTTTTAACTTTCCTTACCTTTAAAATTCTTAACAAATTTCGAGCCGCCGTGTGTCAAAATTAGTGAAAAAATAACGAAACAAATTATTTTTTTATATCATTGATTACTAATGATTATCTCTAATGATCTCTGCCCAAAACTAAAGACAATCTCAGTCACCATATCATTCTTATTCCAAAAACTGTATAAAAACGCTACAAACAAGCGGGTGCTTTGATTTAAAATATTTTTATAATTGATTAATCTATGGCTTCTATAGATAGATTTATAGATATTAACTTGTTTAGTGCTTATAAGCAAGCTTACATAAGAAAATGTTTGCAGCACAGAATTTACGTCTACTATTTTTATTAGTGCTGTAAACGCGCTATTAAATTTTAATAATTCAAAAAATTAAATAGATCTTAAGAATTTTTTTCGATTCTATATCAATCAACGAAGAGCGAACGTTTAATATTGAATTCATATTAAATAAAATTTATTCCATATTGATCACATTTTCTATTACTTCTACAAAATAAATTATCACACAATCGGTATCCAATATCAAAACAAAATAAATCTTTTCCATATAATAATTTAAAAAAAATCTATAAAACTATTCTTGAATGAATGGCAACAAAAGTTAATGAATATGTAAATCTTTATATTCGGTAATCAATCTTTCTATTTCTTAATAAAAAAAACAAAAACTCAATCTGTCACTAAATGATTATTCAAAATTTCAATTATTCAATTCATAGGAAAAATAACCCTTTAATTATTCGACTACATATATTGTTGAAATAATAAATTGACTTCGATTTATTTTATTTTATTTGAATATTTAATTTGTTGAATAATTACGGTTTGAATTTATAAATGTTCAATATATGTATCTAAAGAAAAATTTTAAGTTTCTGTTTTCACAAAGATAAATTCTATAATTTCTTTGATCACATCTTTGACCACGTGTTTCCTACCACGAGTTTCTTTTCAAGACGAAATTATTTTAATAATGATAAATTAAGACTCATTATGTTTTTCAATTATTTTTAGTGTTCGATTTTATTTATGTTTCAAAAATTATTGATCCATTGTTTGAATTCTGTTTTTTATCGACTTAATGAAAGTATTATTCTGATTATATCATCTATTATAAACGTTTCGTCTCTACACTATTTTCTTCAAACGATGTAAATCGTTGGTTGATAATTTTGTTGGAAAGTATTCGTGGAAAGAATTTTTTTGATTTGAAAAATTTTCATAACGTCCTCTTATTGCACCCTGGTTTTTATAAATATGTTTATATTCGCGAATCGAAGTCTTTATATTAACATTATATAAAAGTTAAGCATAAAATAATTTATGCTTCACTTTGATATTAAATTAAGCATAAAATCTTGTATGCACCAATAGCGTTATTAGGTATTACACCCATCAAGGGATGTCAATCACTCTAATCAGAGGCCCTCGGGCTAGATTACGTCGCTTTGCGAGCGGTATAACCTGCATAACGCCTATGGTACAAAAATAGCTAATATTGCAGCCAAAACATTTCCAAATTTCCAACAAAATATTCATTTTAATTCAAAAGTATGGATTCAACTTTATTTTTCTAGTTTTCTGTTTTTATTTAATTTTTTCAGAGGCCATTTTTAATTTTTCAACTAATATTTAACTTTTTTTTTATTTTAATTAAAGGAAAAGGTTTCAAAACTCTTGAAAATAAGAAGGTAAACAGTGTATGCGTAAGAGTAATTTTTTTAAGCTTCATTTATATACCATATATATAATACAGAAGAAACGAAAAAGCGTAGTCATATCTAAGGAAAGGGGCTAAATGCGGAAAGGAAAGAAGGGAATATAAAAAAATTAATATAAAAAATTAAACGATTAAAAAAAATAAATGAAACAACAAACGAAATAAGAAATTTAAATTTTAATATTTTCAATTTAGTTAATGCTTTGCTTGCGGAGTGGATAGACGTATTATTTCGGATTTAATTTATTTCAGGCTTAAAACAATATTTGTTTTGAAATTTCAGCTGTGTTTAAATTCCTTTTTCACTTTCTTTTTTTCGGAAAATTTTAAAATAAAATTCATGCATAAAATTCATGCAAAAATATTATTTTATGTTTCCTTTCTTCAAGTTAAGATTCAACTTTTATTTTAGTCATAATTTTCTTTGTTTTTAAATATTTTCTATTGATTAGAAGTTAAAGAAACAATTCATTTCATAATAGCCGTGTTCGATTATACTGAAACAACTGAAGTATCTGAAAAGAATATATTAAGCATAATATGTAAAATGTATTTTAGCTAGAACATAAAAAACGTTTCGTTGTCATTGTCGATGTAGTGGGTTGTGAGAACGTTCGGGGTTCAACGCGGACCTTATATTTATTTTTATTGTTTTTGCCTATTTTTTTATAGAAAATTAAAATTATTCCTTTTTATTCATAAAAATTCCACTTACGGCATTTAAATTTTTCGATAAAATAGTGTTTTAAAATTATTGCTATAATGGCTTTTAGCCGTTTCGTTCAAATTTATATCATTTCGATATTAATAAGAATAGTAGATTCTTGTATGAGCTTAGAATGAAGGCAATTCTTCACAAGGATGAAGTTTCCCGAAACGAGCGTAGCGAGTGGAGGGAATCATTCGAGTGAAGAATTGCCTTCATTCTAAGCGAATACAAGATGCTATTTTATCCACGACTTTAAAAATATTTCAAATAATATAAAGTTTTCATTTAAAACTTTATATCGCCATATTGAAATTAGTTCATCAAAGATAACAGAAAAACAAAACATTTGTTATTAATTTTAGATTTGTATATGTATTGTTCTTGTTTAAACTTGTTTATATTACTATACCAACAAATCAAGTTTTTAATTTGTTAGGGGAATATTTAATAAATAAAGTGGAATGAAATAAATAAAGAAGAATTTTATATATAAAGTGGAATGCATACAATTACAATGAAAGATATACACTCTAAAAAATAGAAATAATGAGGTGTAAAATCACGGCGATAATAACTGTAAATTAACATCGTTTTTTGTGTACTTTTCTAACCAAGGTTTAATCTTAAACCAATAGTTCGTATCTAAAAATCATAGCTTTAAAAATTCGAACAAATGTGGAATATTGCGATAACCTATGTTTTCTTACGTCAACTTGTGCATCTAGTACACCCAAAGTTGTATTATTCATTTCATTTGTGTTCTGTTCCCGTCCAGCTACGTAAATTTAAACATTTGTATTGTAAAATCGCAACACTCGTTGTAAAACTAAGCTGTACAGTATATGCTCAATGTAATATTTTATAGATATATATACTTTTCTTTGTTTCATTGAGCGTGTTGCAAGGTATTGGATCCAAACTAAAAATTTAAAATTAAATTAACAAAAGTTCATTAATTAATTTTAGTTAATAGTGTAAAATATTTAATTATTACTTTTATTAAATAACTAAAACAAAAGTATTTATTTTATTTATTTTACTAGGAAAATAGTGTATTATTAGAATGAACACTGCTTTGTTTAAATCACCCTTTACGATTACATGCGGACTAAAAATATTATTGCAATATTGCCCACTATCATTAAAATTCATTCCTTATATGTAAGTCCGTAGACCATTTTCATCGGCCCTTTATAGGATATCAATACTTTTTGTTGAGAGGAATTTTAAAGAGATTTTGGGTTAAATAGTGAATTAAAATCAAGTATAGTTTCGTGGAAATATGCTCCTTTTTTTAGTGTAAGAATCTGTCAAAAAGGTTTTAAATTTACATAACCCGATGTAAATTTACACAATTTTTTGTGGTTTTGTTTGTATATTTACTTAATTTGTAGTAAATTTACATCAAAATATAGGCAAACATACATCGAATATGGCTTATAACTAATACTTTTTGTGTAATAATGCATACTTAGACGAACTGTTGAATTACGACAAAATGTGTAAATTTTTTTATTTTACGCACTGTTGTAAATTTACGTTTATAATAGGAGGCATTAAGTTACCTCCTATTATTAGGGTAAATTTACACTACTTTTTTTTAGAGTGTACGCATGGAAATATATATTCTTTAGTAGTCGTGGATAAAACTAATTATTTATATGACAGTTAGTGCTAAAACTCATATAATATTTGTTTTCTAGCATAATTTTTGCATAGTTTGATTTTCTGTAAATAAAATAAGGAAAAACAAAAGTTGCTATTTCAGTATTTTCTTATTATTATTATTTCCAACCATTTGTGATTGATTGTATAAAAATTTATAGAATGTAGACCTCACGATAGTTTTTTATAGAATTATAGTTAAGCTGAAGGTGCACACAGAATAGATTAGAAGAGATTGGATTATGATGGATAGCACTTAGTAGTTGTATCAAAGCCGGATGAAAAGAGAAAGAGTGTATTGGCTGGCGTGTGTAGGGAGAGGGGGGAGGGGGATACCTTCTAGTGTATATATTGTATCGAAATAAAATTGTATCGAAATAAAATATCCACTATATAACAATATATCTAAATATTTATATAATTTTTTTTGGGGTCTCGAATTTAAGATAATCCGTTACCTTGTTCGTAGCACTGTGACTTTAACATCCATTGTACTGAAGCTTAATATCACTGTAGAATGTGCAATATGGTCGAAGCCGAGCCCCTTTACATAGCTAAATATAGCTGGTTTGGATAAATATTTTGTAGTAGAGGCAGTGCTAGAGACATTGCGGTTGTGGATTGGTCTGAAATCTATCTAAAATCTATCATCCTTTCTTTTGGACACACTTTTAAACTATAACTTCAGAGATTTTCGGCCTTCTAACCCATGAGATTCCAGTTTTAAAAGTACTATATTAACCTAATGTACGATAATGGAATTCTAATAAGAAAGTTACATCAAATTCTGTTTTGTTTGTGTTTTATTTTAGGTTAATTCCATTTGTGACAGACATTACATCAGAAAACTTTCTAGTCCAAGATGAAGCACCAAATATTGATGTACCTTAAAAAAATTTTCTATGCTGATGTACATACATATATTCCTCATTTACAAAAAATGAAAAAGTTTTTATCCAAGAAAAAAGATTAACATTATATGGTAAAAATACATCGTGACAAACATGATTAAAAATCGAACATATGATTTAAAGTGAGCCTTTAGTCATTCAATTGCTTAAATTGTGACATATTTGAAGTTCAGAAATTTTAGAATACACAACTAGAACTTTCATCTGATAGGTAATTTAAAAAAAATATATCATTCAAATTAATAATTAACTGAACAAATAATTAATATAGCGTAACAGATATGACAAAGATTTGTAACCGATATACCATGCATATCATTCAAATTTTTACACATGTGTAAAAATTTGAATCATCTTGGTATTTTCCTTATAATTTTAACTTTACTTTACCATACTTTAATGATTTACAATTATATTTTTTATACAATGATGAGTTCATAGAAATTCTCAAATTTATAAAAGTCTCTCGAATTGACTAATTTTGAAGCTACACCAAATGGTACAATTTTTTCTCTTTTAAATTCTAACTTACCTTAATCTTTACAGTTATACCCTGTCCTCATCGCGTCTTCAGATTTTCTTTTCTTCGACTTCTATTAACTTTTTAACACATACAATCAAAGTAACTTTTTCATAGTTAGATGTAATACTTTAATGCGAAAGGAATGAGCTTTTAAGTTTCTTAATTTTTATTTTCCGTCTTCGCTTATCACATATCGTCATACGACACATTGTAATAGGTAGATATTTATGTGAAATCTATCTAAAACACAAAATGCTTTACCCTGTTATTAAATATTCTTCAAGTAAGAGACCTACGTAAGAAAAATTAGCACCAATATCGATAATTAAATCATCAAGTTTTGCAATATTAAATTTGCAATCTCTAATAATCTTTGAAAAACGTATTTTCAATAATAAACCAAAACTAGATTCCTTAAAATATCTGGGAGAGAGCATATGCAAGCAATTATAACAAATTTTATCAAAACTTGTAGGGTAAACGGGAAGAAATTTTTAAGCAAATATAAAAGAACATCTATATATTGTACTGAAAGAGCAAGTAGAATTTATTTCAGATTTGACAAATTATGAAACTAACTAAAATTATAATTTCTCGATAGAATACCTTTGAATTTTGCAAACGAAACCAAACTTAAAGAAATTGGACTAGAGTGTTCACGGTTTAGATACGCGACAGCCACAACCAATATTTTCGGCTTCAAAACCCGTATCCAAAAACCACCTTAAGAAAAAGCAACTTAATGGTTTGTTTAACTAATAATTTGATCATCTTTTCAATTTTCATTTCTGTTTTCAATTGAGTTTTATATTTTTGTGAACTATTCAAAAATTATTCTATACTTAAATAATAATAGAAAAGATTTCAACAAACTAGCTACTTTGCCTCGCCTCAGACGAGGCACCACCATCAATTTTCACTTCTTATAATATCATACACATAAATCGTCGCTTTAATAATGAAACAACGTATGCTATTTATACGTTGTTTTTATATAATAAGTGCGCTGCATTCCCCATAAGGGTATCTTTGAATTGGCGTTTTTACATTTTCGAATTATTTTATGACTGGGGGTAAGAATTAATAAATTATAAATTAACGTCCATGCAAATGCATGCGCACATCAAACTTTAAACTCAAATATCTCGAAACTATACTTTTGCGTATACGTCGTTTCATTATTAAAGCGACGAAATACACATAAAACACACTAATTTTTGTAACAAATGCTCAACATTTATTAAATATTTATTTATTGTATTTAATAAACTTGTTTATAAATATAAGATATTTAAATATAAACTAAAGTCCGCCATCTTCGTTGTAATATTTTTTTTTTTTTTTTTTTTATTCAATGTTAGGCATGTTTAGTGTTAACCAATATAGATTAACGTCTCTGAATATCCGAAGATACCATGCTAACTAGGGAACTAGGGCTCGAAAGTATTATTCAATTTTCTTTGAGGAATTTATTAACGTTGATCTTAAAGTTTTGAGGATTAAAATTATCAGGAACGACCCACGCCGGTAAGGCATTCCAGATGCTATTGATGCCCTGGTGGAACGCGCGAAGTTTGCTGGTTCAGGCAAAATCGATTTGATCTCCGTAGACGCCCGTTCGTCCATAATATACTTGTAAAATACAGTCAAATCAGCGACGTCTCTTCTATGTTGCAAGGAATCAAGCTCGTTAGTAAGAGTCGAGTTGCCGATCAATTTAACAGCTCTCCGTTGTATAGAATCAAGACATTTTAAGCTACTTATGTAGGTTCCACCCCATATGTGAGAACAATGCTCCACGCAGGGACGAATAAATGATTTATATATTAAAAGAAGCTGCTCGCTATTAAAAACCTTACGACAACGACCCAAGAATCCTAATTTTTGAGCAGCGTTCTTAGCTAGGTTAAAAATATGAGAATTCCATTTCATATTATTTTCAATCTCAACTCCTAGAAGTCTAACAGATTCTTTCTCTTGAAGATCATTTGAATCGAACTTTAATAAAAACGGATTAGGTGTTGATAACCCAGAAAAATGACAAACTTGAGTTTTACTTGTGTTGAATTCAACACTGTTAGCAACGCCCCAATCTAAGATGGTTTTAAATCAATATTTAATGACTCTATCATGTTTGATCTAGCGACATTAAGATTCGATGGTGCATATAAATTTGGCATTTCATGTGACGCATGAAGTGTGCTATCATCAGCAAAACTATGGATGGGATTAACTGTTGCATCTAGCAAGTCATTAATATAGAGAAGAAAAAGAGTAGGTGATAAAGCGGAACCTTGAGGAACACCAGCATTAGTTGAAAAGATATTCGATGAAACACCATCAACATTGACCCGAAATTTGCGCTCGGAAATAAAGCTTTGTAACCAAGAAATAAGTTGTTCATCTAAGCCGTAGCATCTCAATTTGCAAATAAGATTATTGTGCCATACTTTATCAAATGCTTTGGTAATATCAAGAGCAACGCCAAAAGTCTCACCATGGTTTTCAAGCGACTTGTTCCAAATATGCGTGACAAAAGAAAGTAAATCTCCCGTCGCTCTTCCTTTACGGAATCCGTATTGTCTTTCTTTAAGTAATTTTGACGACTCTAAGAAGCTCATAATATTAAAATTAACATATTTCTCAAATACTTTGGAAACAACCGACAAAATTGATATAGGTCTATAGTTTCTTGGATCCGTTTTAGCACCTTTCTTTGGAACTGGTTGTACACTAGCCATTTTCCATATATCAGGAAAAATTCCTTTCTTATATGACAAATAGAAAATTTTAGTTAGGATTGGTGCTAACTCCTTAGCAAAAGTTTTAAGGATAATTGGAGGAATACTATAAGGTCCAGATGCCTTATTAGTATTGATTTGTAAGAGCATTTTCCGAATGACATTTTTACGAAAAATTATCCGCCCCATTTTGTTAGAAATTCTAGGAATTGATCTAGGTAGAAAATTGGGTTCTACTAATGTAGAATTTAACGAGAAACAGTTACCCAATAAATTAGCTTTTTCTTTAGGGTCAATAACAGGCATATCGTTATCAATAAGAGAAGGTATAGAAGACTTACAAAAATTTCCTTGAACAGCCTTGACGGCTTTATAAAAATTTCGTGAGCTAGTAGGGTGCTCAGCAAATTTATTAGTTTTTTTCCTAATAAATAGATGTTTCTCTGCATCTATTAATTTTCTACATAAATTTCTTTCTATTCGGTATAATCTGAGGTTTTCATCAGATTTGTTTTGAATAAACTTTTGAAAAGCGTTTTTTTTAATTTTAATTGCTTTTTTACATTTACTTGAAAACCATCGATCAACTTTCGGAACAATCAAACTATTTGGAATAAACCTGCGCATACCCATGTGTATTATTTCTGAAAAATTGGAAGCAGCGATGTTTGGATCTTGGCTGAAAAGACAGTTGCGTTTCCAGGGAAACCATTTAAAAAAATCTCTAAGTCCCTGCCGATTTGCAGCTTTATAATCCCAAACAAGACGAGGATTAGCTTTAAACTGTTTAGGTACTTGTATATTTAAATGTGTGGAGATCAAATTATGATCTGATCCACCCAAAGGCTCTGATACTTTAAATTGAACCAACGAAGGGTCATTTATCAAAAACAAATCGAGCAAGTTACCACTTTGGCCAGGAATATCAGGAACTCTGGTAGGCTGATCTATTATCTGAGTGAAATTATGATAAAGAGCAAAAAGTTCAGCTTCTTTACCTAATTCATCAGTTTTAGAGCTGTGTGTAAGCCATTCTTTATTATGAACATTGAAATCACCAAGAATTATAATCTTAGCGTTAGGATATAAAGTCAACCTATCTATCTTTTCAGATAGGTCATGAAATAAATTTATGGTCTCCGGTGAGTTGGGCGAGCGATACAATCCAAAGACAAACAGAGTTTGATTAGAGCAGGTAATCTTAAGGGAAACCATATTGTGAAATTTTAAATTTAATTCAAAATTGTTTATTCTCACATATGGTACAGAATTTCTAATAAACGCACAAACACCATGCTTAAAGTAGAATGAAGATTCAAGCTCATAGTTAGGACAAACATATTTAGTTTTGTCCATGGAATTACGGACTGAACGTGTTGTTGTCGGTTATAGGTCAGATGTTTTTTTAATCTCTTGGGGAGGGTACTCACATAATGGACCTACCAAATCCACTCGCTCGGAACCTGGGGACTGGAGTTATGCAACAAATTCGGTTGGAAATTTTTTTTGCTTTCTTGTAAGCGATATAACTCGTAAATGATGCACTTTAGGATACAGGTGCCATGGAACGTTCTTGTTCCTTAAATGTTTTTCTATAACTTAAAATAAAAAAAAAAACAAAAAAAATATTTTTGTTGTAAATTTTTCCGAAAAACTGCAAAAAAAAGTCTAAAAAACGATATTTATCAATTGAATTTAGTTATTTGCAAATAATTGTTTATAACATAATTGACCCCTCTATCTTGTAGACGAAACCTCAACGCAAAAATGAGCTTTGGAACGTTTCATTTGGCCTAATAGTTTTTGCACAATTTTATTTTGAACTAAATGTCTGAAAAAAAGTTGTTAACTTTGGGCAGACCGCAAGATCCGAGTTTTTATCCGATCGTAATCTACTTGGCGACAATCAAAAGGGTGAAATATCAGATTTAATTAACAACTGTGTTGCTTATACCCATATTTATAATATTAACAACAATTACAGCGGTTACGGCGAAAGTTCCTTAGTTGCAAAATTAAATTTCTCAACGAATTTTCAACTTAACGAGATGCGGTTTTAAAATCATTTTGGAGGGAAAGGCTCTGTTCATGTCGATATATTGCATACAAAATCAAGGTCACAATCGGGGTTTTAGAAACAAAATAGGTCATAACTCGGTCCCAAATCACTTTAGAGGGGTCTTTTTTTTAAAATCTTCGGTTTTCTAAGCACTTTGCAAATTTTAAAACCGCATCTCGTTAAGTTGAAAATTTGTTGAGAAATTTAATTTTGCAACTAAGGAACTTTCGCCGTATTTTGAACCAATAAGTATTTACCAATATTATTAGTTGATTGGAAAATATAATTATTCACCGATATTGTTATATGAGTGGAAATTTGGTATCAATTATTGTTCAGACTGAGGAAACTACCTGAATTGAAAAAAATTAAATAGAGGGAACGCTAGGCAGTATTTATGGAAAGCCTATTTTTTTGAATGAAATATAAGAAAAGGTGAACATCGCCACCTGCAAATTAACTATCAACAAAAATAGAATCCGTAAGTGTTTTTTGTCCTTTATTTATAATTTATATTGTATAATTGTTATGTGTATGATTTATAAAAAAGGGCTAATTTTTAATATGTCTGAGTAAAACTCAAATCTAGTGATCGTGACGTGAGGGCGATCTCTTTTTGGCACCGACGGATGTTCCCGGTTTTCGGTAGATTTCATAAAAAAACCTACTTTTTACAATGTGCTTCATCTCAGAATTTCGGAAAAAATTTTGGTGCCAAACGACTATGTGTGAGACGAATCGCGTAAAGAGTTTTTTAATTAGACAATTAAAACTCGGGGCTTTTCTTCGACAAGTCGGGATTATTCCACGAAAATCGGGACGCTGTGCAACCTTAGTTTAAAATGTTATGCAAACATCGCTTTTATTTTTTTAATTTATAGTTCGGCAATATTTAAATAAAAAAAATTCTGTAACTGTTGAAAGTGCTCTTTTACATTTTTCTGACAACTATTTTCCATTCGTAGGTAAAACAATCTGCAGTTTTACCCAATATCTAGGTCGACTGTAGAAAATTTGTTTGATTCAGTTTGATTCATGTAATTGGCAACGACTTCGTTGTCATTATTTCAAGCATGGTATGGAAATAATAAAAACTTACGTAGACAAAAACCACGAATGGCAATCTTCGAGAACCACACTGCTATTGCTGACCGAACGAGAAACTTTGCACTGAATTGTACTTGTACCGAACTATACTTCCCTATAACGTATTGAATGCTTTTTATAGTCCAAATAAAATAGCCTTGGTGAATGTTGCATGTTTCTAAGCCAAACGAATGTTTTATATGCTAATTGAATTATATAGTACGCTGTATCTAGTTCTGAACTCTTTTTAAATTTATTTTCGGTCACTTTCGATATTTTCTGGGTGCTGCGTACTATTAACTCTACAAGCTGTTTAGCTCTCAGAACCATGCTTTTACTGGTTTGGAGATATTTCTGAAACCTCAGCGCAAAAGGTCCCTGAAAAATCAGCTGTTTTAAAAATTTACTAAAGTTTGTTGTCCTCGATATACATAGATGAAAATGACCAAACTCAAAAATGAAAACTTTTGCACACGTAGTTACAGCATAAATCTTTCCAATTTAAAAAAAAATTGTTCAAGTTCAGAGGTTGAGACACTGGGGCTGTTAAAACGAAAACAAACGCAAACGGCCATGCCTTCTTCATTTTTGAGTTTATGTTGTTTAAACTCATTCTAGCTTTTAGATAAACTTTTCGACTATAACCTCATAGATGTTCAGCTTTCTAACCCATGAGGTTTCAATGTAATTAACGTTATACTAATCTAATGCATGGTACTTCCACGCTATACAATTACAACAACAAATAAAAATATAAATAAACATATAAAATATCCCATTTTCTTTTGTTTCTGTTTTGAGTTTTTATTTTTTTTTGCACAAATTTAAATAAAAAAGTTTTTTTTTGGAAATTTGGAATATTTGGAAGTTGTTTAGAAATAAATATATGTAAATTGATTACACATTTACAAAAGTTTTCCTAAATTGATAGATATTTGTATTATTTGAGGTATAAAAGTTGTTTGATAATTTTTGATTATGGTGGTTTTGAAGGTGCTCTTTGGTGAATTGCTCTTTGGTGAATTTAATATGTTATTAAAAGAAGTTTTAATCAAATTAAACAAAACTGTTCTGAAATTGCATTGATAAAGTAGTTTTCGTTAATGTTTTTACTAATTTACTGTGGTTTGATAAATTTTTTGGATTATTCTGTTTCTACTTAAATTTTTTATTTAAACTAATCTGACACATCCAATTCTATTTGTACACAAAACTGTCTGGTCCCAAAATCTACCTATTTCTAGCGGATATACCTGCCGCTTGGACTTTTTTTTTAAATGTAAAGGAAATCTCACATATTTCTTTTGTTGCGACCAGGCTATGATATTAGATAATCCTGAAAAACTGAAGCTATCCAGCGATAGCAAGGTGTGAGAAGCCTGACACGTGCAACAAATCTAGTTTTAATGTTTGATTGTCACTAAATTTCCGAAGTTTCAAAAACATCGAAAAAGGTCGGGTTCAAATTTCTTATTTTATCGGCGTCTTGATTCGATTTTCCATCAAATATTAAGAAAGAGTACAGTTTCTGGTAGTATATAAATAACAAAATTTATAATTTATTTTACGATGTTCTTCACCAGTGTTATATGTACGGTATGTTTTACGTGTGTATAATGAGTAAAAAAAATGGTTATTTTAATTGTTGGAAATAGTATTGTGGAATTATTGTAACTATTTATTATTTGTAGACCGGAAGTTAACACCACAGGGGCACTTGTCTATTCGGTAAATGTCTGGATTTTATCGATATGTTTTAAGCCAGACACTTTATGTCTGCCTACTTTTTTTTACGACAAGATCAACAAGCAATTTCCATATTAACTAATTACGATGTTTTAAATTTTGCTGTTGTTTTATTGCTAAACGTTTGTATCTCAATATATATTTCTTTGTTTGTCTTTTTAAATTAAATAAATTGCAAAGTGTTTACTTACTTCTGGTTATAAGTATATTTTGCATAGTTATGTATGCATTGTTTTAAAATTAGACATCGTTTTCAATTTCAATTAAATGAAAAGCGAAAGACTCATAGCAAAATCATATCTCAGTTCCAGTTCGAGTCATCAGTTAACTATTTGCTAGCTTTTGATTATCATTAACCGGCGACGAGATAAAAACTTGTTTTTGGATATTAACTGGAAATCTTTCAACTCAAGTTTCTTGTTACAGTTACAGTTTGCTACAAAACTTGGAATTTCATAGTAATTATTACTGAAATTAATTCTTTGAAATGTTGAAAATAGCAAAGAGTTCATTTGGGTTGAAATGGTTATAATAATTTTAAAGGCAGATTGCTCAGGGAAGTCCATTACTATACATAAACAATTTATTGTTTTGTGTCTTAATACACATAAAAACTTTTATTTGAGCTGTCGTTTCTATGAATAAAACATATACCCCAAAAAATATTATGGTGAAAAGTTTTTTATTTATGTTTTTCTTTTGTTATTGTTGGAAATATTGTCGTTCTATTGGGTAACAAAAACAATGATATAAAAAGTAATCCTAATACAATTTCATGTATCTTTTAAATGTTTATTTTGTTGACATCATTATCCAAAATAGTATATCTCATTTTTATGTTATTTATTTCTGAAATCAGTAAAAAAAGATTTATAGTATAACAAAATGTCGTAAAAAATGTCATCCCCAAAAACGGTCACCATTTATTTCATATGATAAAAAAAAATGTTGAATGAAAAACAGTAATATCAACCCTCTAATATTTATCGTTAGCGAAAATCTCTTTTCTTGAAAATTTTCAATATTGTATAATTGTACAGTGGATGGCTCACATGCACCATCACACAAATGAACATAATTTATTTTTAAATTCAAATAATTATTTTAATCGACTATATATTTCGTGTTATCAAGAAGTGGAAATCAAACCAATTGAATTGGAATAAAGATGAAAATAAAATATTCTAAGGAATATTTATTGTAACTTGAATTTATAGTTTGTTGATTTCGATGATGACTATACTGGATGGAAAATATAACAACAACGAAAGATGATTGTCATTGTTGAATTGTTTATGCTGCACTTTAAATATTTTGTTTTAAGCTTTTTGCACGATTATTCGATTTGTTTATTGTTTAAAAAAAATACGTTTTACCGTTTTAGTTGATTCGGATTTAATTCGATTGAAAGAAGATAAAAATGAATATAGAGTGTTAAATTTTTGATATCAGAAAGTTATTTTTGCTGATAAAAATTTGATGAGATAATGATTTTTAAGTTGTTTGAAGGTTTTAATGTAATGCTTTTTTTAAGTAAAATAAAAATATATAATGTCAATTCTTATTTTCTTTTTGCTTACTTAATTTTAGGTACGTTTAAAATAATTAATGACTGTCTAAGCAAAGTGTGACTAAACACATCCTAAAGCTGTAATTGTAAATGTTGTAACAATCTGTTCCAAGTCAAGTAATAATCAAAAGGCTTGAAGAATAAAAGAAGTAAGCTTAGTAGTAACTTATTTCATTCCAAGACCATCGATTGAAACATTTGGACATCCTCCTTTACCTGGTAGGCTCGACTCAGGAATAATATTTCCATTCGACTTAAAAGAAATCAGTTAATCGTGAATTATGAAATCTTTAATGTTTATTGAAATAGAATTCATTTTTATAGCATAAAGACACACAGTAAGTACATGATGCACATTGAACCAAACAACCTTATTGTATTTCCTTTATTACACATACTCTTGACGTTAAAAACTGGAATTAAATTAACCTCAAACCTATATTTCCCGAACAAAAACCTATTCCCATAATGCAGAAAGTCAACCTTTAATAGGATCAACGTCAATAATTACTTTTATTTTTTATACTGATGTTTCCGGTTTAAAATGTTATATAAAGAAAAAACTTATTCCAAAATTACGTTTCCTGTAAAAATAAATATAACGAAACTCTGTTGAACTAAATAACTAAAATTAAAATATATCAAACCTGAAACCCCAAAATTGAAATTATACAAAAAATCAAACCTTAACACTTAATTTGATAAACTTTGAACTTGTGGTAAATTCAAAGTATACCAACCCAAATTATTCAATAAGAATAAATTTGCAATAAATTATTTGTTAATCATTTTATTGTTGGAATAAAGGCTAAGTTGAATGTAAAGTATTTGTCAGTTGTAATGTATAGTTTTGATAATAATGAGAAATTTACAGAATTACTAATTTAATTATTCAATTTTGAAGATTTAATATGCAGTTTTTGGGGCTGTTGTAGGTTAATGAAAATAGATATAAGAATTACTGCTGTGAAGATATAACAATTACTGCTAAACGACCGATGTTAATTGAGCGATTTCCTTCAGTGAACGATGACCAATCGTTAAGCTAGGATGAAAATCGTTCGTCGGTCAATAATCTATTAATTAAATTTTTTCAAGTGTCAACTCAATAACGGGGGGTTTAAAGTAGAAATTTAAAAAAAAAAAATTATTTTTGATCATGGCATGTGGGGTATCATGTGAAAGGTGATTTTTTTTTTGTAGTGCAAAAGAGTTTTTTTTGTAATTTTCGAAAGCACAGTTTTTGATTTATGTTCAAATATGTAAAAATGTTCATTAGAGGGGGTTTAAAGTAGAAATTTTGAAAAAAAATATTTTTGATCATGGCACGTGGGGTGTCATATGAAAGGTGATTTTTTTCTGTAGTGCAAAAGAGTATTTTTTGTAATTTTTGAAAGCACAGTTTTCGTCTTATTTTCAAAAATGTAAAACATTTTTTTGTCCCTCCCCCCTTATCTACGAACTGTTATGGAGGGTGATTCAAACTCGCAAAATTCGAACCACTGTCCCACACCCATTTAATTTGCAGTAACAGAAATTTTCATAGTTGTTTTCGTTTTTTTCCTTTACACATAATTTCTTATACTCAATCCATAGTCCTCATCTACTATAGTTTCCGTTGAAAAATCATTATCCTAAAATAGTTGTGTAATATTTCCAATGTAATTTCCTATATTTAATTTGTAATCATTAATCGCTATAAAATTATCAAAAAACGATGGTGTAATGTCATTGATCCATAATCGCGCTATTTACATGTATAATTCGTGCAATCGTTTCGTAAACAATGCTTTTTTTAAATGTTCTCCAATTTCTATTACAAACTAGCAGTACATACTCTTTAGTGGGTACAATAACTAACGATAGAACAAAAATAAAATTTCCCAAGAAACTACCTTATCGATTCGTTATTGTTGAATAAACAAAATAACGGCGTTAACTGGCTATAAATAGAGGATGACAGCTAGCATCAGTCTCTTATTTTGCTCTTATGTCCTTGCAATTTTCATTCGTGAATATCATAAAATATGGATTTTTTTTTATTCACGCATTTTTCATTAAATATAAGTAGTGAAATTTTAATTAGTTTTCAATTTAGATGTAGTTAGTTCAATTAATTAAATTATTTTATTAGTTCAATTCAATTAGTCGCAATTTAGAAAAAGTTTATATGTTTTGTGCTGTAAAAACAAAAAGAAAATAATGACCTTGTCGGTCACTCTCTTATTGCTTGTTGTGTTGCTTGTAAAATCTCCATTCGTGAATATTAAAGAAATTGGACTTCTTTCTTTTGAGTTCACGCCTTTTCTTAATTTAAGTAGTAAACATTTTAATTAGATTTCAATTTAGTGCAATTAGTTCAATTAGTTGGATTGTTTTAATAGTTCAATTTTCCTAGTCAAATTTTAAAAAAAAATTATATGTTGTGACGTGTTAGTTACTTTAAAAACAACAAAATAATTTACTACGCATGTAAACTCTTAACTCTCTTATTCGATTGTGATTTTTAGAAAGCAGTTGTTGTTCGTTTTGACAGCTCATGTTTTTTATGCATTTTTGTCGTGATTTTTTCTGTTAATTTAATTTAAATTAAAACTAATAATAATGTAAGTCAAAAGAAAAATAATTTAAATTATTCTAAAGGATGGTTAATTTAGTCTAAAGCTAGTGAAAAATAAAATCGTGGAAATAATATTAACGTAGATGTATCTTGACTAGTGTAATGCTAACCAAATGAAAAATTTAATGATTCAGATTCATGTTAATATAAACAAAATAAGTAACGAAAAGATTTCGCCGAGTTATTATTAGCTGTTAGTTTTTGATTGTAAAATTTAGCTGAATGAACTATATACCGATGGTTATAATAAATATTTAAAATTGATATATTGATTACAAATGTTTTCATGGGGGATACACAAAAAACCGGGATAATAACTGACTTTTTGCATTTGCATTTGTGTAAATCGGCTGTGATAATTTTGTATTAACTAAGTGATAGCCAGAAATTGTAATAGTGAAAGGATCATCCATTGATTATATCCAGATAATAAATTCATTTTGGAGTATGGTCTAACTTGATTACCTGAGCGCATGCTACGGTTACATCCGGCTGGCTGACCATTTTGATGCAGTTCCAAGACAACCATTTTTTTGTTTGTTGTGATATGTTGTCGCCATTCTACTGCGGGATATTACGACACATTTCCCGGAGTACAAAAAATATACTATTATCACCAACCAGCTTTGCGCAAAGCAATTTTTTTTTATACATTGTGATTAGTCGAAGTGTCACCGATTTGGAACTATTTCCGGAATATCCATCATTGCCGCCATCTTCCAAAAACAACTATTATCTAACCTTGGCGCCTGCCTGATTGCTGCTGAACTTGTATAATGAGGAATGTGTTGATGATAAATTATTAATGGACCTGAACTAACCTTGGGGTGAGTAACATATTGCTTTTATAGTTATTTATGGATGTATGAAGGCGGACGTGAGTGTGTTTTGGTGCGCATGCAGGCTTGGAGGGCGAATGTGTATATAACTGGAATTACATTCTGGATACAGCCGAAATAATAAGGCCAGTCACGGTGTGTCTAGTACTCGTCCTAATTTATTATATAAATGTTAACTTGTTGTGTATGTGAGTGTTCATAAATGAAATTTTATCGTATTTATTTTCTTTTAGTGATTATTAATAATAAATGATTTTAACGTAGATAATGATATATTACTTAAATTATATTACTGACCTAAATAATATCTCATCAATGAGTCAATCTTCACAAAAACTCTTAAACCAATTTCAAATAACATTACAACATTAAAATGTATCACCAGCATTGAACTGGGCAGTGGGTATGAACTCAAGACCGTTCAGTAAAATTCGGATGGAATATTACTTTTTCCTTCTTCTCTTTTTTCTATAATAATTGATGTTTAAATAATAAAATTTCTTGCCGATGGTGAATGGTAAGGATAATATGACTAACAGTTTCAGTTTTAATTATAATTTATCAAAGGATTGTTTGAATTTCATATTATATATAATATACATTAAATATGAATATTTAATATATATTTAATATATTAAATATTCATATTTAATATATTAAATATATTTAATATAAAATATATTAAATATATTTCATATTAAATATAGAATTTCATATTAAATATTAGAATGACAACTGTGCCTTGGATCACTTGCCAACGTACCTAGTAACTATGATCCACTGGGAGTTGATACCACCGTATCCTGGTATCGTATTTATTATGATTACCTCACTAGTACAATGCTACCAATCACACCTGGTATTAAGGGAGAAATATATTTGTCCAAATTTTGGTCGGTAAATGATAGCGAAATAAAGTACTTAAAAAAAATTCAATGATATTGGAGGTTGGCTGTAATTCAAGTCTTGTTATACTGTGGGCTCTTTCGATTTTTATGGATTTACATTGATTTGTCGTATTTGCGCTAAGGTCTAATTTTAACTTCGGGACACTTCTTCAGTATAGCCTCTGGTGTGGTCCCTATTATTATTTTTAACTGAATGGGCATGGACGTATGCATGGTTGTATGCGTGCATTAGGGGGGGGGGGGGGTGTATGTTTGTGTGTGAGGATGCGTGAGTGCTTGTGGAGTGGGAACGCGTGAATGGGTGTAAACTGTTGGGGTTTGACGTGGTGATCGTGGTTCTTTCGTGTACGGGGATCGCCAGAGTTTCAGTTAGTTCACTTTTTTTTTTTCTCTCATCCATTCTTATCTCAAGTTACGCGTACTAAATCGGTATTTGTGCTGAAGTAGCAGGATTTCTTACTCGTTCTCATAGATTGAAGCTGGTCTGGGGCTATAAATAAACCTCGCTAGGTACGCGGCTTCCTATGCCACTTCGTTGTCATTTAACGAAGCAGCGCTTCATTACAGAACATTACAAAAGAAAAAATTTAAAAAATTCATGGGTGTAAGGATTTTGCTAAATCGATACTAAAATTTTTTTTACTAGTTATAATTTCAAATAAACGTAAAACTATACTAACAAAAACTGTTTTTTTACAAATATTATATACACGGAAACCTCAGCGAGTGAATTGTATTCGCACTTGCCTGACTTTCTTTAATTTTCCGTCTTTTTTTTGAAAAATTTTTAGTCGATCCAAAAATCTATAAAATTATATATCTCAAAAAAACGCCTCTTTGTCAATTTGATATATATTTTAGAGTAAGTATAGAACTTTTTTTGAAAAAAAAGCTAAAATTCAATTGAACTTTGAACCTTTTTTTTTTTTATTAATTAGTTAGACATGTTTAGCACACTAAATATGAAATATTCATTATTTAGTCTCTTTGAATAGCCGAAGATACCATGTCAACTATAAAGGAAGGAGATGAGGAAAATGGAAGGAATGGGGGATATAGGGATAACTATACTAATTGTTTTAAATGATTATGGACATTTTCTTTAAATGCCTGAGGGGAAAATTCATCGGGAAATACAGAGGGAGGCATTGAGTTCCACAATTTGGCCACTCTATTAAAATAGTCGTTCTGAAAGCACACAGTTCTACAACGAGGTATTTGTACAACAAATGGATGGGATAACTCGGCAGCTCTTGTTTGTCGATTATAATTCGCACACGATGGAAGGATATTTTGAATTTCCTTAGAGGCGAATTCGCTAAAGTTATATTTATAGTAGATTGATAATTCAGCCACATTTCTTCTGTGCTGGAGTGAATCAAACTGGTCCGTTAGTTCGGTATTACCAATCAACCGTATTGCTTTTCTCTGTACAGAGTCTAGACATTTTATTGTTGACTGACAAGCACCTTCCCAAACATGACAGCAGTACTCCATACATGGACGAATAAAGAACTTGAAGATTAGCAAAATTTGCTCGAGATTGAAATACCTTTCACATCGACTCAAGAATCCTAATTTTTGCATTGCAGATTTAGCATGGTTTATTCCATTGTTTATTCCATTTCAGGTTATTTTGAATATCCACTCCAAGAAGTCTAACTGATTCAACCTCACGCAATTCCTCGTGGTTTATTTTAATAGGAACATTTTTATGTCGCTCTATTCGTGAAAGACGGCATAGTTTGGTTTTGGTTGGATTAAATGAAACAAAATTACGATCTCCCCATTCTATTATACGCTCCAGGTCTTTGTTGGTAGAATCAATTAGCAGATCTCTATCAGTGGTAACTGCAGTATGAGATCGAAATTTGGGAGATGCATGTGATGCATGCAATGTGCTGTCATCAGCAAAACTATGTATTGGGTGCACTGTGGAAATAAGTAAGTCATTAATGTATAGAAGAAACAAGGTTGGTGAGAATACAGAACCTTGGGGAACCCCAGCATTGGTTGTGAAAATATTGGATGTGATACCATCTAAATTAACATGAAATTGGTGACCTGTAAGAAAACTATAAATCCATGAGACAGTAAGATGGTCTATGCCATAAGATTTTAATTTAGCTATGAGATTTTTATGCCACACTTTATCAAATGCTTTAGAAATGTCAAGTGAAATACTGAATGTTTCACCATGGTTTTCCAGCGATTTGTTCCAGAGATGGGATACGTAGGCTAACAGATCTCCTGTTGCATGACTTCTACGAAAACCATACTGTTTATCATCAATAATTCGCGACACTTCCAAATAATCTATTAAATTGTAGTTAACATATTTTTCAAATATTTTAGCTAAAATTGACAGAATTGCAATTGGTCTATAATTGTTAGGATCTGTCTTACTGCCTTTCTTTGGTATGGGTTGAACGGTGGCCAGCTTCCAAGAGTCGGGAAATATTCCGGTTTTATAAGATAAATAGAAAATTTTTGTTAAAATTGGAGCTAGTTGCCTAGCAAAATTTTTAAGAATGAGGGGTGGAATACCGTCGGGGCAAGCAGATTTGTTGATATTGATAGAAAGAAGCATTTTCCGTACAATATTGCAAAGAAAAATAATTGGTTTCATTTTCGTTACAACTGGGGGAATGAGTGTAGGAGAATAGGGAGGTTCAACTATGTTTGAGTTTTCTGCGAATATACGACCCAAAAGATCCGCCTTCTCTTTCGAGTCGCTCACGGGAATGTCATTCAGAACTAGGGTTGGAATAGAGGATCGATTAAAATGTCTCTGGACTGATTTAACTGCCTGAAAGAAACTATGTGAGCCAGATGGGTGCTCGGCGAATTTCTTTGCTTTCTTCTGGATAAACGCGTCTTTGTCCAAGTCTATTTTGTATTTACTAATATTTCTGGCTTTCTTATAGGCGCTATGGGTTTCAGGTGTTTTATTAGCGTTATATGTCTTAAATGCTTTGCGTTTATTCCTCACTGCCTCATCAACATCCCGCGTGAACCAAGGCTCAGTTTTAGGAGTGATTAATCGATTTGGAATAAACCGCCGCATTCCGTCTTTTTATGATTTCGGACATTCTCATTGCCGATGTGCTAGGATCTTGATCAACACAACAAATAGTTTTCCAAGGTGTTTCATCATAAAAGTTTCTCAGTCCCTCCCAGTTGGCGCGTTTATAGTTCTCAACGCGACGAGGATTTGCTTTAATTTGTGTCGGTGATGTAAATTGCACTATTGCTGATATTAGTAGATGGTCCGATGTTCCGAGGGGTTGTTCAACTTTTGTCTTCGTAGTATCTGGTTCGTTTGTCAAAAACAGATCCAGCAAATTATTGTTATGATGTAAATTGTCTGAGATTCTAGTGGGACACTCTATCATTTGCGTCAAACCGTGATAATCTGCGAGTATCAGTTCAGCTTGTCTTCCTACGTCGTCAGTGCGCGATGAATATTTAAGCCATTCTTTATTATGAATATTAAAGTCTCCAAGAATTGCCAGTCTTGCTTTGGGGTAGTCCGTGGTAATCTTGTCTAGATTAGCCGGTATTTGATCGAAAAAGGGAAATCCTGGGGGAGAATTTGGGGATCTATATAATCCTATTATAAATATAGTTTCATCAATACCCGAGATCTTCAGTGCTATAGAATTATGGTGCTTAGAGTTCAACTCGTAGGCCTTAATTCTCATACATGAAAGTGAATCTCGAACAAATACACAGACACCATGCTTGTTATAAAAGGAATGTTCCAATTCGTAACTAGGTATTCGGTATTTATCGGGATCCAACTTCGATGCTTTGCCACTAACAATTGTTTCGGTAAAAACAATATGTCAGGTTTATTTTTTTCAATGCAGTGATGAACCTCGTTTAGATTCGAATTGAGTCCTCTTATGTTGGTGAAGTCAATGCTATGCTGTTGGTTCACTCTGCGGCCATTTTGTTGAGACAAAGACTTACCCTTTAACATTGCAGGCAAAGCTACTGAAATTCGGCCAGGCCTAAATTTCAACACTAAACGGTACAAAAGAAACTGGGTATCTCTGTCACAAAAACACGATAGCAGATTTCATGCAACAGTAGCACGATAAGAGAAAAGCAAAAAAAAAAGGGGACACACAAGACACTAACAAAATTGAAGAGTACAAATAAAGGGTTAAATTCTAAATTCCTAACTTTTGTCAAAAAAAAGACATTTCATAATCAACTAACTGATATTTTCCAACTCCTAAAATAAGTCCGAGGTGGGAGGAGCTAGATCATGTAAAAAACTTCACAAAAAATATCTCAATCAATCCAAAAAAATCACTAACAACTAAAACGAAATTTTTTGCTTTCTGTTACCAAAACAAATATATGCTTTAAAATAATAAATAAATTTATTACATCAAAGCAATAGAGGTAAAATTTTACCTGCCTACCCTTTAATAACAGTAAACACAAAATACCAAATATTTTTTTAATAAAGAACAATCTTACCAATTATATAATTGTACGCGTCCGTTCTTCAATACTTTTATTTTTATAAACACTTTTATTTTTACAAACACTGTAACACTTATTAGCTACTTATTAACACTTATCAACACTTATAACACTTATTTTCGATTACTTTTGTTTTTTTTTGTTTTTGTTTTTTCTTTCTTTTGATTTAGGAGATCATCTTCTTCGTCCGACTCCGAAATATGAAAAAAACGCTAAAGATGTGGATACGGCCAACCCGCGACAGAGGTGGAGCAAGCCCCTAGCACTCCGTCAATTTCCAAAAATCAGTTTAACATTTGTGGTCTCTCTATGAGAGATTCTGATAGATCTCTCATAGAGAGATCTTTTGTTAAGAGTTCTTTTGTTAAGCTGATAAGAACAGATTTTTTTTTTTTTTAACAAAAATAGTTTCTTTATTTCTGCTTATGTAATTTCCTTATGGGAATAATCCTCCCATAAGGTATGCTACGTATACTAATACATATTTTAATCTTAACTTATATAATTCAAAATAATATATCCTATAAAAAATAGATTCTATGCAAAAAAATAGTGTTTATACATTTTATTATCCTGTATATGGTTCATTTATTTACTGTAGTACTGCGTTATCTTTGTTCATAGATAATTTTGTTAATTATTATTTAGGTGCTTGTTGAGTATTGCCTTTTGTCCCGAGACGTGCTCCACATATATATCTCTTGCCCATTTGATTGTTTTCCGACAGAATGAATCGTTTCATTAGGTATGAGTACCGTTTTAGATGTTTAGCTCGGTTAGTATTTTTCTCGTAATTGATATCCAAGTACCTAATGAGCCTTTCACGATCGCATCTATTTTCACTGTGTAACCTTTTTGTTTAAGATTATCTGCAAGCTCAGAGTATTTGTTTAGTTTTGTATATCTGGCCTGTTGAAATGAATTTAATCCATTTTCGAGGTTACTGCCACATCTATGATAGTTATGTGCTTTTCTCTTTCATTTTTTATTACTAGATCTGGTCTCAATAGTTTAAGGTGTCCGTCTGCTTCTTTTATTCCCGAATTGATTTTCTTCTCTCCTTCTAGTCTGGTGGCATTAGAGATCTGTTTAGAATGCTGTTATGTCGTAGCTGCCATGCTTCAGAGTGTTGCTTGCAGTGGTTCAGGACATGTGGCAGTGTTTCTAGTACGTATCCACATCTTTGGAAATGACCGCCTTTAAAAATTTTTTTTTCACTAAAAAAAATTCATTCTTGTTATTAATGACAGACAGGCTATCTATCATTAAAAATTTTGTCATTAACACAACCAAAATTTCATTATTAAGACGAAAAGTGGCATTAAAAAAATAAAATTTAACTTCATAATGCCTGTGTCAAAACTTTTGAAAAATTTGAAATTGTTTAACGTTTGTTGTCATTAGTATACATATTGTAGCATAATAATACAAACGAATAGAAAATTATGACAAATCTGCCTAATTTCATGACAAAGTCAATTCATTTTTAGTTCGATTTAGGGAAATTTCGAAATATAGAAACGATTTATAAAGAAATTCAAAATTTAATTCGAAATATTAATACGATTTATAGAGAAATTCGAATAATAGAAGTTCGATTTATGGAAGTTTGACTGTATATTTATAAAAATTTTGATGGGTTAATTCGTATTTATA
>OY856186.1:351049708-351099870 GCA_963693315.1 Diogma glabrata
GTTCAAGTTCAGAGGTTGAGACACTGGGGCTGTTAAAACGAAAACAAACACAAACGGCCATGCCTTCCTCATTTTTGAGTTTATGATGTTTAAACTCATTCTAGCTTTTAGACAAACTTTTCAACTATAACCTCAAGGATTTTCCGCTTTCTAACCCATGAGGCTTCAATGTAATTAACGTTATACTAATCTAATCTTCCACGCTATACAATTACAACAACAAATAAAAATATAAATAAAAATATAAAATATCCCATTTTCTTTTGTTTCTGTTTTGAGTTTTTATTTTTTTTTGCACAAATTTAAATAAAAAAGTTTTTTTTGGAAATTTGGAATATTTGGAAGTTGTTTAGAAATAAATATATGTAAATTGATTACACATTTACAAAAGTTTTCCTAAATTGATAGATATTTGTATTATTTGAGGTATAAAAGTTGTTTGATAATTTTTGATTATGTGTGGTGGTTTTGTAGGTGTGACGTAATGAGAACGTTTATTTGCTCTTTGGTGAATTTAATATGTTATTAAAAGAAGTTTTAATCAAATTAAACAAAACTGTTCTGAAATTGCATTGATAAAGTAGTTTCCGTTAATGTTTTTGCTAATTTACTTTGGTTTGATAAATTTTTTGGATTACTCTGTTTCTACTTAAATTTTTTATTTAAACTAATCTGACACATCCAATTCTATTTGTACACAAAACTGTGTGGTCCCAAAATCTACCTATTTCTAGCGGATATACCTGCCGCTTGGACTTTTTTTTTTAAATGTAAAGGAAGTCTCACATATTTCTTTTGTTGCGACCAGGCTATGATATTAGATAATCCTGAAAAACGTGAAGCTATCCAGCGATAGCAAGGTGTGAGAAGCCTGACACGTGCAACAAATCTAGTTTTAATGTTTGATTGTCACTAAATTTCCGAAGTTTCAAAAACATCGAAAAAGGTCGGGTTCAAATTTCTTATTTTATCGGCGTCTTGATTCGATTTTCCATCAAACATTAAGAAAGAGTACAGTTTCTGGTAGTATATAAATAACAACATTTATAATATATTTTACGATGTTCTTCACCAGTGTAATATGTACGGTATGTTTTACGTGTGTAAGTATAATGAGTAAAAAAAATTGGTTATTTTAATTGTTGGAAATAGTATTGTGGAATTATTGGAACTATTTATTATTTGTAGACCGGAAGTTAACACCACAGGGGCACTTGTCTATTCGGTAAATGTCTGGATTTTATCGATATGTTTTAAGCCAGACACTTTATGTCTCCCTACTTTTTTTTACGACAAGATCAACAAGCAATTTCCATATTAACTAATTACGTTGTTTTAAATTTTGCTGTTGTTTTATTGCTAAACGTTTGTATCTCAATACATATGTCTTTGTTTGTCTTTTTAAATTTAATAAATTGCAAAGTGTTTACTTACTTCTATAAGTATATTTTGCAGAGTTATGTATGCATTGTTTTAATTGTAGACATCGTCTTTAATTTCAATTAAATGAAAAGCGAAAGACTCATAACTCATATCTCAGTTCCAGTTCGAGTAATCAGTTAACTATTTGTTAGCTTTTGATTATCATTAACCGGCGACGAGATAAAAACTTGCTTTTGGATATTAACTGGAAATCTTTCAACTCAAGTTTCTTGTTACAGTTACAGTTACAGTTTGCTACCAAAACTTGGAATTTCATAGTAGTCCAGTAAATAAAGGTCGAAAAAGATCAAAAGCTCGCAAAAATCCTGTCACGGACGGGACCTGGCGGAAATTGTTGGTCTTACCGAGTACTTTGACGTGAGAAAAATTACCTTGGGGTTCCGACCCTGTGAGCCTGGAAAATGGCCCTCAAAGTGTCAGAAGTAGTTTCCGGGCTATATCTCCGAAAATATGGCAGTTAGGGCATTCCTGTTTAGCCAGAAATGAAGGTGAGCTAATTATCTACAGAAATGGTCCTATTCATTTTTTTCGCAACATTGATACTTTTTGCAAAAACCGGTAGTGAAAAATTGTCAAATTTGAGACCATGAAAAAACGCCAGATTCTCATCAAATTTGAGAACTGAGGGCTTGGAAATACCCACAGCTCCATGTTTTGGCCTGAAAAATTTGACCTGCAAATGACAATGGCTTTCTCGTTGTATTTGCGAAATTATCGCGGCCATATAGGAGCATAGGAAGGATCAGTCACACACAAATTTAAATTATACATGTACTAATTTGTTATGTCGCTGTAAATGCGTTATATGTTGTCGATTTCTAATTTAATAATTTATAATAAATGACGTTTTTATTCGCCTACATATTAAAGTGTTACTTTATTACTGTGATTTACGGCCGCCTAAAAGTGTCACTTTTTAACTATTTATTTTGTTGTCATAGCTACGTCCAAAAAAGTAAAAAGCATTTGCATTTGTTTAAATTCTATGAAAAATAATATTTTTTATCAAAGCAACCCTTAAATTCAAAATTTCATTATCCAATTAAAATAGTTGTTATCATTTGTTGTCATAGCTACACAATAATTTGAAAAAAATAATTAATATTTTGTCAAAGGTTACTTGTTCCACATATTTTTATTTTAAAATTTATGAAAATTTATAATTTTAATTTAGAATAAACAAATTTTCTTAAAATATTTTGCTTGCGGAGAATAAAAAATAGTAAATGATGCACGGATGTAAGCTATTTTGGACTTAATGTGGGTGCAAATCTCGGCTAGCGCCTCGACTCCACATCCGTCCAAAATCTTTAGCCTTACGTCCTAGCATCATAATGTACTATTGTTGACGATTAATACAATAACAATAACAATATAAGTCCACGAGGGACGCGTGAAGCCAGTGTGTGTGTGCCATGTGTGCGCGCTGCGCGGACCGATATTATACACGTAATATACGCGCCGCCACGTGAAGCAGAAAAAAAGAGGAAATTATCATAAATAATTTCAGAGAAACTTTTTCAATTTTTTTTTTGTGGATTAAAAACAATGACATTATTTATATCAATGGAAAGCTGAGAACCTCAGCTTTACTTTTATATAAGTAACAATACCCAAAACATTCCTCGGAAAGAAAAAAAGGTTTCTGAAAAATTTGGCCAGTTTTTTTCCCGTGTGGGCGTAAAATCAACTTTTAAAGAGCTCTGGAAACTTCTAAACAATTTGGAAAATACGATCGGAAACTAGACATTCTAAGCTACAAATTGGTGTAACTTATGAGGCACTTTAATAGACAATAAATCTTTTATTAATGATTTTCCGCGGACTTTCCGAAACTCCATGAAAGTCCTCAAAATGGAAATTAATAAATTCCCTTTTGTTTAAAAGTGCGAGAAAGCCAATGTGGCAAACTTTCTGAGATGTTTCAAGACCCCCACAGGTACAATAATCAAGAAAGAAACATATAAAAACACAATTTTTAAAAAAAATATGAATCAATTTAAAACAGCGTCAGAAAACCGGATAAAAAGAAACTTTGACCGCCGTTTGCACTCGCTTACAAACGTGATAACAAGAATTTTATCACAGGATGTGACAGGTACGGGTTTTCTCTTTCACATGAATTTTGAATCATCGAAAAATATTGAATTTTGACCGAGTTATCCGCTAATTTGCCCGCCGCTCCTTAGTAAATACGTGTAAAGCGGCGTTCTGGCTCTATGATGAAGAGAAAAATGCAGGACAAGGTTCGAGTCCGTTATCTCGGAAACTATCGGGTTTACGATAAAAATGAATAGGACTATTTCTGTAGATAATTAGCTCACCTTCATTTCTAGCTAAACAGGAATACCCTAACTGCCATATTTTCGAAGATATGGCCCGGAAACTACTTCTGACACTTTGAGGGCCATTTTCCAGGCTCACAGGGTCGGAACCCCAAGGTAATTTTGCTCACGTCAAAGTACTCGGTAAGACCAACAATTTCCGCCAGGTCCCGTCCGTGACAGGATTTTTGCGACCTTTTAACCTTTATTTACTGGACTATAGTAAATATTACTGAAATCAATTCTTTTAAATGTTGAAAATAGCAAACACAGTTCATTTGGGTTGAAATGGTTATAATAATTTTACAGGCAGATTGCTCAGGGAAGTCCATTACTATACATAAACAATTTATTGTTTTGTGTCTTAATACACATAAAAACTTTTCATTTGAGCTGTCGCATTTATGAATAAAACATATACCCCAAATAATATTATGGTGAAAAGTTTTTTATTTATGTTTTTCTTTTGTTATTGTTGGAAATATTGTCGTTCTATTGGGTAACAAAAACAATGATATAAAAAGTAATCCTAATACAATTTCATGTATCTTAAATG
Source organism: Diogma glabrata (assembly GCA_963693315.1). Lineage (NCBI taxonomy): Eukaryota > Metazoa > Arthropoda > Insecta > Diptera > Cylindrotomidae > Diogma > Diogma glabrata. The sequence continues at coordinate 351,054,032 of OY856186.1, forward strand.
TTTATTTTGTTGACATCATTATCCAAAATAGTATATCTCATTTTTATGTTATTTAATTTTGAAATCAGTAAAAAAAGATTTATAGTATAACAAAATGTCGTAAAAAATGTCATCCCCAAAAACGGTCACCATCTATTTCATATGATAAAAAAAAATTTTGAATGAAAAACAGTAATATCAACCCTCTAATATTTATCGTTAGCGAAAATCTCTTTTCTTGAAAATTTTCAATATTGTATAATTGTACAGTGGATGGCTCACATGCACCATCACACAAATGAACATAATTTATTTTTAAATTCAAATAATTATTTTAATCGACTATATATTTCGTGTTATCAAGAAGTGGAAATCAAACCAATTGAATTGGAATAAAGATGAAAATAAAATATTCTAAGGAATATTTATTGTAACTTGAATTTATAGTTTGTTGATTTCGATGATGACTATACTGGATGGAAAATATAACAACAACGAAAGATGATTGTCATTGTTGAATTGTTTATGCTGCACTTTAAATATTTTGTTTTAAGCTTTTTGCACGATTATTCGATTTGTTTATTGTTTAAAAAAAATACGTTTTACCGTTTTAGTTGATTCGGATTTAATTCGATTGAAAGAAGATAAAAATGAATATAGAGTGTTAAATTTTCGATGTCAGAAAATTATTTTTGCTGATAAGAATTTGATGAGATAATGATTTTTAAGTTGTTTGAAGGTTTTAATGTAATGCTTTTTTTAAGTAAAATAAAAATATATAAGGTTAATTCTTATTTTCTTTTTGCTTATTTACTTTTAGGTACGTTTAAAATAATTAATGACTATCTAAGCAAAGTGTGACTAAACACATCCTGAAGCTATAATTGTAAATGTTGTAACAATCTGTTCCAAGTCAAGTAATAATCAAAAGGCTTGAAGAACAAAAGAAGTAAGCTTAGTAGTAACTTATTTCAGTCCAAGAATATCGATTGAAACATTTAGACATCCTCCTTTACCTGGTAGGCTTAACTCAGGAATAATTTTTCCATTCGACTTAAAAGAAATCGGTTAATCGTGAATTATGAAATCTTTAATGTTTATTGAAATGGAATTTATTTTTATAGCATAAAGACACACAGTAAGTACATGATGCACATTGAACCAAACAACCTTATTGTATTTCCTTTATTACACATACTCTTGACGTTAAAAACTAGAATTAAATTAACCTCAAACCTATATTTCCCGAACAAAAACCTATTCCCATAATGCAGAAAGTCAACCTTTAATAGGATCAACGTCAATAATTACTTTTATTTTTTATACTGATGTTTCCGGTTTAAAATGTTATATAAAGACAAAACTTATTCCAAAATTACGTTTCCTGTAAAAATAAATATAACGAAACTCTGTTGAACTAAATAACTAAAATTAAAATATATCAAACCTGAAACCCCAAAATTGAAATTATACAAAAAATCAAACCTTAACACTTAATTTGATAAACTTTGAACTTGTGGTAAATCCAAAGTATACCAGCCCAAATTATTCAATAAGAATAAATTTGCAATAAATTATTTGTTAATCATTTTATTGTTGGAATAAAGGCTAAGTTGAATGTAAAGTATTTGTCAGTTGTAATGTATAGTTTTGATAATAATGAGAAGTTTACAGAATTCCTAATTGTTCAATTTTGAAGATTTAATATGCAGTTTTTGGGGCTGTTGTAGGTCAATGAAAATAGATATAAGAATTACTGCTGTGAAGATATAACAATTACTGGTAAACGACCGATGTTAATTGAGCGAATTCCTTCAGTGAACGATGACCAATCGTTCAGCTAGAATGAAAATCGTTCGTCAGTCAATAATCTATTAATTAAATTTTTTCAAGTGTTAATTCAATAACGGGGGTTTAAAGTAGAAATGTCATATGAAATGTGATTTTTTTCTATAGTGCAAAAGAGTTTTTTTTGTAATTTTCGAAAGCATAGTTTTTGATTTATGTTCAGAAATGTAAAAATTATTCCCCCCCCCCCTTAACTTCGAACATTAGAAAAGAAAATTTTTAAAAAATGCATAGGTGTATAGGGATTCTGCTAAAATGAAACTAAAATTTTTTTTTGTTGTTATAATGTCAAAAATTCATTGGAGGGGGTTTAAAGTAGAAATTTTGAAAAAAAATTATTTTGGGTCATGGCACGTGGGGACACCCCCGGTGTGAACGGTGATTTTTTTCTGTAGTGCAAAAGAGTATTTTTTGTAATTTTTGAAAGCACAGTTTTCGTCTTATTTTCAAAAATGTAAAACTTTTTTTGTCCCTCTACGAACATTGCAAAAGAAAAAATTCATGGGTGTAGGGATTTTGCTAAATCGATACAAAAATTTTTTTTACTAGGAATAATTTCAAATAAACGTAAAACTATACTAACAAAAATTGTTTTTTTCTCAAATATTATATACACTGAACCCTCAGCGAGCGAATTATATTCGCACTTGCCTGACTTTCTTTAATTTTCCATCTTTTTTTGAAAAATTTTTAGTCGATCCAAAAATCTACGAAATCATATATCTCAAAAAAACGTCTCTTTGTAAATTTGATATATTTTAGAGTAAGTATAGAACTTTTTTTGAAAAAAAAAGTTAAAATTCAATTGAACTTAGAACCTAGCCTTTAAAAAACTTTTTTTCACTAAAAAAAATTCATTCTTGTTATTAATGACAGACAGGCTAAACATTTTGTCATTAACACAATCAAAATTTCATTATTAAAACGAAAAGTGGCATTAAAAAAATAAAAATTTAGCTTCATAATGCATGTGTCAAAACTTTTGAAAAATTTGAAATTGTTTAACGTTTGTTGTCATTAGTATACGTATTGTAGCATCATAATACAAACGAATAGAAAATTATGACAAATCTGCCTAATTTCATGACAAAGTTTCCTAATTTTACGACAAATTCATGAATTGACATATTGACATTTTTTTCATTGATTTATGTATTATTTATGTATTATTATTTATGTATTATCTATGTATTATTTCACTTATTTACGTTTACGTCACTATTTGCAAATTTGTGATATTTTATTTAGCCAAGAGTTATTTTTGTTATTTTCTTCAAACAAATTGTATAACTATGACAACAAAAAATAAGAAATAATCTGATTGGATTATGAAATTTTAAATTATTGTATAACTATGACAACAAAACATAACAAATAGTTTGATTGGATAATGAAATTTTGAATTGGTGGTTGCTTTGATAAAAAAATTTTATTTATACAAATGTAAATGTTGTTACGGATTGTAACGGATGTAATTATGACGCCAATAAATCATATTTATAACAATTTTGATGGGTTAATTTCGTATTTATAAAGAAATTAAACGTTTGCCGAAAAAATGGTGTATTTAATTCGAAGCTAAATTGACTTTTTGTGCATTGTCTATAATTTTTGGCATCCCTACGGTCAGCCGTCAAACTATAGACTCAACACAAAAAGTAGCACTTCAGCTCCTAATTAAATAATATACAATTACACTAGTGGAAACAACATTTTCACAAAAGATTTAGGCCGCGTATGAAAATATAATTTCTATATGCTATCGTAGAAATAAATTTTAATTTGTGAAATAGTATTCACATTTGAAGAGTGAAAAAAGAGCTCCAATAAAATGAAAAACTAGTAATAAATATAGAATAAAATTTTCTGCGGACCGTTGGTCCCGGGATTCCGAAAGAAAAATCCTAGATTACTGGATAGTCATATTTGCTGGGATTAATCAATGAATCACTTGATCAGTTTTTGTTGACATGTAATTTTTTTATTTTTGGTCTACGGGAATAATAACCACGTGTATTCTAGTCCCTGTTAAACGCATGTGATTTCACATACCACAGGCAATTGTAGAAAGATATCAGTAACCAAGGTAATATCTTATGGGTACTGGTGGATGAACTCCATTCAGTTAACGGTAATACCCTCAGTCTTCCTCCACTCTATCATGAAATAGCAGTGATATATTACTAGTCAAAATAATATCTTAAGGGTGCTGGTAGGTTTTTAGTCAATGGTTTTTCTTCCAGTCTGTCATAAAATATTAGCCTACTCATATGCCAGCTCTTCAGTTTGTATATACTGAGTAAGCTAGATAATCAAAGCAACCCATTAGATCATGAGTTGACGAATGTCTCAATCACTCGCATACAGGAGAGGAGAACCGAAACATCTAAAGTATTTAAATATTTGCAGAATAGAAACTTTACCTTTGTTGATGGTACATCAAACATATTTACCCTTCCGAAGCTGCAAGTCGAAACTTCATAAAAGATTTTATTGACGATGATGTATCGTTACATGGAGCAACAGACATTGGATGTGAAACCGATTCTAGCACAAATTACACCAAAAACGTAACGGATGAGGATGTGACTGCAGTTGATTTAGTAGAGAAAAAAAATTAGAAGATGAGCGAAAAATTTAAAAACAAACTATCTAACTGCTTACCCCGAGTGGAAGAGAAATGAAAATATTTTAGCAAAAGTGGTCATAAAGTTTCGCTTCAAATGTATATAATGATTTATTGACCATTCCACCAAGAAGTGTTGAATGGTAACGTGGTTTTCACCCTGCGGATATATTATTTCCAAATTAAGAAATAGGCTGGATGATAAATCAGGTGACGCATAATATTTTCAAAAATACTACATATTTCTTAATTCATTCGAAAATGTAAGGAATTGGCTTCTTTTAGGTATTTAATATTATTAAATTACTTCGGTCTGAAAGACTTAAGTATTACATTCATGAGCTCAAAGTGAAATTCTTACTCCTACTTTTTTTGGCGTTTCTCGACGAAATCTGGAAAACCGCTGGACGGATTTGAAAAATTTTCTTTTCTAAAAATAGGTTTACTCAATGGAAAGCGCCAAAAGGTTGTTATGATGTTTTCGATAACTGTACGGAAAGTGTGTCAAAAAAATCGTCAAGTGTGTCAAATCAAGGAAATTTGCATATTTCTTGCTTAAAAAACGTTCATTTTAAGTGATTACGAGTAGGAACATTGAATTTGGACAAATTTTGATGGTCGGGATTAGTATGTGAGACCAAAATCTAGATTATTGCATTATAAGTTTGTCAAAAAAAATGTTGTCAAGTGTGTCAAAATAAAGATTTTTATTTATTTTTTTACCCATTTTTTGGAAAAAATAAAGTAAATAATTTTTATGACATGAAAATATATTATTATTATAGAGAATTATGGCATTATAAGTTTGTCAAAAAAATAATGTCAAGCGTGTCAAAAAATGATTTCATTGGTTTTTTAGCCAATGTTTTGGGAAAAAAATGTAGCTGTTTTTATGACGTAAATGTAATTGGAAATGAAATTGGATAGGGAAATTTTTGAATTTGTTATAGTTTTTGAAATATTTTTCGAATCTTGAAAAAAGTTTGTATTTTTGATTTTGTAATAATTTTTGCAATATATTTAGAATTTTGGAAAAAAAAACTTTATCGATTTTGTAAGAATTTTTGAAATATTTTTGGAATTTTGAAAAAAGTTTCAATTTTTGATTTTGTAATAATTTTTGGAATATTTTTAGAATGTTGAAAAAAAATTGATTTTATTATAATTTTTACAATATTTTTGGAATTTTGAAAGAAATATGAATTTGTGATTTTGTAATATTTTCTCGAATCGCTAAATTGAAGGTTTTTGAATAGTTTGCTGAAAATGTAAATGAAAATGAAATTGGACATGGATATTGTTGAATTTGTTATAGTTTTTGAATATTTTTGGAATTTTGAAAAAGTTTCAATTGTTGATTTTGTAAGAGTTTCAGAAACATTTTTAGAATTTTGAAAAATTTTAAATTTTTAATATTATTATAATTTTGGAAAAAGTTTCAATTTTTGATATCGTTATAATTTTTGCAATAATTTTAGAGTTTTGGAAAAAGTTTGAATTTTTGAATTTTTAAGAATTTTTGGAATATTATTAGAATTAAGAAAAAGTTTAAACTTTTGATTTTATTCTAATTTTTAGAATATTTTTAGAATTTTGAAAACAAAAATAGAATTATTGAATTTTATATATATTTTTAGAATTTTGAAAAAGTTTCAATTTTGGATTTTGTAAGAATTTTTGGAATATTTTTAGAATTTTGAAAAATTTTAAATTTTTGATTTATTGTAATTTTTATAATTTTGGTAAAAGTTACAATTTTTGATTTTGTTATAATTTTTGCAATATTTTTAGAATTTTCGAAAAAATTTTTTATCTTTGATTTTGTAATAATTTTTAAAATATTTTTAGAATTTTGTTTGAAAAAAGTTTGAATTTTTGATTATATATAATTTTTACAATATTTTTGGAATTTTGAAAGAAATATGAATTTGTGATTTTGCAAGAGTTTGCTGATTTCTCGAAATAGTTTGCTGATTGTATAATCTTTTCACTTATGATTTTCCGGCCACGTATTGATGTTTCGTGTTAGTTTTGTAATGAATTTCTAAACAGAGATAAAAAACACAAGGGCTTTAACAAAAAGTTATCTTTGTTATACATCGCTGCCCAAAACTAAAAACCAAGTCCTCATAAAAGTTTTTCGCCGAAAACTATATCAAAATCCTTAACCCAGACCGAAGTCTTGACCATAATTCTCAATACCCAGACCATAATTCTCAATAATAATAACAAAATTTCCTTTCATACAAATAATTAATTTCATTTTTTCCCAAAAAATTGTGTAAAAAAAATGAAAATCATTCTTTTGACACTGGCGAAGCCTCTCAGTCAAAAAGGTAGTGGACTGTATTATGTATTGTTGAAGATCAACATCTTACCGGGAAGGCATCACTGATTGTATGTATTAGATGTAATGCAGCCTAAGCAGATGAGGCTGTTGATGCCTGACCACAACTAAACAACAAGCTTCTTGATGATGATGATAAAACGATTGTTTAATAATTTGTGGTATTATATTTGCCTAACCATAGGCTTTACGATGACGATGATAAAATGATGAAACAATTTGTAATATTCTGCGCCTAACAATCGGCGTCTCGATGACGATGATACGATGATTAAATAATAATTTGTGGTCTTATATTTGGCTAGCCATAGGCCTCGATGACGATGATAAAATGATGAAACAATTTGTAATAATATTCTGCGCCTAACAATCGGCGTCTCGATGACGATGATACGATGATTAAATAATAATTTGTGATCTTATATTGGCCTAACCATAGGCCTGACGTTGACGATGATAAAATGATGAAACAATTTGTAATAATATTCTGCGCCTAACAATCGGCGTCTTGATGACGATGATACGATGATTAAATAATAATTAGTGATATTATATTTGCCTAACCATAGGCCTCGATGACGATGATATCTTATTAAATTATATTTGCCTAACCATAGGCCTCGATGACGATGATAACTTATTAAATAATAATTTGTGGTATTATATTTGCCTAACCATAGGCCTCGATGACGATGATAAAATGATGAAACAATTTGTAATAATATTCTGCGCCTAACAATCGGCGTCTCGATGATGATGATACGATGATTAAATAATAATTTGTGGCCTTATATTTGCCTAACCATAGGCCTTACGATGATGGTGATAAAATGATGAAATAATTTGTAATAATATTCTGCGCCTAACAATCGGAGTCGGAGTTAAATTATATTTGTCTGACCATAGGCCTCGATGACGATGATAAAGTGATGAAACAATTTGAAAATATATTTTGCGCCTAACAATGGGCGTCTCGATGACGATAAGACAATAATTAAAAAATTACTTCGTGGTAATATTTTGCGCTTAACAATAGGCCTCGATGACGATGATAACTTATCAATTTTCTTGCGTCAATAATGGCGGCGGTTCCCAGTATCGTCCACACCTGTTGAAGAAAAAGAGACTATGAGACGACCAATACCAAGTCCCTTTGAGAACTTGTCTCAAGCACCACGCCTATCAAAACACATTGTACTTTTCTTTAATTCACCACTTTATTTTCACAATAAAAAATATTGATTAAATTTAACATTTAAATCGGAAAACGAACTCAATTTTAATCGAAGAACAAACTTTGACTTCATTTGAAGTCTAATTAAACATAAGACCTAGATTATATAATTACACAGCTATAAATAAAAAATACATGAATACGTGGAACCTTTTACTCTCAACAGAGCCACACATTTTCAACACATCAACAAGTATTGCTGAACTAAACTGTTTTATCGATAAAAGATACGCCAGTTTTTAAAAAAGTGGTAAAAACGCGAACTGAGCTGAGTAACAAAACAAAAATGTCAGAATGACATTTCAAAAGATAATCTAAAGGGTAAACAATATTAAATAATTATCTAGAAAAAAAATATTCTTATTAATACCTATTTTTATTTCTTACAGCTAATTTCAATGCAACAAAAGGCTGCCGAGGATATCAACGTTGGATTTAAAAGAAATATGATAATTTAGATCCATTTTAGACTAGATTTATTTTTAATATGATTTTTTATATATGCAGGAAAAATAACAACAAACATAAAACTGGATCCAGCGTGAATAGACACACTTGACAACACTTTTTGAAAAACTTCTAATGCAGTAATCTAGATTTTGGTCTCACATACCAACCCCGACCATCAAGATTTCTCCAAATTAAAAGTTCGAATAAGAATTCGTATTCACTTAAAATGAACGTTTTTTAACTAAAAAATATGCAAATGTGACACACTTGACGGTTTTTTGACACATTTCCGGGACAGTTATCGAACACATCGTCCTTTCGGCTCTTACAATAGAGTATACCTATTTTAGAATCAAAAATTTTTGAAATCCCTCTAGCCGTTTTCTATATTTCGTCGGTTGTGACGGACGGCCGACAGACAGACATACATTTTTTTTTTGCCTTTTTAAGCATCAGTAGCTCCTAAAACGTCGAGAAATGCTCAAAAAAGTGGGGTAAGTATTTCAATTTTGGCTCATGAATGCAATACTTAGGTTTTTCCAAAACCGATGTAACAAGAGTGAAAAAGGATTTTTACATTTTAAAAATGGCTGGATTCTTTTAACTTTTTAATAAATAATTCTTTCGTAATATTCAACTGATGAATTATAATTTATTTTCATCTAAATATATATGACATTTTTTAGTGAATAATGAAAACAAACACAAAAAACAAACGAGCACTTTCAATAAGTTTTCAATAAAAAATTATTATTATGTTTTAATATTTTTTGTTAATGCTTTCGTAATATTAAACTGGTGAATTATAATTTATTTTCATCTAAAGATATATGCGACAGAAATTTTTTAGTGAATAATGAAAAGAAACATAAAAAACAAACTGGCACTTTCAATAAGTTTTTGAAAAAAATTATTATTATGTGTTAATATTTTTTGTTTACCTTGCTTCATGTTGGTTTACATTTAAATTTATTTTTTCATAATATTAAGAAAATGAGTTAGCTTCTAAACATAAGTCAAATATTTAAATCTGAATATTTCAAATATTTATTTAATTTATAAGTCTTCATTAAGTATTCAAACGTACTTTAGTACTACTACTTGAAGAACACAAGAACAGAATAACTAGTGCAAGGAAACATATCGATTTATCGATATATATCGAATAACGATATCGAAATGATAAAATTTCGATATATCGATATATAAAAATATCGATATATCGCCTAATATATCGACATATAGATACTTCCCACTAGATATTTTGTTACTATAGTAACAGGTCTTTAGTTTGTTATCATTCATAGGAGTGCATTAGAGGAAGCGAGATAGACATATATCTCTTATAGCGCCATCGCATAATATGAAAAGATCAAAACTAATTTCAAGAATATATGGTTTGAACCAATGTTTTTTACGACTTTATAATATATGTCGGCCATTTCATTTAAATCATGTTAAAGTTTATGTTTGAATAAGCCAAATTTATTTTAAAAATTAATAAGGAAAATATACAATAGTTGTAAGTATTATTCTATAAAAGTAAGTATTCAAATCAATTAAATGTTGATATGTTTTAAATTAAGAAAATTATATATGTAATTCTTTTAGTTTAATTTAATGCCATTTTAGTTTTGCAGATTATATTATTTGATAAAATATTGAATTGTTTAATATTATTAATTGTTGTATTATTGTTTTAATTAGTTCTTTAAGAAATAATATACAGTAATCCCTCCGACTGCGCGGGTTTTAACTGCGCGATTTCCACTGCGCGAGACGAGTTTTCAATACTAATTTTCGCACTGCGCGATTAAAATTTCACACTGCGCGACGTTTAAAAATTTTTTTTAGAATATGTAGGTGAATTTCGTACAATTAAAATGAAAAAAAAAGTACATTTGCCATATGGGTCATTCTTTTACAAATCGAACAGATTTGAACAAAATCCGTCGGTCAGATTTTGTTCAAATCTGTTCGATTTGTAAAAGAATGACCCATTTGTGATTTAGCTTAAAAAATTTTTTATGGGTATGATATTGAAAAAAATATACGTGCTCGAGGATTTTTTTTTTGGAAAATAGAGGCGATCTAAATTTCGAGAATTTCGTGATTTTTGGCCTGATGGCTTATTCTTAAAAATTCGTAGATATGAATTTATTAATGATAGAAGCTTTTGTTTTATTTTATTTTAAAGTTAAGAGATACTATTTTAATAAAAAAATATATTCAATAAAAATTATTAGCAAATTCCGATTGTTATAAACAAATAAAATGTTAAAATCGATTTTTAGTGATTGCCCTACAAAAATAAAGAGTATTTGATATTCTACGTTAAATGGAGAAAATAGTTTTACTGTTAGAAATAAATTAATTTATCCAGCGCGGGACAACAAAAATTTATGGAAGTTTTGTCTTTCCGCGCTCAATAAATTAATTTATTTCTAATGCTACTCGTACACGAGAGAGCAAAATTGCAGGTGTCAGAGAGAAAGTTTCTGACTTATTGCTAAACTGTTTACACATAGGAATTTGTTAATAATTTTTGTAGATAACAATTTTTTTTAAAGTTCATCTTTTAGCTTTAAAATAAAACAGAAAAAAATTTCTATCATTACCAGAACCGAAGTTATGAATCTTTGCAAATAAGTCTTCCAGCAAAAAATCACGAAATCCTCGAAATTTAGAACCGCTTTATTTTCGAAAAAAAAAATTCTCGAGCATATCGTTTTTTCTTGGGAAATGGGAATTTGGGAATTTTCCTATATAAAAGCCCTAAAAAAAATTTCAGCCAAATCAAAAATGTTCGGTTTGTAAAAGAATGACCCATATATGTAGCAATTTGCATTAGAAATTCAGTTTATTTTTAACTGTATGGCTGGAACATTCAATATAGACAAATTCAATTTCAAGCCAGTAAAGGTAGAATATTCTAAACAAATTCATATTATTGATATTATTTTTTTAAATTTGACTTGTTTTTTAAAATGTTTTTATGTTAATTTATCTGTTAACTTATGAAGTGTTTTCTTTTTAATAGTTGTCGGAGTAATACATGTTTTTCAGGCTGTATATATTCATTTTTGTTTTAAATTGTTTTTTTTTTGAATTTTTTTCAAAATTTGGAACCGAACTCCCCATTTTCATACAAAATAGGGTTCACATTGCGCGGTTTTGTATTGCGCGCTGTTTTTCTGGAACGGAACTACCGCGCAGTCGGAGGGATTACTGTATATTTATATTTATTAATTTATTTACAGTCAATAAAAACTTAAAATTATAAAAATGTATTTTATTTACCAAAATCAATATTTATTTAACAAAGTTTCTTTGTGGTTTAGGTTAACCAAGACAAACTAAAGACATGTCTGACCAGACAACCTGAAGACACGTCTTACCAGACATACCCTAGACTTGTTACACAAGACGAGGTGGGACATTTTGTTCGAGCGGTCTTGGGTTTGTCTTGGTCTTGTTACTATAACGCGTTAATAGTAAGTTACTAGTAAATCTGGTATAACACTTTTACTGTGATTATTATCGGTAGATCGACATTTATCGATATATCAATAATCATCGATATATAGATAATTACAAATATATGTTTATTTCTTATATCGATATTTTCTATAGCGTTTTTGATATCACTCATGTTAGGAGTAACAAAATTAATGCTAAGTTATTGATTGATGTTTAAGTACAATTTGCAAATTTTCAGAGGTTATGACTTCTGGACAAGCAAAGCATTTTGAGATAGATATTTTTTGTAATTAATTTAAAAAGTATTGCAACATATATTTATTTAGGGATTTAAAATATTTACGCTTTAGGCCAAAAGCGTCAACTTACTAAATGTGGTAATTTAGTATTATTAACACTTAAAATCACCACCGGTGAAAATGGGTCGGTTTTCATTTTGAAATACAAATTATTACCATAATGTAATTTTTTTCTATCATGTATTAGATAACGTTAGGATTCGTTACTAGTTCCGGGAACAAATATCGGTATATCGACATATATAGAATAACGATATCGGATGGATAAAATATTGACATATCGATATCGGGAAGATAAAATATCGTTATATCGATGTATCGATAAAATCGAGCTTGTCGATATATAGCTTTTGTCGATATATCGATTTTACCGATAATTTTTAGATAGATATTTTCGATATTTTTTTGATATCGATATATTTTTAGTATCGTCCAGCCAGCCCTAGTGACAATCATGGCGATAATCATGTGAATATTTCTAGTTAGAATCGCAATACAACAGTTTGATCATCTTTGTGTTTATTTTTCCCAAGAATGTTCATTAATTACACAAGTACAAAATGATTAATTTTATAGCCATGATATGGTTACTGTGATAAACAACTTAAATCTTAAAATAAATCTAAAACTAAACTTTTCCAAGAATTTATTTTATGTATTTCTATAAGTGACAAAATGTGAAAAATTGATTGATTTTGAAAAGTGATAAGATTCTATTATTTTTATTAGTATTAATATTATTTACAATCCAACTCAACACAAGTTTTAATATTAAAATATTTAAAATTCCAATATTGATGTTCAATCTGTGTTTTTTGTTTCTACATAACTAACAAAAATTAAATCAATGTAAACAGAAGGAAAAATATTGACATCAAATTGATTAAACTTTGATGAAATCAATTCGATTTTTTTTTTCTCTTACCTTTTTGTATTAAATTTTTTATAAGAAAACAAATGTTTTTCGTATATTTTGTGTTTTTGTTTATTTTACATTTTTTTTTATTTTATATTATTGGTATATATAATTTTAAATTTTTGATCAGAATCGATCTGAATTTCAAATAAGTCACCTAAATAACAAATGTATGTTTTGTTTAAAATTCAAAAGATTTTATAATGTAACGAGACAAAACGCCTCTATTTAATTTTGTTGTCATTTTTTATTTTTGCTTTTCAGTGATTTCTTAGAAATTAGAAATGAAAGTAGTCATATAATGTCGAAAAGCAATCATTCGTTTTAATATGTTGATTTGTAAAGTTGAGTGAAAGTATCACATGTCCAAATGAATAAGTGGTGCTAAAAGATATTTGCATATCTGAAGTAGAGAGATCATGATATATCGAAATTAAGTCAATATATTAATGATTGGGCGGGACTATACTGCACACTGCCACGTCACTACAATATTCATAGATAGATGGCTGAAACGTCAAAGAATAAAATCACAACTATGTTTGTCAAAAAAATTGTGTAACGAAATTTATGAAAATTATTATTTTGTCAAACCTAACGATATTTTTGCACCATCCGAGTTCGAAGTCCCGTCCCTCGAGAGAAAAAACAAGCTTTATGGTAAAACCTTACAAAATAAGCAAATTTACCAAACCACGAAACAAACAAGTTGAAAAGTATGTTCTACCTGAAATTTCATGAAATCCACACGTCGAGAGATATTTTTTCATAGAATGTTTCTCTGACACAAAAGTGGTGTACCAAAAACTTATATCCGTATCGTTAATAGTTTTTATTTAGTGTAATTCTACAATACCTTATCCTTAAAACTTAATATTCACTTCATAATTTAACTGCTAATAACGTGACTGCATTTTTTATCCGGTTCATTTAGATTTATTGCAAAAGGATCATCAATATTTTTTAATTTTAAATCATCACGATTTAATTTTGATAGTTCTTATGTTCCTAGAAAAACATTTTTATATCCTTACTTAACAGGATTGTTCTAGGAATTTGACTTAATAAATGTTGAAAAATACAAAACTAAAAAGAAATTGAACGTGAATTTTGTTTTTATATTTTATTGTTTTGTTGTGTAAAACATGAGAATCTAGTAGATCGATTGATAGATAGGCAAATGGATTTATACTATTTGCAGTAAAGGGAAAATAAACAAAATTAATGTTAGATTTATATCATGCTGATCAGGTGTAAAACGTTTTATTTTTTTGTTGAATTAAAAAAATGAAAAGATGAAATTGAAATTATTGTTTTACATTTCCAAAAAAAAATCGAATTTGGTGCTTAATCGCTACACATCAACAGGTTATTAAAAGAAATGCTGAAAGCTATCGTTGTTATATAGATTTATCTCCAACAATTCACCCATCAACTTTCAAAAAGATTTAATTATATTAATTCAAAGTAAAACTATAACAAAATGCATCTTCATATAACTTAAAAAAAATTTAGATTACTTTTATTATTTAAGTTATCTTTTACAATCAAACTTAAGAACTAACTTTTGATTGATTGACCTCTTCAAATAAGTTATTTTTTATTGCTAGGAATTTTATAGGTTTAGGTGAGTTTTATTTTGTTACGCTTCCATAAAAATATTTAATGCCGATTCACAGTGATTAATGAATTGAACGCGTGTTTTTTTAACTTAAAGAGAAATGAAATATTGCTCCTAATGGGACTCTAATTGTATTATCCATGATGATAATTTTGGATTAAAATTAATTAGTCGAATCTGAAACATTTAATAGCCACGATACAGTATGTGACCCGAAGGTAGTCTGTTGTTTAATGATTAAAAATATATTGTATAAATATCTGAAATATTGTTTGTTATTTTTAATTTGACTAAGGATATTTCATTTAGAATTTTGAAGTCAGATTGAAAAGAAATTAGTGTGTGAAATTTAATTGTTTTTTTGAATCACAAAAATCGCGCACGTGATTGTAAAAGATTTCGAACCTTTTTTGTTAAATATAACATATATTTCTTGGAAATGTTCTTATAAATAATTTACAATAAATAAATAAACACATATATTTATTTCTGGATTTAGAATTTTAAATTTTATGTTAAACAGTTTGCTACTGTTTCAAAAAGGCCAAGAGGAGAATGAAATATTTAATTTTATCTATCTCTCGTTGGATTTTGATTTAAAATTAAATCAACAAATTAATTTATTATTTTAAATGGGTTGATGTTTTTTTTGAATGAAAAAGACAGTTTTAAATTTCGAAAGGTTTAATAATTTATTTGAACATCCGGTATTATTATTTTATATTTAAATTTGATATGGAGCATTTCAAATAAATTTGATTTTTAGACTAAAAGTGCTTATTGACTACCTGTTGAAATGTTGTCGGAAAGTCTAAGAATACGGCTAAAAATATCATATCCTAAGTTATATCATAATTCTTGTTCCTAATTAATTACAAATTATTCTTCATCAATTTTAAATGGTCATGTATGAAGGATATAATACAACAACTAACATAAGAAAAACGAAAAACCATTGTTGAAGTAACTATAATAAGTGTAGCACAACACAACATGCATATTAGTAACGCTGCTGTAATTAAACTAAAAATAACAACAAACAAAAATGTTTTATCTCTTCGACAACAATATTCTTAATTTTGTTTTATGTTTTTTACAATAATTGAATAATGTAGTAAAATAAAAAATTACAACTAGGTAAATAAAATAAACGACAGTTAAGTAAAATAAAACAAGTTGCTAGAAATTTTCGATGCAAAGAACTAACATGAAAAATTAGAATACTTTTAATTTTAGGTACAGCGTCGTCTTTAAAATTCCTACACAGTTCGACCCCTTTAAAGGAATTCTAATTATTGCAAATAAGAGCTGGTACAGATTATGAATTTAAAAAGATAAATGGATAAATTGAAATATAAACATTTAAATCTATCGACCCAGAGAAAAAGTTGCGTTTATAGTATAAGAATTTAAGCTCAAGAAGAACGGAAGCCAATACAGTTTATTATTGTTGTAGCATGTCAATCGTTTGTTGTCCTATTTAAGCTAAAAAACTATTAGCATCTCTGAGGTTAGTCCATAATGATTGCACAACTAAATTTTTGGGTTTCGAATAGGCATTTGAATTGATACATTGTATCAGCAAGGTAATTTAACATGTTATTTTGAACTTGAAATTTACTGTACTTGCATGAGTGAAGAACGTCATCATACTACATATTATAAATGACTCCAAGAAATTTTTAGTTGACCAACTGTTGGTATTGTGCTGTCTGTGACTACAATATCAACTATGTTAAGTTTTTCACGGATCCAAGTCAGAAAGAGAATTGCTGTTGATTTGTTTGTTCGAACTTCTTTCCTGTAACCCATTGGTAAGCGTAGGGTAGGTATTTATGTATATCATTACACGGTTCTTAGATGTTGGTACACGTGTTATTGGCGAATGATGTCATCAACATACTAAACTTTTTTAGAAAATTAGACTATGTAATAGCGTGCTACGCGGTTAGTTATGAGCTTGTAAAAATAATACCGCAGTAAGAATTTCACCAATGGAAGACGGACAGCAAAATGTCTGTGTTACAAAAGAGCAACCATATGCGTTAACTGTCAGAAAGTAATAAAAAGTAAAATTGTCATATGTTACTTTACTTTGTATAGTGCTAGTCCTTTTGTTCTTCTATATACATAATTATTTTCAATAAAGCATCTTTTTTCTTTTTTATTATTTACTGATTTTTGGACTATAGAACTTTTATGCTATTTTTCTAAATATATACATAAATGCAGGGTATTCGTTACATTATATCACGATCCGTGTACAATTGTTTTATATTCCTAGATGTTATCTGATTAAATTTTTATCAGATGATTCATGAGCGTTCTAGAAGCATTTCTTTCTCAGAAATTAAACGTTGTTTGCATACTGGCTGTTATATAAACAGTGAACAAGGTTAATAAATGATTTTTATTTCCTGCTACGTTTAAAGAATACAAGTTGTAGTTTTTATGCAATTAATGCGGTTAAAGCTTCGTTTTTTTTTTTTTTTGTTTTTAAGGCGTTCATGCTCCATGTAGGACCATTGACAGGCTAATCAGCTTTGAATATTCACCACGGTTATTCGCAACAGCGACATAATTACGATGGCAGCCGATTTTTTTAAGGTCGTTTATTACGTCAGTCTCCCATTGTAGTCGTGCTCTACCTTGCGGTCGCCCACTCCCTGGGGTACTAACATACATTTTTCTAATCATTCCAGACTGTGAATCGGTTCGTAGAACATGCCCAAACCAAGCAATCCTGTTGGAACGGATACAACCTATTATATCAGGACCCTCAAGAAGGTCTCTGATCTCAAAGTTATATCGGGTTCTATACTCTCCATCCTCTATCTCAAGTGGACCAAACATGTAGCGTATGATCTTACGCTCAAATACAGATAAATGCGATCCGTCATTTTGTGTAAGGGTCCACGTTTGTGACCTTCCGATCACAACCGGTCTAATCAATGTCTTGTATAACTTGAGCTTGGTGTTAGTTGATACATACGGTGATCCAAGGAGAGGTTTAAATGAGTAGAAAGTTTGATTACCTGCAGCGATTCGAGCTTTTATATCTGTAAGTATGCTGATGTTTGAATCAAGCATTGATCCCAAATATTTAAAGGATTCAACTCCCTCAATTCGTTCATCGCCGCACATCAAATCTTTCTTCTCAGCCTCTCTTGAAACATTCATATGTTTGGTTTTATTGTAGTTAATTTGCAGACCAATTTTCTTAGCACCACTCTCAAGCGACTTGAAAGTCTCACTCATAATAGCTTCACTTCGGCCGAGGATGACAACATCGTCAGCGTAAGCAATCATATGTACTGAGTTTATTGACAAGATAGTGTTATTAGTCGGTAGTTGTTTTTTACGGCACACATATTCCAAGGCTAAATTAAAAAGTATAGGAGAGATAGCATCACCTTGTCTTAAACCGGAGTCGACTTTAAAAACTGTGATATTTCGTTCTCTACTCGTACACAGCATTGAGAGTCATTTTGCATAGTGATACCAGTATACCTGGAATTCCCATTGACATCAGAGCAGACCATAGAGCCTCTCGTTCGAGAGAGTCGTAGGCCTGCCTGAAATCAATAATGAGCTGGTGCACAGGTATGTTGAACTCTCGACACTTTTTCAAAATCATCCTTATCGAGAAAAGTGGAAAAAATAAATATTAATATATAAAATAAAACAATTTTTGAAATTTAGAAAAATTTAAAACTAAATATTATTATTATAGCATGTTTATAGCATGTTTTGTCAATCTGTTTTGTTACGATATATAATTAAAACTGCGTTCGTCTTTTTAAACTATATAATTATAGTGAGGAATACAATACAATACGTACAAATTACAATACACTACCATTTTTAATCTCGGGACATACTCGGGGGTATTTCGATAATTTTCGTTGTTTGCAAATGAGAGTTTTAGCAAAGATGAATATGTGCTGGTGATATTTAAACTGTTTTTATTTTGTTTTGTGTTCGTAGTTCATGTTCGTCATATTTACAGATAAAACTTTTACTTTCGGTGGTAACATTGGGACTGTAGAGGTACTGTTGGTTACAAAATGTTTGTCGGGTAACATACTAATTTGCTTTGAAGCAACTGATCCGAAAATTTTCGATTATTTTTGTTATTTTGATTGCTCGACTGAGCTCGTTTTCTGTATGCTTCCTAAGGTCATCTTGTTTGTTCTTCTTAGTGTATTTATGTATGTTTTAGTTAGTTCTAGGCTGGCGAGTGAAATATTTATTAAATTAGGTTAGAATAAATTCGTTGGTAATATGTTGTATTGCAACAAAAATAATCAAATTTTCCCCATCCTACGACTCCCTGGTGAATACCAAGTTAGACCACCTCCTCTAACCTGTAACGTCCTTAGAAATTTCAGGATATGGGTAGATTTAAGTTTATGCGGGTTATACTTGTCAATATTATACTCCCCAAGATGTAATCTACTGATGTAGATTAAGGCTCCACAATCTGTGATAAGACGGGCTGTGGTGTAACGACGGACTATTTCAAATTTTTGCTCTTTAAAAAAATTATTTTACATTTTAGTAAATTTGTTAATTATTTGCTATTTGCTAATCTGTTTGGTTTCCGGCCTTGGAATTTAAAGAAACATAAAAGCTTTTACGGTGCGGCAAGTTGATTAATAATATTTTAACATTTTTTTTAGTTAATTGCACTCAATACTAGGGTTTCTCATTTCCCGTAGAATTTCAAATCCCGAGAAGCCGGGACAAAAAATATCCAATTCCCGGGATCCCGGGATCCCGGGAAATCCCGGGAAACGCTAAAAAGCTAGATTTTTCTAATTGGGTGGTAGAAAAATGTGTAAAATTAAAACAGCACAAAAAATGCACTATTGATTTTTATATTTCCATTATTTTTAATTAGAAAAACTTCAAAAATTAAATAAAAAAGAATACATAAAAACAAAACAAAAATAAATTCATAATACTAATTTGTAAACAATTTTTCAAAAAACTAGGTTGTCAATGGCGCCATCACTCAATTTTGTCCGAATTTTCGTGACGAAACGTCCATTGAACCATCCGTCCAAGAGAACCATTAAACATAAATTAAGAGAAATGAAGCGCAAGTTTTAGGTAGATTTCTCAGAAAAATCTACCTATTTTAAGTTTTATTGGTTTTAATTTGTTGTGTTTATATGTGTCAAAAAAACCATACAAAAAACCATGATACCATATGTGTCAAAAAATATTTTCCTAATTTTGAATGAAATTAATTACTACAGAGGGAAAAGAATTAAAAACTACTCGATTTTCGAGTGAGAAAACTTTTAATATCTTTGAAAAAAGTACAAAAAAATGTTAATAAAAATTAGCGGGATACCCGGGATCCCGGGGTGAAATCCCGGGAAAACGGGATGAAAATTTACCCCCGGGATCCCGGGAAAACGGGATCCCGGGATCCCGTTTGAGAAACCCTACTCAATACTAATTGGTCATACTTGTTTGTGTCTACATAGAAGTTTTTGTTATGTAAAGCTTAGTCATAATGATATATACAGTTGTGCATTTCTGTATTTGGAGGGGAATATTTTCTCATTTGAAAAGAATTGTTTATTGAGATAATATGGAGATGGAGATTTGAATGAAAAATTTTTTGATTGTGTATGATGAAAAGCATGATAATAGAAATAGGAGCACAATTTGGGAATTTGGCTAGATATATATAATTGACCATTTTGTTCGGTCGAGGGATTATGTAAATTTCAATCAATAAAAAAATGTGTACTTGTTATCAAATAGTGAGATTATAATTTTAAAACAGATTTAAATGAGTATACACAAAAGGAAATTAAGTGTAAATAAATTGTATTGCCAAGTTTGATTGAAACGGTTATTATTCGTGCTGTTCGTTTTGTTAATACAAAAGATTCAAGAAACAATTTGTCTTTGGCTTTGTTGGTTTGTGTAAGGAAACTAAACTTTTCCTAAGTCTGAAAAGGTATTTTTCACTTATCACGAATTGAAATATTTTTTTGCTACAAAACAATACAAGTGAAACCATTAAGCTTATGAGTTGTGGTTCGAACAGCGCAGGATGCTGATAAATAATCCAGATGCGTAAAACGAATTATTGGGTGACAATTGTATTGGAACGATTTACAAGAAAAAGAATTTCAGGAAAGGAATTTTGTAATGGATAGTCTGGATTAATGTCAGAACGTAGTGTGTTACAGTCGCAGTTTCCTTAGTTGTGGTTCCTTATATTAATCTGTAACGCTTGTAATAGATTCTCATCCCTTCATCATCAATAGTCATATTTCATTTAGTTTCCTTAACCCATAGTTTCCTTATGTTTCTTAAAATCTGCTAAATCTGCAATAGCCGGACAAATGTATAGGAGAAAGAAAATTGCACTAATTACCTTGAGTTATCTATTCATTAATATAACATAATGTTGGTTAATTTGAATTAAGTAATAGTTTTCATTAATCATCTTCCGTATAACCACTAAAAAGTAATCAGAATTTAATCTTGCAACGCACTATAATTGACGCGCGTTGTACTTCCATTCGATTGTTCTCGCCTTACTACTTGAGTTTGAACTTCTTTTTTTTAAACACAAACCGTAATGAAACAACGAAATTCTCAAAACCTCATAACAGCTACGTATATTTTGTTTCCAATCGTCAACATACAACGAATTGCTATTTTTGCTTTGTTAAACAATTGATTTGTCTTTGTATGAGTGTTTTGCTTTAAACAATCCTTCCGTGATTGATCTGAACTTCCCTGTATTGATATTGCCGAATGTAGTTATTAACTGGCTAAACATCATAACATTGATCGAATCGGTATTTGATTCATTTTGAATTCAATTTTACGTGTTATGGATGTGTCGGAAATATTCTGTGTCCCAACCTTATTTTAGTACAATATTATCAAATAACAAACGGTTTTGTGAACTATAATAAGTTCCCAATAATTTGAAAATCTGATGTAAATTAATTATCTCCCATCTAAATACTTTATTCGAGTTATTGCGAGACTAAAAATTTGGTTATATAAAGAGCACGGTAAATTATTCTCTCTCTTGTTCTATTACATTTTTGTGACGGCGATGATATACACTGTGTGGTTCTGTCAAAATTAACTTGAGCTAAATTGTTACAAAAGAAATGGAAATGGCGATGATGATTTTTCATGGAATAAAACCAACACGAAAAACAATTTAAAGAGGATTTTGGTTTGGCGCCTAGTATAGGGAGTATACACAAACCCGGCTATTTGTTTGGGGGAAAAATTGAAGCCGTAAAACGAAAGAAAGAAGGCCCAAGATCGAATTTTGTGAGTATCCATTTTTGATTGAATATTACCGAAGAAGATGACAAAACAAAAAGATGGCGAGCTTAATAAAAAAGGTATGACGGATCATATTTTAAATTTACAATATTTTTTTTTGTGTTAAATAACTACCTCCAAATTATGGAAATTATTGGATAGTGATAATAGCGGGACTTGAGTGTAATGATTACGTAAGCCATCCGATTCGTCCCAAAAGTGTGATAATTAATTGTATTTGTGTGTAAATTGATGAATCAAATGGAACCTTGAATGAAGGGTAAATTACTAAGTTCCATTGAGACTCTAAAATTATTATGAAAGTGGAAATTAAGTGATCTATAGGCGACAAGTAATTCATTACGTCGGGCAGGCCCCATCTTCTAAACTTTCGGGCTTTAGAGTCCTTTGTATAGTTAATTCCTGTAGCATGCTAAAAATAGAGGTGCATTGAATACTTATACGAAGGTGAATACGATACGAACTATACGCCGTGCCCGTAAAGCTTGCATGATTAGAACATTTTGTATATCAGTGCTAGTAATGTCCTTATTTATTATAGTGTGAATAAATTAAATTTTTTAGAATCTACATTAAGTTAAATGTTAAATTAAATTTTTAGAAGTTACCTAATTTAAATTAAATTAACCTTCGGGTTGGCCTTGTATAAACTTTATGCCGTATATAACGCCATAGGATTTGCATGTCATATTAGAAAATTTTTTTTTTGTGTGTAGCGTAATTATATTGTTCCGTAACTATTTCTGATAGTACAATCCAAGCTGTAAAGCCAGTTTTTATCAATAGAATTGTTAGGATAAGAACATTAAACTGGATTTTTTTTTTATACGCACGATAATGCAATCCTGTTTAGCAAAATATTAAGTAATATTAGTTTATGTGTAATTTGTTTTTTTTTTTGGTGCTTATTGAAACCTAGACTAAACATGATTAGATCTATTATAAATTGTAAATAAAGTATGTGCACAATAAATTATGATTAATTAGTGAAGTACGGTTCGTTCGATTTAGCAAAATATTTTTTTTCACACATTGCTCTTTTAGTGGTGAATAATGAATAATACCTGCATCCCAGCCACTATTTGGGGTGAAGCCACCCTCTGAAACAAAAAAAAAAAAAGAAAAAAATTGTATATGTTGTGTTTGTCTTATGCTCGGAATAAGCGGATTAGTGAAAGCAGTGACGGAAAGGTAAACGGAATTGAAACTTGTTCTCCACCACGAATTTTTGGCACCACAGTCATTTCATCAGTTGCAGCTCCTACACCATAATTCGGTACCAGTGTTATATACGTATACCATCTTATCATCTTTTATCACCTATTTATATGCAATATTTGCTTCCTCGGTGTCAGCTGTTTCAACTTATTTTTGGTACAATATTTGCACCCTTACTGTCGATAATTATTGCGACGTTTGGTACAAGATTGAAAATTTTCCATTGGATTTTGGACATTGAATTTTCATGTATTCTGCCTTATTTTCACCGACAATTGTGAATCGAGTCAACGATTAGTTATACCAATTGCTGCTGCATATTGTTTTTTTTTTTCAACGTGCTCAGCTGTAATTGATGTACTTGTTACCATACTCACCTGTGATTATGATTGGATTCGGCGTTTCAGTTTACAGCCCGATATAACGTTTCTACTTACCATTTTACTTAACATTTGCGAATTAATCAACGTTGCTGATTACTAAATTTATATAACGTTTTCACGTATCATTTTCGATTCAACGATATTTTGCCTCAATTACATCATTTCTGATTCAACCATATTTTACATCAATTACATCATTTTTGATTCAACGATATTTTGCATCAATTACAACATTTTCTGACTCAACAACATCTTACAAAATTTATGGAACGTTTCTACTTGTCATTTTTGATTCCACAATATTTTACATCAATTACATCATTTTTGATCCAACAAAAGTTTACAAAGTTATATAACGTTTCTACTTACCATTTTTGATTCAACAATATTTTACATCAATTACAACATTTTTTTTTGATTCAATGATATTTTGCATCAATTACAACATCTTTTGATCCAACAAAATCTCAAAAAGTTTATATAACGTTTCTACCTATCATTATTTGATTCAACCATATTTTACCACGATTATATCATTATTTGATTCAACCATATTTTACAACGATTACATCAGTATTTGATTCAACCATATTTTACAACAATTACATCGTTTTTTTGATTCAACCATATTTTACAACAATTACATCATTTTTGATTCAACAATATTTTTCATCAATCATATCATTATTTGATTCATCCATATTTTACAACAATTACATCGTTTTTTTTGATTCAACAATATTTTACATCAATTACATCATTTTTGATTCAACAATATTTTACATCCATTGTATCAATTTTGATCCAACAACATTTTACATCAATCACATCATTTTCGATCCAATAAAAATTTTACCTCAATTACAATATTTTTGTTGATTCTACAAAAATTTTACGAATATGCATAACGTTTCTACTTAACATTTCGTCCCACGTTTGTACGTGCAACTTCATTCAACATTGTTATCATACAGAGTATTTTCGAGAGGTTCCTAACGTGATCCACGTGCGGATGGAGGGCTGATGGAAGCAGAATAGGAGGACGGGGTTTAATCATGGGGTGAGTAAATTTACTTTATTAATTAGGTCATAATGATAAAGGGGTGTGAGTGTGTGTGTGTGTGTGTGTGTGGGAGTATGTGAGTGAACGTAGGGGTTGGACGTGTTGATCGTGGGTCTTTCGCAACAGGGGTCGCCAGAGTCTTCGTTTTTCCACTTGTATTTCTTTCCATTTCTGCAAATTTTCGTGAATAGCGTACATGTCTGTATTTGTGCTGAAGTAGCAGGGTTACTTTATCGTTCCCATGGGTTGAAGCTAGTTTGGGGCTTGAAAATCAATCTCGCTAGGTACGCTTCCTGCAATGTCCTTCTCATTGGTTCGCCACTGAGAAAGCGCTTCATTACAATTTACGAAAGAATAAGTACTGGGAATGTTTAATACAAAAAGGACAATGGCTGATAGTTTTAATTATATTGTTAAGACGATTATAAGGAGGTGCAAACAGTTCACATGGATTTCAAGTGGAACATCAAAACAACTGATCAATGTAAGCTTCTTATTATTTGATTTAGCTTTTATAAATGTTATCTGTTATTTTTGTTTGTTATTTGAAATTTGAAATTTTATGTTATCAACCCTAATTTATTTTTGTTTTGTTAAATTGATTACGTCATATATTCATTACAAAGTTTTATTAATTTTTTTTGTGCAAAACAGGAGACTTCCGGGGTCAGGATTCCCGTATATAGTGGTTTCTTCCTGGACAGTAGACAGAATCTATATTCGTCTATCGGCTCCACTCCAATGTTCTTATGGTGTTTTCTTAGTTTACAGTTACTAACAGTTCTGTAAGAACCCCTGTCATTATTCTCAGATTGTTCTTATACAACTTAGAGCACATTACTTCTTTCGTTTGATTAAACAGTCTCAATAAAAACCTTGGGCTGTCTTAATCTTAAGCCCATGGCGTTGTTCCAGGTTTTGAATCATTCTGTCATAATTACTTCATCCTTTCGTGGATGATTTGTGTCCCCTATCCACAAAAAGGGTCCGTTTTGTATGCGTGTTGACTATCTTTCGAAGGCAATCTCCCCAACGTATTGGCTCGTATGTGATTTCGATGACCGTTTCCAAAGTTTTTAACATATGAAATATGTTACCCTGATGTGTCTATGAGACTTCGGCTGCGTGATATTTTTCTTACCTACATTTAGAATAAATTTGTACACTTTTGCAATTTTCCCTGGTTCTGGAATGTGCCAAGTGCTAGAATGTACCTGAATATGTCCGGAAGGACTATTACCGCCAATTCTGACCCCTCTCTAGCTGATCTGAGACTATTTCGCCCACTCCTGGTGATGTGTATGGCAGGGAAAGAACTATGATCCACTTGATACTGTAGATGGTATACATCCTGGTATACTCTACCCAGTTTCTTGATTGTTTTGCTCTATTAAAGAACTTAAGTACTTCTCTTCTTAATTTTGACAACTCTTAGCTCTACCAACATACGTCTCTCTGTTCTTTTAACCTTAATAATTGGGAAGCCTGCTTTGAACGCCTTGGTGATTGCTGTTTTAGGTTAGATTGGTGTTGCTGTTTAGATTGGTGTTTACCGCCGCTACAGAAAGTTTCAGCGCGGCATAGTGTTTTACTGTCCTCTGATCGTTACCTTCTTTTAGATTCTCCTTAAGTTGACCCCACTTTGTGTTTCTGCAGTTCCGAGCCGGGGTGGTTCCTCTTTTGTATATTATTCAGTTCAAACAGAATAATTCTATGATCCAACAAGGAGGGTTCATTTGAGACTCTTCAGTTCCTTACGAACTTTTCCATATTGGTATACTTTCTACCGTTAAATATAACACTTCCTGTCTTGCTTTTGTGACAAAAGTGAGTGAGTTTCCAACGATAAACACTTTTAGCATTTCTTTAATTAAAGATTTTGACAGAAACTCACGTCTTTGGTTTGTATCCGAACTTCTCCATGTATCGCTGTGTGAACTTCTTCTTGTTACAATATTCCATCAGTCCCTGTACCACTCTAGGCGGTATATCAGTACCCAGTCTCCTGCACAGTATGCTAATGCTGTTGCTTTAACTGGCGGTAAATGCCTCCAAGTGTGATGGTAGTTGACATGATCACCAACTTCCTGGTAGAAAATCTGAAAGACAAAATAATATAATTAATGTTTTTATTAATCACAATGCGTTCTCCAGGTGAGTTTGCGTTCTCCAGGTGACCCCATACTATCTTCACTTCGCTGTTGGTAAGAATCTTCACCCTGTTTTTGTGGAGTCAGGGTTTACTCACGTCGATGAGCCGATAGTGGTATCTCAGGTGCTTCTCCCGAGATGCCGCTAGCCCCCTTTTCCTCCGTTCCTTCTGTTGTGACCCTTCTAAGTCAGTGGACAATGACTTTGCTATACGCAGAGGGAACATCTCCTCGATAAGACTGTCTTTGCTCAGCTCGAATTTCTAAAAGCTTGTAATCCTTGACAAATATGCCAGTGTCTAGCAGAGCGAGAGATTTCTCCGTGTTCTGCCCAGCACTCTTTGGAAGAAAGACAGTAATATTGTGAGGAATGGGAATGTCATCTTCCATTTTCATCACAAGTACATGTTTACCGACTTCCACTTTAGGTGAAACAAAAACGAGACACTTTATCGTCTGCTCGTCGTCGCACTCTACCACCACATAACCAGGTTTTAAGTGAATATCCCCAAACCCGATCCTGTGATTGGTGCTTGAATTGAGATGGTGTTGCTCTCTGTCCTGATGGGTGGCTATAGTGAGCTTCGCATTTGCATTTTCCTACAACATCGTGGACTCCTTGGCCCGCTTCAAGTTTTCTGTTCCAACGGTTGGTGCCTTGTCTTTCCTTTTCAGGGTCTTTATTTTTGAGTCCTCCGAAGATATCCCATCAGTTAGGAACCTTAGGTACCATCTGCATCAGAACCCCCTCCGCAGTTGGTAGTCCAGTCCTCCAGGCTGGCCTAAAGGTGGTAGAGGTGGACCTCTATGCCTTCTGCTCTTAATAACTCTAATTGGCAGTGCTACGGAGCCATACTCCTCCTGGCCATAGCAGTGTTGCTTGTCGCCGGTAGACTCTCATCGTCAGAACGAGGAGTAGCCTCGCTCTTGTGCCTGTCACTTGCACTCTCTTCTCTTGTCAACAGGGTGATAGCCACCGATTTTGTTTGTTCATGTTTTTTTTTTGTAAATTGCATAGTGTTCCCACGAGTACCAAGGGAAAGTATGTCGACCAAATCAGAGCTCTGTTAACTTGATAAGGCAAAAACAGCTGGAGGTTTCCCGGTATCCAGGTGGCCTCATTCGAGACTAAGCAATTTGAATAACCCCACCACAGACGACCATTGGCACGGCACGAATTGCATTATACCTTGATCGTGTCCATTCGCTAATCATTTAGCGTGACTCGCTCCACACCTGCATCATTAACACATGAGCAACAATTTATTTTGCCTGCATTGATGCTACTTTGTTCTAGATGTTGAATCTTTTTACCCAGGATGTGTTCGTTGACTAGCTCTGTAATCTTGGCCATTCAATCTTAACGTATTTTCTACCTTAATTATATTTTTAGAAGATGGTCTTTTATAGGCAGTAGAAAGTTAAGTTTCTTTACAACTTACAACAGTATCCTCAAACACAATCAGACCTTACTTCCATATCTCAGGTCTCAGAGGAAAAATGTAAGAATTAAGCATCTCATAAGAAAACATATGACTCAAGCGACTGTCAGACAATAACAAAATTAAATTCTATAACAATTTTAAAAGCGGATAGCTTTAAAGTCATACGTAATTACTACGATAAAAACAGAAGAAGAGATTTTGCGTTCATCATGGCTTCATAATCCGCATAATAAATAATAAACTCACCTGCAATGTCATCTTGAATCTGTTAATGCGATCAGTGTCACATAGTTTAACTCTTTTATCTGCCAGTTGTGCTATATTCGTTGGGAAACTAGGTATTATTTAGGGTACCTGCCTTCTTTTGATGTTACAGAACATACGTTCTTTGACACAGACAAATAATAGTATTCGAGCTTTTGCTGGTTTATTTGTGCTTGGCAATCTTCCCAAATAAATTGTTTTTGGGAAATTAGTGAGCATGGTGCAATTTGAATTACATTTGGTTGGTTAAAAGTCAAGTTGGTTAAAAGTCAACAAATCTGGAGACCTGCTGCTGTTTGTAGTGATACTTGTAGGCAACAAGTTATTGAGTGTGACCTATTATTGATCGAATTATCTGAATAAATTTTTCCTTCGTTGATCATAAGTTAAACCTGCAGAATGAGACCTGCAGAGTTGTGAAAAATTAGTCTATATATAATAGCAGGTGACTGTTGTTCGATTTGTTTTCTCTATGATTTTTGCTTTCACTGATGTTAGCAGACTTGGTTATTGTTTATCATTAGGACAAAAATAAAACTATATTGCTACCAGTGCATTAATTAACATCGAATATGGTTTATGGTGGGAAGTAAAAAAGTATGTTTCTGTTTTCCTTTACAGAACAGTATGAACAGTATTTCATGAACAGTATTTCGTTTAAAATTTAATTTAGTAATCTTTCTGTAATTTAAAACTTTTAAATTTTCGTTTTGATTATCCAGTTCGAAGCAACACTCGAATAAATTCGCCAGTATATTCCGGTGAATATAGGGCATTAATATAATTAAATAATAATAATTTAATATGTTTATTTATTTAATATTTTGATTAATAATTAAAATATTTTTTGAAAATATTTGTAGAATTTTACAGAAAATATAAAGATTTATTTTAAATTACCACAACCTTTATCAAAACACAATAATGAATTTAAAACATAGTGACTTTTTCCAAAGGGAAGCAGTGCTTCCCTAGCATCCAAAGACACTTTGCCTATTATCTTCATACTCCAAATTATAACAAACGTGATTGGCATTATTTTAACTAGTGTACCTCAAACGAATCTATTAAGAACACATTTGAAAATCTTATTTATTCACCAAATAATAGATCATTTTTACTTCATTGTTGATTTTCTGTGATTTATTGAATCTCATTTATCATATTCTAATCTTTAAGACGATAAATAATTAAACAAAAAAGAACAGAAGAACAAAATAAATACAAAACTTTAAAAAAATTACAAAACAATACGAGTAACAACAAAACGAGATGAAGATGATGAATAACAAGAAACTTTTTTCTGTTTATTTTTTTGTACAGTCTTTGGATGTTAAGTGTGATAATGATTTGAGTGTTGAGGTTTTGTTATTTTTTTTTTCTTATTTCGAGACCACCTTCTTGAAATATTCGTTAAATAGAAATTTGTTTTACATTTATTTATTAGTTATGCAATCGCTAATCTCATTATTTGATACACCAAAAAACGTACCGGAAATTCTAAGATTTTCTGTTTTGATCTTATAAGCTTGCGCTTTTAATTATGAAAAATATAAGACTTGTTAAGTTAGCTTAGAAAAAAATAAAGTAAAACTACGGAAACATCATTTGTATTATTTGCAATTAATTTTGCTTTTGGTTATTGGAACCAACTGCGCACACAAAGTGGGGACAAAAGACGAAACATGGAATATAAATAATTCAAATCATGTTTTGTTTGACGTTTTTTGGACCCCTTTTTAAAAAATTTTCTATTCGTGTGTCTGATTGAATTGGAAAACTCGTCAGTCATAACCATTTTTAAAAGAGAGAGCCGTTATAGATGACTTTAACTTTGGTAGTTTATAGTATCTATTATAATTGTCATACGAAGTTTTTAACTTGAACTTACAAGTTTATTTTATTCGAGGCTTTTTTCGCTTCTAAAAAAATAGTATATTGCCCGTACAAACATCGAATGTAAATTTTTTATGGTGATTAGTAGGAAAATGATTTTTATCTACGAAAATCAAAAACCATAATTATTTTTTCGATACAAACCGAAAATGATGCACATTGTTTAGTAGTAATAGTTAAAACCACTTTCATTTTTGCACCTTATAAATTCGTTCAGTTTATCTTGTGATTTTTTTCTTTAATTTGACCCTACCCTATATAGTCATAAAAAATAGAAAAGTGTACTCAACAAGCAATACTCTAAAATCAATGTAATACTGAACTACACTCAAACTATTTGATCTTTTCCACTTAACTATTCTAATCGTCATGTAATCAAACATTAATAAAACATATATCGAATTAAAAGCAGTTTTTTTCTAAATTCAAGTCATTGTAATCAAGCAGCATAGTAAAAACATTAGCAAAACAAAAAAAATACATTAAAAGCTTTCATTAATTGTGTTTTGTTCACGTAATTTGTTTTGCGAATTTTTTTTAACTTAATTTTTTATTGCAATTTTGCCGCGAGATCAATATCGATAGATTGATTACAAGGAAAGAAGAATAGAAATAGGTTTACAATAACATACGAGACAACTACTTACTGTTAAATTAATTAATATTTTAGTAGAATGATTTATTGACGATGTTGATCTTAACGTAAAATAGAATTAATTGGGTAAGCCATGTTTAGGTATACATTTGTTGAAAATAACAGATTCTCGCAACACTTGATGTTAGGTAATTAAGTAGTATTGATGTTTTGTTCTGGAGTTTAAGCGATTAATGATGTGCATGTGCAAATGAAATTTCAGCGAAATCGATCAGTTTAAGATGTTTGGAACCCAAATTATTTATTTATCAGCTTTCCAGCAGATGGGCCATTTTTGATTTTCCTGAAACTTGGCGTATAAGTAGTATGGATGAAATGAAAAATAGATCTTATTTTAGAATTGTTTTAAAGTGCATAGATTAAGCACATGGGCACCCCAACATGCATGATTGCATGAAAAATCGAAATTTTGTTAATCCAAATTCCAAAGTAACTTTGAAATTAAGCTGCTAAGGAATGGCTATACCGACTTCAACAAACTGTTTTTTGGTTGATAGGTGATTGATTAGTTAATGTTTAGAAGAAAATCATTCAATTTTTTTAATTAAAAGCTTTTTTAAAGATGACGCTAGGGTCAAAGTTCAATTGAATTTTAACTTTTTTTTTAAATAGTTCTATTCTTACTCCATCCTTCACTCCATACCAATTGCTCCATTTTTATAAGTCCTATATTCGTCCCTGTATGGAGTACTGTTGTCATGTTTGGGGTGCTGCTTCTGTTTTCATCTTGACCCTCTTGGACTCTGTTCAAAAACGGGCAATACAAATTGTGGGTGAGTTTTTATTTTTTTCGCAAAAATTAAAAAAAAAATTAAAACAAAGCTGAGTCATTATTGTTTTAAATTAAGGAATATTTTCTTCGAAAATTTGGAATATTTGGAGGTGGGTTAATTGAAATAAATATATGCATATTGATTACACATTCACAAAAGTCTTCCTAAATTGATAGATATTTGTATTATTTGAGGTGTAAAGTTGTTTGATTATTTTTGATTATAAATTAGGTGTGGTGGTATTGAAGGTGTGACATTGTGAGTACGTTTATTTGCTAGTTGGTGGATTTAATACGTTATTAAAAGAAGTTTTAATCAAATTAAACAAAACTGTTCCGGAATCGCATTGATGCAGTAGTTTTCGTAAATGTATTTAGTTTGGTTTCATAAATTTTTTGGATTATTCTGTTTCTACTTAAATTTTTTATTTAAACTAATCTGACACATCCAATTCTATTTGTACACAAAGCTGTCTGGTCCCGAAATCTACCTATTTCTAGTGGATATACGTGCCGCTTCGACTTTTTTATTTATATGCAGTTTATGATTTTCTTAATCATAGTATAAGTATTAGAGATTATTATAATTTATTCATAATTTTCACCAAACTCTTGAAGTAGAATTTTTTTCTTAAATTATGAATTATTTCACAAAATAATGGTTTAAATTTGAAAAATTTTAGGCATAATCCACGAATAAGTAAGAATGCAAAATTCTTATTGTCTATAATATATGATTATAAATCATTTAATAAAGGAAAAAAACGACTACGTTTCAGAAATTATGACTTGATTAATCATAATCTATGCTTTTTGATTTTTCTCCGTCTAACAGTAACCGTTTTTGAAAAAATATTCGTTCGCTTCCATGTTTAACAGGTATCGTCTCCCGTTGAGCTGGCATTTATCTGCGTCTAATGACAGCGTTGTGGAGTAGTTTATTTGATCCTTCTTGCTTTTATCAATTAAGTGACGTGTTGTTTCTGTTTGAAATTAGGTCTTGAATTTCTTGTATACTTTTTATATCCTTTGGTATAGTAAAGTTAATATATTTCGTTTCTCCATGTAATCTCCATTTTTGAAGTTCACCTTTATAGAGGCTGCAGAATATTTTGATAATATTTTAATTGCACTATAATTCATTCTTCATGAGAAGAATCAAGAGTCTCGACAATTAGAATAGTTTGTATATGTTTCGACCATGCTACTTCGATTTATCCTTTTCATACTCAAAACTGAGACATAACCGCTTTCGATTAATTGGTGAAATTTAGCTAGCTAAAAATTGCATAATTTGTTCACTTATGCGATTAATTGGCTCTTTAAGTTCCATATCAACTATCGTTGGTGATGAAATAATATCTTGTATATCGGTTGGTCCGCTGATAGGGTGTGGCTGTTCCTCCAATATTTCATCACTCGACGATAACTCTGTATCACCTGTATTTTTAGCATCAATACCTTCAGTGGGACTGGTCATTAGGAGACGAATTTTATACCATATGTATACAAAGTCACAATCGCAAATATGCGTATATTAGACAAATAATTTATCGAATGTAATTTATTCTGAAGTTCAAATGTAAGGTTCCGTGAAGTTTTTGAACCCTTGCCGACACAAATGGTTTTAAACAATGATGAATTGTATGATGAATTTACTCATGTTTTTTTAAATTCTATTTACTGCTAAAACACTTTGAAACTTCTTTGCTACCACAACACTATTATTTTTTGAAAAAGATTGAAAAATCTATCGTAATGATGTTGAACGCTCAAAATATTTCTAAAGACTATTTTTTTATGATGCGCTCTCGTTTAATGGCAGATATGATCATTAATAGGTAATTATATATGCTACTTGATTGGTTTATACATTTAGACAGGCAAATGGATGAAAATTCAGGCAAATGGATGAAAAGATAAACTATTTAAAATGCACCCACACCCTCAAATATTCAATACGTATCCTTAAAATAATTAAATGGTCATTAAATTTCTATAAAATATAAATTTCGGTGGTTTACTGCATTGTTTCAAACAAAATTTGGAAAAAACAGAAATACAAATTTTGAACATTTGTATTTCGGGAAAAACTGTGGTTAAAATACGAGTACCACTAACAGCGCCATCTTTGAATTTTTTTAAATTTAACACACTTTAAACAAATGGCTAAAATATTTTAAATAATTTTTCTCATAAGTCCTATCAATTATCTTTAGAATGAGCTTTAAATGACTAAAATCGGTTTAGCCAATCGTTGGCAATCAGTAGGCAAAAATACTCACGTTTCACAAACCCGTAAAGCTTTGCCGCCACCTACCCTTCATCATCAGAAGAAACGATATTTTTATTTTGTCCTTAGCTGTCTGAAATTATATCGAAATCAGAGGGAGTCAGGAACATCGATGCTGCGATGACGTTGAATTGCTTATATGTTTTAAGCCGAAGCCTAAATAACCACCGTGTGTTTTTGGTAATAAGTTTAAACTCATAGAAAATATTACGACATGAATTCAAAGTAGTTCTTTAATTTGCATGTAATGTCTGTTTTTTTAAACAGGCCATTTTAATGAAATCCATAAAGTACATGCATACAAAAAATACAATAATAAGTATTCAATCAATAAAAAATTCCAATCAAAAACATATCTTTCAAATTACAAATCTTATCAGTTTATCTATAATAATTCTTTCTATTCGGCTATCAATAGTTCACTAAAAGATCGTTTCATATCTATAAAATTTACTTTACATATTGCTAAAAATTACCAATCGTTGTATTCTTCTACATCTTATAAATAAGAAAAAATAAAAGACATACAATAAAAAACAGAAGAAGAAAAATCAAATTCAATTTTTTTGTGTGCGGTATATTTGTAATCCAGATTATCAATATAAGAGAATATAAAAAAATTCAGTAGCTAAAGCTGAGTTAAGTAACAAGCATGAAAACGAATGAAATGAAACAATTGTAAATCGAATTAGCATATCTATTTTTGTATCTCTTAAAAAAAACCACAAAATAAGTTGAAATTACCATTTCTTGCAATGCATGTACACGAATGTACGTAAGGTTAAAATATGCTCCTCGTCTTGAAGCTAGTTTGTTTTGATTATCAAATTTATCGATATCAATAAATTGGATTAGATACAACAATATAATTGTTGAACTGGGACGATATGAATTTTATTGGAATATATTCTTTTGTTAAAGGATTTTACATCCAAAACAATACAAAATAAAAATAATATTTCCTATTATTAGTTCAATCTCATTAAGTCGCTACCCTCAGTAGTAATATTTTTTTATAGTTTTGACTTTTGAGTGAGTAACAAAAACAAAATTGAGAATTCTAAAAAAAACTAAAAGTCACTGTGGAAAAGGACTACATCAAACGGATGTTTATGCCATTTATCAGCGTTTTGTTTGTTCTGTTATTACTTTAACTGTTAATAAAAAATTATTAGAATGGAAATGAGCAAACAACTTAATCGGAACTTAATAAATCCAAGTTAACGTCTTATTTTTCTAAATGGGATTTTATAGTACGTCACGTGACCATATTAAGATGTAATTCATTTTTTGTGATTTTTTTTAAAGGAGTGTTATGCATTAAAACGGGGTGAATTTTGAGTTTTATTATTATTGAAATATGACTGCCGAAAAATAGGAGAATAGGACAAAAATTTTGGATATAAGGCAAAACCTGTGCGTTCGAAAATTACCAAAAAAATTGTTTAGGACTACAGAAAAAAACTCACATTTCACATGACACCCACTTAGGGTTACCAACTGAGTATTTTTCACCCGGAGACTCAGGGTTTGCCGGCAAATCTCCGGGCTCAGGGTTTAGAAGGCAAATCTCCGGGCGAAATAATAATTACATAAAAAATAAAAAAATGTCAAATTTCTTTCAATACAAATAAACAGAATTAGTTTTAAAACAAAAAAACGAAACTCTGTGTATTAGAAAACGGCCGAGTTTAGTTTTGCAATGAGTTTTTGGGTTATTTATGTTGGTTCATTGGATATTTTGTTTTTCCATATTACCTATAACCTAATTGTTGTTTTATGCCCATATAAAACTCTGCGAATGTTAATTTTACTATTAAATAATAAATATCAGTCAAATGAAAATAATCCCAAGCAAAACAATGACAATACAAGAAAATGTTATTACGTCTCGTTCAATAACGAATGGTTAAAAAATAAAAACTATGAGGGGCTCGAAAAAGTTAACGAGTTTACAGGAAAATGCAGATTATGCTGTATTAATTTCATTATAAAGCATGATGGAGATTAAATTAAATTAAATTTTTATCATATATATAATACACAAGCCACAAAAAAGCGTAGCCATAGGAAAGAAGAGAATACAGAAGAGAAAGAAGAGAATACAAAAAGGTATAAAAAATCAAAAAAGACTAAAATAAACGAAGAACGAAGCATTTTTTAGCACAAACAAAATCGTGAACTTGTAGCGCAATTTTGAAATTAAAACTCAATATAAAAAAAAATTCAAAAAATCGCCATAACGCCAACTGGAAAAACAAAACTCCATATAAAAAAAATTCAAAAGCATTTAATCAAAAACACTAATCCAATTTTTTACATATGGCTATGTTCATTGTTTATTGCAAATGGCTTGAATCAGTAGGCCTATGATTTAGAAGATTTTGATTTCATCCAAATTTTATTCTCATTTCAATTTTAATTTATGCTTGCTTGCGGATAGACGTATTATTTTGGATTGTGATTTTATTTCAGGCTTAAAAACCCTAGTTGAATTATATTTTTGTATATTATAAAATTTTCGGGACGCGTGTTTTCAAGAGTTGGTAACCCTACACCCACTCGTCAAGGTTAAAAATAATCTTTTTTCAAAATTTCCACGCTCAACGCTCTCCATATAACATTTTAAATTATGAGCTTATCGAGTTCGGTGGTTTATAATAATAAAACTTTTAGTTTTTAATTTATTTAATTTTTCATGAAATAAACTTTTTATTATATATAGAACTTCAAATAATATATTTAGCAAAAATCAAATAATTTAATTTTTAATTTAAATGTCTGAACAATCAGATTGTGTGACTTGAAATAAAACTGTTTTTCGGCAAACGGCTATAAAGTTTAACTTTACTGCCGCTCGGGAGTTAGCTAAAGTCTTACTTTTTAGCCTGACAGCAAAAGTAACGTCTAGCGACAGTAAAAGTAACGCCATTTTTATTTTATATTACGGAGGCTGTAAAGTAGCATTTGTTATTTGTTAGTTTGTTATTTTTTCAAACATATTGTATAACCATGACAACAAAATATATGATAAGTTGATTTTCATATTATGAAATTTTGAAAAGGTTGCTTTGATAAAAAATTTTATTCATACAAATTTAAATGCTTTTTTATCTTTTTTGGAAGTAATTATGACGATACAAATTCAAGGTTATAAAAAGTTTGATGTATTAATTTCATATTTATAAAAAATTTAAACGTTTGCCGAAAAAATAGTGTATTTAATTCGGAGCTAAAGTGACTTTTTATGTTTCGTCTATAATTGTCGGCCTCCCTGCGGTCGGCCGTCAAACGATAGACTCAACACAAAAAGTATCACTTTAGCTCCTAATTAAATAATGTACTATTTTAATATATATATTAATTTGAAAATTTGTTTCCTTTTTAAATTCAAGCTATCAGCTATTTTAGTTCAGTTTTCTGCAACCTTTCTTAGCTATAGTTTTCGTTCAATCTTTACAATATTTCCTATAACAGTAGAGCATTCAGTTATTCGACATTTAGAGTTATCCGAATATCGAATATTTTTTTCTTTAAATATCCGATATTCGGTTAGTATTCGAATAGTAAAAGAAGTACTAAGAACTATATTTTCTTGAAATAGGCATTTAAGAAAAGAAGTGCTTTTAGATGTTTAAATATTAGGTTACTTCTCATTTTAGATATTTCGCCGTAGAGAACACCCTTTCAGTTTTTGTTGAAGTTGGGCTGATAGTCAATAGAGCATTTTACAAATTGTCTAATTTAACTGTTCTTCTTTTCAACGAATTTAAATACCAAAAATGTTTTTTTAAACTATTGCCCGCGATTTTCATTTCCTCTGTTACTGTATCTCGTGTCGTGGAATCGGTAATTGAGCTAATCGCTAGTTGCAGCTCTTGTTGCAAAATATTTTTACTTCGACTGTTGACTGCAAGTGAGTCATTTATATATTACAAGAAACCAGGAACTGGCTATTACTGTTTTCATCGCTAGGATCTGGTACATTTTTGAAAGCTAAGGAAGCGAGAAAGTTTTCACAGCAGTTTGTGTTGCGTATCAAAATATTCGTTCGATTGTGGTATAACAACAGTGTCGATATATAGCAATAAGTTTGTTAAGGTTTTGTTTCTTCTCTTATCCATTTATTTCCTAATTTCGTTGAGTGCCATTTTACTTAAATAAAAAATACTTATTCAGTATACCTTCTCATCGGACTCCCTGTAAAACATCAAGGTTATAATGATTTTTGTTATATGTGCTTGCACTCTATTTGCACTGTTTCGTATTTTGTTTATTTTCCTTGTTTACATAAAAACCAACCAAAAAAATTGATAGTGTTAGAATAATGGAACAGAGAAAGAAATGAACTGTTACAATACATGAACATTTCCAGCCTTTTGTTTGTATTCTTCAGATTTTTTTTTGATGTGGGTGAAAACAAATGATGATATGACTATTACTTGTAATTAAATGACTACTAATTGTTAATTAAAAGAGTGATCCCTAAATGTTTTCTGTTTATGTTTTACCATTAACCAAATACAAGTAGAAATGTTTTTGTGGAAAATGAACCATTCTTTATAAATGGGTTTCTTTTTGTAAATATATTGTTACAGCACATGCATGACGAGTTACGATATATGCAACCAACTCTTGCTCCTCTGTCGTTTAAAGTAATTAAAAATTATAAATAGAAAAGATTTTTTTAAATTTATTTGAGTGGTGATTAGAACTATTAGAAACATAGATGGTTATGGTTATTCAAAAAAAAATGGTTAAGAAAATTAAAATAAAATGTGTAGATGTTAGATAATTTAAAAAATGAAAAAAAATGTTGTATATTTATGTTTTTATTAATTTGTCCATAATAAATTTTTTTAAAATTGATTTATTGTCAAAATTAGTGTTATTTTTCTTATTCTAACAGTGTTAAGTTTTCGTTCCTGTTAAAAACTTATTGTGTTAAATAAAAATAATATAACTGAAACAAAAAAAAATTAAATCGTTCAAACGATATGGTGGTGGTTCGAGAAAGGCCAGATGATAAAAATTTAAAAGGGCCCAGCCTATATGAATATGTATATTGGATTAATTGTGTGCACAAGGTATTCCGGAATTTTATTGTTATAAAGTTTTAAAGCAGAGGCCGTACACAAAATGGTCCAACGATGATTCCATAATATGTTACATTTTTTTGATTGATATATGGAGTTGGAAATTGTTGCGGGCTTCGGAACGTTGGCTGAAGCCTATATGCGTGTGGAGATCAGTACGTGTTATCATAATTAAACTTCCAGACGAATATTTGCTTATTGTGAAAGTGGCACATTTTTGTTGCCTTGTATTGGCCGAAGATCTTCGAGTCCACTATAATATCGTTATGTTAAGCAGCGTTTTTTGGAATGAATATAACTGTTGGCTGTAGAAAATAACAAAAAAAGAAGCCTGTCGTATTACACATGTTGATTGGAAGTTAACACTAAGAAAAACTACAATCTACAATGTTGTCTTTTATCACTTCTCTCAATGTTAATTCTAGCTTGCATGTTAGATTACTAAATTATTTTTGTTTGTCTTAAAAGTCATAATGAAACGTCTTAAATAAATTATATTTGTAACTTAGAGATTTTTTTCCGTGTAAGATTCGCGTTCATTCAGTTATTAGTTAAAATTTTAAAACGCTTGGAAAATAGATAACGTAGGTATAGATAACATAAATATAAAAGTCGATTGCGACTCCTTAGACAATACCGAATTGAGAGAAATATATACTAGTTTCCTGAATAGATGCAGAAAAACATCTCTTAAATAGAAAAAAAGCTTCCAAATTTGCTGAGCACCCAACTAGTTCACGTAATTTCTTTAAAGTGGTTAAGGCTGTCCAAGATAATTTTTGTAAGTCTTGTCTCACCTCCTTTTATTGATAGAGATATGCCGTTTATTGACTCAAAAGAAAAAGTTAACGTTCTGGATAATTATTTCTCTAAAATTTCTACACTAAGTGAACCCAATTTCGTCCTGATCGTATTCCTCCAATTATTCTGTAAACATTTGCTATAGGGAGCTAGCACCAATCCTCACTAAAATCTTTTATTGGTCATATAAAAAAGACGTTATTTCCGAATTATGGAAAATAGCAATCGTACAACCAGTTCCTCAAAATGGTAGTAAAACTGATCCAACAAATTACAGACCCATTTCAATTTTATCGGTTGTTTTTAAAAATTTATTAATTACAAAATACATTAATTTTAATCTAAGGAGCTTCGTTATTCATTAGATAATGACCTATAAACTATTTTGAATTGGAGATTTGCTAAAAGTGTTGAATTTAATACGAGTAAAACACAGGTTTGCTATTTTTCTAGAATATCCACACCTAATCCGTTTCAATTAAAGTTCGACTCTAAAGATCTTGAAACAAATCCTCTAAAATAAATTAACTTTCCCAAAGTTCTCAAAACTTTATCTGAAATTTTCAACACACAAAAATTCTTTCAAAATCACAAGAAGTATATTAGACGTTAATCAATTACGTGCATTAATCACAATAGCAGTCACAAAACCAATCTCATCTGGCAAGCGTCCATCCCATTATCGACAATTCCTCTAAAATAAATTAATCAGGCCATTTTTACTCTTCATCTTAGAAA
The DNA here is from genome assembly GCA_963693315.1 of Diogma glabrata. NCBI lineage: Eukaryota > Metazoa > Arthropoda > Insecta > Diptera > Cylindrotomidae > Diogma > Diogma glabrata. Next base: position 351,094,947 of record OY856186.1, read on the forward strand.
AAAATACGTTCATTATAATAATGTTTATTGGTCAATCAATTTTGTAAAAATAGTTACAAAATATAGTCTCAAATTAAAATTATTTAAAAAAAATATCAATTAAAATTATTAACTGCCCAATCTCCGTCTTGCCCTTCCAGCGCGCATGTTGTATCATGCATGTGTTTTCAGATGCATAACTAATTGATGATTAATGTTAAATTAAACGAATATATTTGTAATTTGTATGATCATTTTTAAACAAATTCTGGTTTTAATGATTTAATTTTCTTGAACAGTGATTGAATGGAACTCGACTACAAACCCGTTACTAAATTTTATCCATCAATGCTTAGATTTAAAATATATTTTATAATAAGAATAAGTCATAATTAATGCTGCTAATATACTCATTAGGTAACACATTTTTTCCACAATGTTTAAAATGGAGAGAAAACTACTATTAAATCATAATTAATAAATCAATAAATTGTATTTTAATTAGTTAAGATTTAAATCATATTTTACTTTTGATTATTAATTTTACTATATAACTTATGTGAAATTAGCAGAATCATTGTAATGATGGACGATATACATATTATGGAAAAGACATGTTGTTATTAAGTGATTAAAACTGACATGTTTTTGTTGTGAATTTTCATGGAAATAAAATGAAATTCAAAATACTTCTAGTTCTCAAGGAAAACTCTCATTAACCTTCCAATAATATGCATTTGAAAATTGAGAATTAGCAAATAACTAATTTTTGTTGACGGCACGTTTTCCTTATTATTAAAACTCTTATATAATCACAAATAAAGGTTGATTTAAAACACAAAAAATAATGAAATGGGAAGTTATGTGCTGTCAAAATGTTGATTGACATATCAAATTTATTTCTTATAATTTTCATTAAAACGTTCATTGATTATTTTTGTTTGTTTTATTTAATTGACAAACGTGTCAATTGTTCTACAGTTGAATTTTATTGGAAATACTTAAACAATTGTTAATTTTTCATCTCTTTGATTTGAGAAAAAAAAACTGTCGACTTACTTAAAAATTAGAAAAATGAGTTTTTGGTATAGGTAGTAAATTTTCCAAAAGTATTGAAATTGACGTGAAATTAATCTTAAAATTTAAAACGCATGGAGGGATCGGGTTTTGTTGGTTTGTACACTTTTTTTAATTTTTTATCTATAGGAGTGTAAACCCCGGATAGTCCTGTCTCTGTTATTGACGTACGAGCTATAACGTGAGACATCACATACTATTGGTCATAGCTGTGAAATATTAATAGCCAAGCTTATATATTTTACGGGTGCTGGTGATTGAACTCTATTCAGTCAACGGTAGCAGTCTATAAACAGCTATTGAATATTCCTGGATGATGGTATAACATGCAATTGTTTGCTGGAAGAAACAAGTCCTCATACAACTCTATACCTAGGTTTTAACAGCACAGAAAACAGTGCGTCACATGATCAAGTAATATGCTACTATGCTCGATTATTAGCAAAACCATTTTTAGGGGTCCGTTTTTTATAACGAACCTATGTGCGAGAGTAAAACATGTTTTTCCCATTATTTCGAGTATCTCAAAAACTATCAATCCTATGGACCTGAAATTTGGGATGCTTATAAAACTAACCTATCCACACAAGTAAAACCTGATGTTACAGACGAAACATTCCAAATGTTCGTGAAGGATAATTTGAAAATCCAAGAAGCTATTTGTACTCGCTTAACTAACAACAGGATTCCGGCTGACTATTTGTCTTATAAAATTGGAATGCGGGAGGAATTTTTATCTCATGCAATGGCTGCTAATAACTGGCCTAAAGGATTGTTGGTGAAAGAATATGATTTTAAACAGAAAAATTTTCGGATAGCTCGGAACCAGCACCGCCGATACCTGAAGGAAAATCCTCTAAAATAAATAGTAATTTTATCTACTTTCAGAATGTTTGTGGAATCTTTTCCAAAGTTACTAATTTTATGCATTTTGTGTTAACAACTATGTTTCCGATCTATGTGTTGATTGAAACAAATTTAAAAAGTCATATTCATAGTTCTGAATTGTTTCCACCTGACTACATCGTTTACAGATGTGACCGCTCAACAAATAATAGTATAAAGTTGTCTGGAGGAGGAGTATTAATTGCTGTTAATTCATCAATTGCAAGTGAAATAATCGAAACGGACGACTCTTTGGAATTGTTATATGTAAAAATTATCATCTCTAAGAAGACTCTATATATATTTGGATTGTACATACCACCGCTCTCATCTTTTGATATTTACATCAAAACCATCGATAACATTCAAATTATAACTTTTAAAACTTCTATAAATGAAACATCAATCGTTTTGGGTGATTTTAATCTTCCTGATGTTAATTGGAGCTTTGATGCGGAATTAAATGGACTCGTTCCTTTCAACATGAAATCGGAGATGGATTATCAGATTATTGATGCTATTCTGTCTTGTGGATTTCTACAAATATATAATACTAGTAATGTTCTTGGACGATACTTGGATTTAATTTTTACAAATATTGCAAACGTTTTCTCTGTTGATGAATCAATGGCGCCATATATTATTAATGATGACAACCATAAACCTATGGAGGTTAGTATTAATAGCGAAGAGCTTAAGCAGTCTTTTTTGATTAATAAAAATAATTCTTTTATTTCTTTTTCAGATTTTAAAAATGCTGATAATGAGGGTCTGAACTCATATCTTCAATCATTCGACTGGATCGCCTGTTTCACAGGTAATCTTGAGGCAAATGTTAACACATTTTATGATATCGTAAATTTGGGCTTAGAACAATCCGTTCCTATCATAACTTCTTAAATTAAAAACCCTAATCGGTCGCCGTGGTTTGACAAAAAATTAATAAATCTTAAAAATCAAAAAAAGAAAATTTATTGCAAGATGAAGAAAAGTTTAACTGATCATGATAAAAACAGTTATTTATGCATCTCTAACGAATTCTCTGCATACCAGCGTGAATGTTATAAAAGATATCTGATGTCAATTCAGTCTAAAATATCTAATGATCCGAAAAACTTGTGGAAATTTGTGAACAGTAAGCGTAAAACAAATGGCTTTCCATCAACTATGACTTATAATGGTAATAAAAGCTCTGATCTTAAAGAAGTATGTAGTTTGTTTGCTGATTACTTCCAGAGTGTGTATAAAATTGATCATTCTCAAATTACCGATCACTTCCAAATATTTAATTATGAAAATAATATCTCAATCCCAGATATTACTCCTGATACAATTTCGAATGGCTTAAAATCTTTTAAGGATGGTTGTGGTCCTGATGGTATTCCGGCTCAATTTTCGAAAGAACTTAATTCCACTTTATCACTGCCTCTATCGATATTATTTAATCAATCACTTTCAACTGGGGTTTTTTCCATCCTGTTGGAAAATATCCCTAATAACTCCCATATTTAAATGTGGTAGACGTAGTGATATATCAAATTACCGTGGTATATCGCTACTTTCTTCAATTTCAAAGGTATTTGAATCGATCGTCTCTGATATATTGTACTTCAACTCAAGACTTTTATTTGTGAGGAACAACATGGGTTTTTTCGCTGTCGCTCTACACAAACTAGCCTACTTGAATTTTCTAATAGAGCCATTGATTTTATCGAATCAAATAAGCAATTAGATGTCATTTATACTGATTTTAGTAAAGCGTTTGATTCGATTGACCATGAGGTTATAATAACAAAGCTTAGAGCTTACGGTTTGTGTGAACCTCTTTTAAACTGGTTAAGATCCTATCTCATCGGCCGTACGCAGTTCGTTAAAATTGAAGGACATCTCTCGAAATTAACATCAGTCCATTCCGGTGTACCTCAAGGTTCTCACTTGGGGCCTCTGATTTTTATTCTATTCATTAATGATATTAATGAGAAGTTGAAGTTTTCTATTGTTTATTCCATTTCGATCAATTTAGATGAGATTGACATTTACTATTGAGATTTACGATGACCCATTTATTTTTTATGTGTCTATGACACTTTACAACACAACTTTATATCAAGTATTTTAATATTGTAACGACTCTTCGTTGGTTCTTTTAGATTATTGAGCAAATACGACAGTAAAAAGACAGATCTTTAGTTAACAAAATCCCAAACTTTATTTATCAACCAGTTACAGCAACTTCCGATTTTAATTACAATGAATTCCAGGGTCTCCAATTTATGCACGATGAACTTCACTGCTTTACCACAATTTGAATCAACAATACTCGGAATCGTAAAATCTGTATTTACTATTCCACTAAGTTCAAATTCTTTCACTATTAGTACCCAGGCTCAAGTTCCACCGATTATTCCTTATACTTGCGAATATTTATAAAACACTTTTAATTGCAAAATTAAAACTGACTATCTGATATTTTTGTTCGCTTATTTATATCGAAAAATAAATAAATCGAAACTTCTATAATCCACTAGAAATCAATACTACGTAGTCCGTACATCTTGAATAGGCCACACCTGTTTTCATTCATACTTGCATTTGTATTAGCGAACTCAAATTTAATTTATGCAAAATGTATTTGTTAAAGGGAGTTAACTTTTGATTGCCATAGAATGTAGAAAACATTTAGGCGGAACGTATTGGTTATTTATTATTAAATTAAATTAACTCATTCTGGACGAAGTTTATTACACTGCCCTCCATTTAGTTTTGTTCGTCCCGAACAATATCAGCTATCGCATTGGTACGGTGTTACCGGTGTTGCTGTTACCTTGGTACGGTGCCAACCTTTGCAGATGTATCACTTTCATCTTAGTACGGGGTCCCTTTTGTATGCGGTAGATAACATCATTAATTCGTTTGATAATTTTATATGGGCCTTCCCAATCTGGCTGCAGCTTGGGTGATCTTCCCTTAGTTCTTCTGGGGT
>OY856186.1:351100070-351201950 GCA_963693315.1 Diogma glabrata
GATATTCTAACTATATAGGATTGTCTAACTGTAGTTAATCCATATTTTGATATTATTATCAACTGTCTAATAATAACAGTTGACCAGGCGTAACCACAAGGAGGTGTGTTTAACATTGTTAATGGTAACAGTTACATACTGTTTGATGTTCTCTAGGAAGCATTTCCTAATTTATTCAAAGAAATAATTCGACAGATGACAATTAGCATGATTAAACATAAACTGCATTTATCAACCCACACAATTAACGTTAATTGTAATACTTTTCGATTTGATAATCCAAACATAAAACAAAATTATGTTAATTTACTTAATAAAATACTTTTCCAATCTCATTAAGTTGACATTGCATATAATATCCTTATCCATCAAAGACCACACAAAATATTTTCATTTTATCATTATTAGCCCAAAATTTTAAACATTTGAAACATTTTAGTTTTCAAAAACGCAAGCAATCTCAACTAAATTGTTTCCAAATTGAACAAAACATTTTGATTCTTTTTTGCAACAAATTTCATGAAACTAAATAAAACACAAAAATTAAATGTCCTGCTGTTTGTAAGACGTTATGTTAAGGCAATAACGGTTTTTTTTTGTTTTTATTTTCGATTTTGATAAAAAATACGAATTCTTAAATTTTCAATTAAATGTTATAATTTTGTTACATTAATTCTTTTTTGTTATATATATTATTTTCGTTTTGTTTTTCTTCTTCTTGTTGTTATCTTACGTTTAAGTTTTTAAGACATAACAAAAAAAAGAATAATCGAAATCGAAATTACATTGTTTTAAAAGGAACCACATTCCAAAGTTATAATTTTTTTTTCTTTATCTCATCTCGATCAATTCTTTAGTTTACGATTTTTGTTTGTTTTTATTCAATCAAAAATTGGAAAAACTGATCCATGATGTATGAATTCGATCGAATTGATATCAAAACAGAAAAAGTTAAAAAAAAAAATAAAAAATGAAAGGAAGACAAAAGTTGACGATCACATATTTTATTTAAAGGAATTCAATTTTGACATTTTGCTAAATGCAAGTTTTTGCAGATATATTTTTGTTGTTGTTATTTTTTGTTCACAACAAATCTGTTTTAAAACGGATAAACCTGTTGAAGCATTTCACTTGAAAAATAAGAATAACGCAACTATCTGAAATTTTATAGTTTACTAAACTTTTAGTTTTGATGTCCGAGCTTAATGTTACCACGGAATTAAAAACGCTGTTCGGTTATTATGTCCAATTTTTCAACGCACATGTCAATTGAAAACGCGTTGTGAAGGTCCTTGGACCTTGGTACAATCAAAATATATGTTTTGATTGAATAAAAATTAAGTACGACTTGCCGTGTATTGGGTGGTGTATTTTGACTTTTAAGGGTTTTATATATTTATTTTATTAAAAGTCTGCTATGATGCAGTTTTTTTAATTTTTTGAAATTTGAATTGAAATGTGTGCCCCTAAACTGCTTGTTGACTTAGTTCAGTGCGTTTTGCCATCAATTAATTACAGATATTATAATACGTTTTATTGGACAGAGTCGGCTTCAAATAGAAACACCTTTGTGGCCATTTTCCAGAATACAGCAATATTATGAAATAGGTCTTTCAAACTTTATTTATTCAAAAAATAACACTAGTTTACAAATTTTGAACTTTTTTTGTCTCCCTGGATAAAACCCAACTTTTCTTATGGATTTGAACTTCCTGAACACGAATATCATATTCATTTTTTTTGGTTAGCTCTTGTTTTTGAGATATTCACGAAAAACCAATCTTTTCGGTGATCAAAAATGTTGTTTCGGTTTTTGGGTCTCATATTTTAGAAAACAAATAAATAAAATGTATTAATGAAACACATGCATGTTTGTAAAAATCCATTAAGGATTCTGGAAGTTGCAATCGAAAAAAGTTGAAAAAATACGAAAAGTTTACGTTTTTTTTTCAAATTTTTCCATTTTCAATGCCATAAATTTTGAACGAATAAAGACACTAATTTTTTTTAATTTCTTGGAGCCTATAGTAACTTCAATTTTCTTTCTTTTAAGCTAAAAGATACGAATATTGGTGCAGTTTGCACCAAGTTATTCAAGTTTTCTCAAAGAAAGTCAAAACTCAAAATTGGGAATACAAATTTAACTTTAAGAATAATTTAAATTCTGCAACATAATTGATTTATATATAAGTTGTTTTCGTAGTAAATCTAGCTCTTCCCACCTCAGACTTAGTTAAGGAGTTGGAAAATATCAGCTAGTTGATTATGAAATGTCTTTTTTTGACAAAAGTTGTATTTTGTTTGTATATGATTTTTCTCGTAATTGAGATTTTTTTATGAAGTTTTTTGACATGATTTAGCTCCTTTCACCTTTGGTTTATTTTAAGAGTTGGAAAATATCAGTTTGTTGATTATGAAATGTCCTTTTTTGACAAAAGTTGTATTTTATTTGTATATGATTTTTCTCGAAATTGAGATTTTTTTGTGAAGTTTTTTGACATGATCTTGCTCCTCTCACCTCTGGTTTATTTTAAGAGTTGAAAAATATCAGTTTGTTGATTATGAAATGTCTTTTTTTGAGAAAAGTTTTATTTTATTTGTATATGATTTTTCTCGACATTGAGATTGTTTTTGTGAAGTTTTTGGACATGATCTAGCTCCTCCCACCTCGGATTTATTTTAGGAGTTGGAAAATATCAGGTAGTAATGAAGATAGGCAGTTCTTCTAAATGGGGTGATTTCGCAGTATGTATTATGTAACCTTCACAAATAAAACAAAATGAATTTGTGCTATTTTTACACTTGAAACTTCTTGACGACGCCATTTAAATAAACTTGATTTTACACTTTACTAACAATTTATTTTGCTTTAAAGGGCAGCTATCACTATTGATTTATTGACTTTTAAAAACAGTATTTTAAAGGTACGCAGTAGTGGTTTACTGTTGAGGCATAGGTCGGTAGGTATGATTTAGTATTATGGCATATGCTTGCACATGGAAAGGAATTCTACATGTTCCATTGATACTATTATAATCATATGAATTAATTCTGCTGAATGAAAGAATTGATGGAGTTTTCGTTTTAACTATTTGCGCAATAAATAATTGACTCAACAGCATCCTTACTTACATACATAAAACTTAGAATCACTGTACATAATTGAACTTCTACTCAATTAAACCTATCCTTGGGTTACCATATGTGTCAACTAGGGATGGAAAGATTTATAGAAAAGTCGATTCTCGATTCCTAGTTCGATTTTATACATTTCGATTCCTAGGATAGATTCTCCGGCTGCCAGAGTCGATTCTTTCGATTTTAATCGATTCCCATGTTAAAAAAACTAGCTTTAGCCGAAAAAAATTTAAATTTATATTTCAGAATAAATTTTAGACAATCAATCAGGCGTTAATCGACTTCGAATCTGATTTGCAATCAGACCATTGTGAAAATAAACTCTCACATGGAGTTTATCTTGCTACCATGTATGTATATTGTTGAATATTTTTTTGCTATATTGTTGATAAATTTGAATGTTCATTTTCGAGTGTTTTTCATGTAATAATTGGATTCGGATTACTTTTTCTGTCGACTGTTGGCTGATTAATGAATTCTCTTAATTCAATCAGCAACCTACCTACTTCCTCCCAGTCATTATTTTGATGGTTTTGTTGCATAGTGTCATCTAAAAAATTCCAAATACCATCATTTGAAGATCGTTGATGATCTGCAGTGTACTCATTGTCATGATCAACCGCAACACTTGTTGTTAGTTGATTTTCTTTTTCCAAGCAATATATATATAGATAAAGTTTGAACAAATTGAAAACCCCTGACGAAGAAATGTTTCTTTAAACTTAAAAATTTCTTGTGATAAACACATACCGACAATAATCACAGCACTCGCGGAGTTGCAAATATTTTGAAATCCTAGTCTTTTACATCGGGAGTCGAGCAGCGTATTAATAGAATAAAACTTAACGGCTTCTAATGCCAAAAAAAATCGAATTCTAAGAATCGATTCTTGATCGACTTTGAAAATTAAAAATCGATTCTTTATAATCGATTATTTTAACAGAAAAGTCGATTTTCGAGTAGAATCGGAATCGACTTTTCCATCCCTAGTGTCAACTAACGTCAAATTCAAGCTATAAAAGATATTGGTCAGACCGGTGGTAATCTCGAAATTGTTACCGTTGAAATAGAATTTTTAGGTTTGGGCATGTTCTACGAGCAGGTACGCAGTATGTCATGATTTGAAGCTGGTTAGCTCGGCAACGCTACTACATGGAGCATAGACGCCAAAAAAAGAGAAAATAATTTGAAAACGAATGTGTTTACCTTCATCTATATATTTGATCATTATACAAATTGATATCGTTGTGCACCTCGTTCCTCAATCTGGTGACAATCATCGGCTCTGTTTTGGTAGAATTAAATTTGATTTGGATCACCCCAAATGATGCAAAGGATCACTCCAAATGATTGCGCAGTACCAATAAAAGATAAGCAAAACATCTGCATTTTGGCGCCGAAATAAAGTTGGCGCAATTATCTTCGTTATCAAAACCGTTTCTAAAAGTGTATTGATAATATTGAGGATGTCCCTTTCATGCACTTTAAATTTATAGTAAATAAATACTACACGAACGATGTTTAACAAAAACAAGTTAAATCTATAATTCTCTTAGTATAAAATTATATCTTAGACATTTTGAAATGTCGTTTCTTTCAACGCATATTTACCATTCTATTTTCCTGTCTCTGAAAACGAAATTATTTTCCCATATTCGTTTACAATCATTTTAAATCCAATTGAATGTTCGTTTATCAAAGTTTTGTAATATGATCTCCAGTTCGATCATATTTACATTTAAATTTCTGTACAAAAAAACGATATTGTCATCGTCCAATCAAAAGAAACTAAAGAGATGATTGGATAAAAACAATAAAATAAAAACAAAGCAAAAAAAATAAACATGTGATTAAAATGCGACATTTATAATCGAATGAAAATATTTTAAGATAAACAAAAAACAATCTTAATCTCAACTATCTCTAACAGAAAAAAAAATTATAATTTTAAAATATAAGAAAAATGGGCGGATAATATTAATACAATCTTAAGTCATGATAGTTCAGAAGAAATTTAAATAAAGGAGTTTAAGAGTTAGGTTTGACGATCCAGAGATCTATATCTGATTTTATGAATTTTAATGTCAATAGATAAACGAATTTTGTTGAATGGGACACGTGTGTGTTGGTTAAAGATTTTAATGAATTCCGATTTTATGGAAATTGATTCGGTTAAGATTAATTGGATTGTCAATGAATTTGATGGTTTATTCTGTATTAATTTGTTTTTATTTTCTGTTTGTGTAAATAAAATTATGAATAACATAGGCAACACTTTAATGTATTTTATATAGTTATTTGATTACCATATTAAATGCGATGATTGTATAATTTATACCTGGATTATCATGATACGTACACTGTTATGGTAAACAAAAATAAAACACGATAAACAAGGAATCATCGTGTATCTTTTTAAATTATGCTTGCAAAAGTAGATATTGATGTTGCTTTAGAAAACAAAAGTTATTTGTAATGGCATAACTCACAATCATTGACTTGTTTATTTCTGTCGTTTCAGTTAAACATAATATAAAAGAGTTGTTTTGATAGAGTATACTGCGCTACTCTACTGTAGTTCGTTTGGGTTTGCCAAACGCGTGTAGGGTTATTTGCAAGAGCGACAGCGAAGAGAGTTATCACACAAGTTTGAACAAAATCAAAAATCCCTTATACAAAGCCAACAACGTTAAAAATAAAAGTGATCAATGTAAATCAGTATGATCAGTAAAAGTATAAATAAAAATATATAAAAATTAGTTTAATATTAAAAAGTAAAATCAAATAAAATTATATTAGACCAGTGCAGATACCTTTAAAAAAGGCAAACTTTGGTAAAAACTAGTAACAGCACAAAAACTATAGGATAAGGAAGAACAAATTGCACAAATGATGGGAAAAATAAATTAAAGGTGATCCGAATTACGAGGCTGAAATGGGGTGAGCTATTAGATGGTTTTTCACGATTTCCAGCGAAACTAGACCTTCTATCGAAAAAAAGTTAAGTACAATTTGTAGGTAATAAAAAGGTCTATAACTTTTGTGCAAACTATTTTTTCCCATAACCTAAAACTTCCCGTGGAAAATAGAAACCTTGCAGAATTTTTTTAAAATAGTAAAACAAAATTATTTTTGAAATCCAAGAGCTAAACTATAGAGGGATATACAAAGAAGATTTCTAATAAATTTTAAATAAATTGTTCGACCACCCCGCATAACCTGGGTACATATATGAGTTAACAGTAGATATCATTTAACACTGTTCAAGTTTGTATCCCGAGATTTTTCGGTTGGGAGTTCTCGGGAAATTAGCTATTTTAACTAATCCCGATTCCCACGCTTTTTATTAATTTACCGAGATTTCCCGCATAGTTTAATTAAAGTTATATAAAGTTGAACGGCCATATAATTATTTTATATTATATTCAAACTATATAAAATGTTGAGATCAGAGCTATGATTGCAATGAGTAGTCGAAATGAAATCTTCCTATAGTGTTCGGTCGAGGCAATGTGATAAAATAAATCATGATTTTTTTGTCAGTTGATAGTATTAAATGCACTTATTAATCATGAAAAAATTCGTCAAACGTCAAAACGTTTTGAATTTAGGTGTTAACAAAAATGTTTTACTTTGGTTGCTTACACTTTTTGTTTTGTTTTGCTAAAGCTTACATTTGTAATAACTATTCTTGATCAAATTGTGATAAAATCAATTGAAATAAAAGTGACCTATAAAGTTTGGGGTATAATCCATTATTTTTTTCCCGTCCGGTTTGACGAATATTATACGTCAGTGAATTTAGAAGGAAAAAAGTTTGTCGTCAAATATCGCGATATTTTTACTCACATTGCACGACTGAACACTACTTTTATATCGTTTTTAACAATGAAGGAAGGGTTGTTATAATTTTCATAATAAATCAGGTCACAAAAGCTTTCCATCGTTGCTTAATTCACATGTCCAAAATTAATAATTTGGAAATATTGAATATGTAAACAAAAATATAATATAAATAAACAAAAAATCGTTTAAGTAACTTCAAATTCAATATCGATGCATCAAACCAAATAATGTCGTTGATAAATATCGACATTTTTCAAAAACCACAGATATATTGCTATGTCGATATATTTTTCGCATTCCAATTTCAATGTTTTTTACAACAAACGTATATTTTTACAAAACAGAAATCTTTTGACGAAACCCTTGCGAGGTTAGCATCAACAGAAGACCAAATTATGAATTAATTATTGTTTATTATAACATATGCACAATCCAATGTATGTCAATAAGTTCATTGTTTTGAAATTTTGCACTATTTAGATTATTATAGAGCATACAATAACCGAGAAAACATTTTATAAATTGAAGGGGGATGCACCTACTAAAAGGTTTAGAACCACTGAAAAGCATATGAGCAATTTCACGCAAGCTCAGCAAATTTTTGGGAAATTTTGACTTGACCCCTTTTAATTTTGATTATTTTTTGTTTATGGATAGTCTTTCATAAATAAAAAATACAAGTTCTCTTAGAATTTTTTTTTTCGACCAGGGGTCTTCACAGGGTGCCCCTCAATTTTTTGTTATTTTGTGATGTGAGTGCATTTTGACGAGCGATTGTAGAAAAACTACTGAATTGATTTTCATAAATGATATGTCGTTGAATAGGTATTAGAACAAACTTTTAAAAAATGTACACTGTTAATTTTTTGAAATAATTTTTAGCGGTGTAACATAAGAAAAAAACGGTGTAATTGAAAAAAAGATGGCATAGCCTTTTGTTTTTTTTTTTTAACTAAATTGAAGCTTATTTTATATCTAACAACTTGTGAAAGTTTGGCACTTGTATTATTTTTTGTTTTAAAGATAAAATTCGTTGTGCATATGACTGTCGGGAATCAGTTTTTTTTGTTCTGAAGGAAAATTATAAAAATGGCGATTTTTAGATTCAAATTTTTTTTATGTTAAATATCAAATATTTTATTATTAAACGAACTTTTTAAAAAGCAATTTCAGTCAAGTTCAGCAAAATTTTGCGACATTTTGACTCGACCCTTTTTAATTTGGTTTATTTTTAGTTTATAGATAGCCTTTGATAAATGAAAAATACGACTTCAAGTAGAATTTTTTTTAAATATAATAATATAAATTACTATATTTTTAGATATAATAATATAATTATGATAACAGTATAATTATAATAACAAACAACAGTAATGCTACGCGTCATTTGGTTGAAAAAAGTAATAATCTACATAAAAATAATTTTCAGCATTCATCTGCGAAAGAGGTGTATCCACAACAGATATAAATGTTGTGGAGCAGTTCTATGAGAGTGATGAAATCAGTAGATTATTGCCAGGCAAACGAGATGCAATATCTTTAAAAAAAGGAGATGAGCGCATAAAAACACAAAAGCGCTTATTGCTATGTACATTAAATGAAGCTTATGTGGAGTTTAAAAATAAGTTTCCTGATGTGAAAATAGGATTTACTAAATTCACGTCCCTTCGACCACAAGAATGTATAAAATTATCCCAAGGAGTTCATAATGTGTGCGTGTGTACCATACACTCAAAAAAAAACCAAGTGAAACTAATAAAATTCTACATACATTTTACAATTTTTTTATATATATACAACACACAAAAATTTTTGTAAAATTTACATTTTTACAATAAATATTATCATTGTGAAAAAAATTATTTATAAACACTACAAATTCTTTTATTTACATCCACAAAAGATTTTAAGGTTTATAAATTAAATTATGAAAATGGCAGAAACATTTTTTGGCTTAATAAATATTTTGTAAAATCTTCAAATTAAAAATTTAAGTTTATCAGAGATATTGTGAAATTTATAAAACTTATTAAATTGTTTTCACAAAAGTTTTAGAAAAAGTACAAACCCTTTTATCGTATCAACAAAAAGCATTTATGGATTTAATAATATTTTTTTGTAATATATATAAATATTTTATATATATATATATATATATATATATATATATATATATATATATATATATATATATATATATATATATATATATATATACATATATATATATATATATACATATATATATATATATATATATATATATATATATATATATATATATATATATATATATATATATATATATACATATATAAACATGCAGATGTATCATTTCCGTTAATAAATAAAACACTTTTTTGCATACATTTTGCTATATTTTGTAAATAATTTCTAGTTAAAATTTTTTACAATATTTTATAAGCCTATTCGGTATGTTGAATGAATTTTCGTTTACTAAATTAATAAATTAAAAATCGCAGTTTCTCTAATTCATCATTAAAAGGAAACTTTTTTGGGATCCGGAACACTAAATCCTAAAGAAAGATACATGTTTGTTTTACATTTTCTTTCGTCACTTAATGTGATATTAACGTAGTGTATTAAATGAAATAAAATCGCAGATTATCCTTTTGTTATTATAATATTGAGAAAAATGATACGTCACTAAATGGTTTTACTTTTTCTTGTGGCATAGGCTTACTCTCTAAACTTGAATTAGTGGAATTTTCACTGATTAAATTAGTGAAAATTTTTTGACTGTAAAAATAGTGATATTAGTGATATTTCACTGATTAATAGTGAGTAATAGTGATATTTTCACTGAGGAATAGTGATATTTCACTGAGGAATAGTGATATTTCACTGATTAGAACAGTAAATATTCACTGATACCAAGTGGTATACTTGAAACTGTGTTAAACAGTGTATATGTACTGTAAATCAGTGAAAATCCACTATTTCATTTTTAGAGAGTACTTTGCCATTTTAAATCTTTTTCGGTCTGTAAACAAATTTAAAAAATAAATATTTATTAACTTTTTCATCAAACTTACATGCTGCATGTTTATGCTTACCAATTTCTAATCCTATGGTTTCCTCCACTGTTGAAAATTAAGAAATATATCTCCCGTTGAGGCGTTGAATTTAATCAATTTTAGTCTTGTAACACAAGTGTTTCTCCAATTTTGGTTTAGTTCTGCCCATGAACAATTATTTTTTTGTCATGAACAGTTCTCCCTTTATAACTAGGGTTAATTTTTAAAAAGCACGAGTTTTATAAATGTTTAATTGAGCTACTATGAGATTTAAAAATTTTTGTTGTGTTTAAAGGTTAAAAAAATACATTTTTGATAATAATATTTTAAGTTATAATTTTTTAACAATTTATTATGCAAAATTAAAAAATAATAATAATTATATTTTAATAATAATAATTAATAGTTATATTTTCTTTATAATTTTAAAACTTTATTAATTCACAAAAAATTGGGTTTTGTGCGATATTTTTTGGAAATTATAGAAATTTTTGAATAAATTATTATCTCTTTAGTTTTGTTTAAATTTCCATAGTTTTCAAAAAAAAAATCGCCAAAATCTAAATGATTAGTATTACGTCGAAAAGTAATGAAATTATAAGGCAAAAAATAAAATTTAACGGAGATATCCACCCTCCATCCCTTTTTATTTTTTAATACTTTTTATAACAAATAATCAAAAACTGTAATTGTATTTATTTTAATCAAAAAAAGACTTACTCATTCATTGAAACAAAAAAAATTTGAAAGCCGTAAAGTTGTTAGGGAAATACATCAAATTGAACATATATGAAACTCGTGGTTTTTAAAATTACACCTAACTTAAGGGAGAATCACTCGCGATTACAAAAACTTTTCTTCCTTATGAAATGTTGCCTTTTATTTTCTCTTCCACTGTAAAAAAAAGTTAAAACAAATCAAAAAGTTTGTGTTAAAAAACCGAATTTCTGGTTTAAAATTCGTGATTTTGACCTGTGTATGGAATGTACCACGTCAAATGGATCAACGCTGAGCTCCAAATTCTATTAGTCGTTGAAAGTTGAACCCTTTTTCTGACCTTTGCTTGCTAAACACGAACATACCCTTAAACATTTTGATATAATAGTTAAAAAAATTTGAAAAAACGGTTTCTATTAAAAGATGCGATGAATTTTACAAGTATAGCAGTTAAACAGTTTAAGAAACTCTATAATCTTGCTTATATTTTCGCCATAAACAAATGTTTTTACGACTGAGAGAATTTTGAACACAGCCTTGATGCGTTTGAGATAAAACGTCCCATATATATAAAGAATGTAGACTCTAAGTTAAAACAACTTACCATACATTCAGTAAGGAACGGATTTATTATAGATCGCCAGTTGTCCTGCTATGCCAGTCGCCATATTTTGATTAATTTTTATTACATTATTATTGTCCATCAAAATTGAACGTAGTCGACAATTTAAACTATTATCATAATATCATCATAATATTAATTATTATGTATTAACCATCAAAAGTGTCATTTAAAACGACGTTGATGTTAATACTGTTCAACTAGGGACTATCACTACCACTATTTATTATATATAGACCACTAAATTAGCACAATTTTAAAAAATTACTTTTCTACTTAGACAACCATATTGAAACTGAAAATTTATAAACTGGCTTCACTTATAAACTTTTATAAAAGTGTTTGTAAAAAGAATTTTTTTTTGTAAAATAGTTGTTGATTTTTTAAATTGCATAAGTCTCTTTGTAAAGTTTAAAAAAAATCTTCAATATTCGTATTAAGTTTTACAACAAAAATTGTAGAATGTTATTTTTCTGTTCACAAAATTTTACAAAATTTTGTACAATTGATTTTCATTTTGTTATGGATACACGATTTATGATTTAAAATTTAAAAAAATCAACATAATCTTAAAAATATTTTTGTCAAAACAATAAAAAAAAGTTGTAATTAAAAATATTTATGATTTTGTACTTTTTTAATCCAAATCACAAAAACAATTGGTAAGTTTACAAATGTTTTTCATATTTAAAAAAGTATACAAAATTTTCTATAGAGTTTAGGATTTTTTGGTAAATTCACAAAAATATTTTGTTAGCAATTTTACAAAATGATTTTGTAAATTTTACCTGCAATATTTTTTTGAGTGTACATCAAAATATAAAACTAATGATTCAACACTCTAAGATGTCTTGGATTACTGATGCTGCTTTACAGAATTATAAAACATTAATTGACTTTGTTTCATGTGGTGAATTAACAGAAGATTGTCATACTTTGAAGTGCAATGAATGTTTAGAAAAACTTCAACAACTGGAAGAAAAATTACTAAATGATTTTGACGTTAAAGGAATCCTTCAAGTCAAATATCAACAATGGAATACCACTGATCGATGCAATTTGGATACTTTAATAGAAACTGTAGAAGAATTTATGAAAAAATTTATTTACCGTTTACAAATTTTGATACCACACAACTTTATAACAAAACAGCAATCTACATTCATTGAGGAAAAACAATTAGAAGCAGTAAGTGCTTCGTTCAAGAGGATTTTCCTGAAAACTACGGCTTCATAATTCAGGATGCGGTTCAAGGCTATTATTATAATAATTCACAAGCTACTATTCGTCCATTTGTCATTTATTTCAAAAGTGCCGCAAGTGAATATATACAGCACCGAAGTTTTATACTCATTTCGGATATAAACGATCACAACAGTACTACAGTCCATCTTTTCATTACAAAACTTATTGAATTCATCAAAACGCATATAAATTCTAATATTACGAAAATAATTTATAACACTGACAGTGCACCTTCTCAATACAAAAATAAACATAGCCTACACTCAAAAAAATAACTAAGTGAAACTAATAAAATTCAACATAAATTTTACAATTTTTTTATAAATATACAACACACAAAATTTTTTGTAAAATTTACATTTTTACAATAAATATTGTTAATATGAAAAAAATTATTTGTAAACACTACAAATTCTTTACTAACATCTAGCAAAAGATTGTTAGGTTTATAAATTAAATTATGAAAATATCCACAACATTTCTTGGCTTGATAGTTGTTTTGTGAAATCCTCAAAAATAAAAATATTCGTTTATCAGAGATATTGTGGAATTTACAAAAAGTTTTAGAAAAAGAACAAACCTTTTATAGTATCAACAAATGACATTTATAGATTTAATGAAATTTTTTGTATATATATATATATATATATATATATATATATATATATATATATATATATATATATATATATATATATATATATATATATATATATATATATATATATATATATATATATATATATATATATATATATATATATATATATTATATATATATATATATATATATATATATATATATATATATATATATATATATATATATATATATATATATATCTGCTATATGGGGACTTCGTTAATAAATTAAACATAAACTTTTGATAACATTTGTCATATTTTTATTTCTTTTTATTGTTATTATTTAAGTGATATTATAAATATTATTTATTTCAATATAATGGAAGTTACATAAAATCCTTTCAGGCTTTATCTAATAAATTGAAAAAACAATCTTAAAACTAAACATTAAAAATGGTGCGTAAACCAGGCCTTTTTATCCTATTGACATAACAATGCCTAAAATTACTATTTTCGCCCTAAAGCGTAAATATATTTGACAACATCAAACGAACTCAAAAGAACAAAATACGTTATAGCTATTTCCAAAAAACATACATATATATTTACAGAAATGTAAGTTTTGTGAAATTTTATTTTGAGAAAATTGTTTAACCTAAGCAATTTTTTGTTTGTTTGTAATTTTATATACAATTAAAATTTAATAAATTGGTAGCTAAAGAAATTTAGGAAAATAAATATGAAAAGCAAAACTACTTGGATTAAAACATTTTCTTACAAATATTTTGATATTTTGTGTCAATATATGTATTTATGCAAATAATACAGAATCTTACTCGTACAAAAAATGTTGTATGTAATTCGGGCATAAAGTATCCTTTTTGCTTTCGAGGGTTTGTTGCCACTCTTAAACACTGTGTTTCACTCTCAAACAAAAAAGACTAACTTTACGTAGTAAATAAATAAATAGATATTTCTAGTCTTTCAATCACATACCTAATTAATGAAAAATTTACATTAAATTTAGTTTCAAAATTTTAAAAATAAGTTTGGATAAACATCTAAACTGAGAGTGGTTCTAATTGGTATTTTAAGTTGAATAAATTGAAAATTGCAAACAATACTTCTATACCGCGTAGCACCAAAAATAATTTATATATTATACCATCGAAAATACACTATTATTAGTAATGAGCAACAAGGGTTGGGTTTACTCCCAACTATAGTTTCTAACTATAGTTTCTATAGGAAACTATAGTTTCTCGTCTAAATCAGCTTTTTCGAGTATCTTAAACACTAAATCTTATATGTGTTTTTTGCCATTTTCTTTCCTTACTTTACGTGTTGTAGGAACTAAAACGTGGTCAATAAGATGAAATAAAATTACACATTGTCAATCTGTAAAATATCAAGAGTAAAAATAAATATGTATATGTATTCTATATAATTATACAGAAAGATAGATATAAACAAATTACTTACTTTCAATGAAATTCTACCTTTGTTGTAATACTGCTTTTGTTGTAAGATTGATCGGTAACTCCCTGGTTTCATTTTTTCCTCGATCAAGGGTGTAATTTTGTCTAAAAACTAAGGAAACCTTATTTTTAGCTTTCACCTTTAGTTTAAGATTTAAAATATATTTCGATCTGTAAACAAATTTTAAAAAAAATCCTTTAACTATTTTATTAAACGTACATGCTGCATTTTTATTTGTACCAATTTCTAACACAATGGTTTCATGTATTGTAGCCAATTTAGAAAACTTAGAAAAACATCTTTCGTCGAGCCGCACAATTTGACTAATTTTAGCCTGGTAACACAAGTGTTTCCCCAATACTGCTCTAATTCTGCCGATTATCGAGCAATTATCTTGTTTTATTGCTTCCATGCTTTCAGAACATGGGTTATTTTCTTCTTCGATATCTAGAAAAAAGAAACTATTAGATAATTTTTTTAAGAACAATTATAAGAAAAACCTATTGAAGCTTGTATCGTTGAGCTTCTCTAGAGTGGATTTTGATATATGTAATAGATCTGTTCATTCTATTTATTTAAAGATATGCAGTTCGAAAACTACAGATTTCCTCTATTATCCAATTTAGTTTGGCCATTATCTCTAGGGGTCAATTCCAATATCTACTCAATCGGTAAACGGAATATCGAAATTATGTAAAATTTCTTACCTGATATATTCCAAATATGTCTGCTAACTTTATCATGTAACACTACCACTATTTATGATGAACAAATTCTACTAAATTATCAAAATCTTAAAAAATTTCTGTGAATTTTTACTTAGACAACTAAAATGAAACTGAAACTGTTTAATATCAATTTTGGTTATAACTTCAGCTCAGTTATCAAAATTTATAAAACGTTTGTAAAAAGAAAGTATTTTTTGTAAAAAAGTTGTTTCTTTTTTAAAATCCATAAGTCCCTTTGTAAAATTTAAAAAAAAATCTGCAATATTCGTATTAAGTTTTACAAAAAAAATTGTAGAATGTAATTTTTCTGTTCACAAAATTTTGTACAGTTGATTTTTATTTTGTTATGGATACATGATTTATGATTTAAAATTGAAAAAAATCAATATAACCCTAACAATATTTTTGTTAAAACAATGAAAAAATATTGTATTTAGAAACATTTATGATTTTATACTATTTTAATCCAAGTCACAAAAAAAATTGGTAAGTCTACAAATGTTTTTTCAGATTTAAAAAAGTCAAATAGACTATACAAAATTTTATATAAAGTTTAACATTTTTTGGTAAATTTACAAAAACATTTTGTTAGCACTTTTACAAAACGATTTTGTAAGTTTTAATGGTAAAATTTTTTTGAGTGTAATTAACTTATGCCACCACAAAAAAGACTTTAAGGTTGATGTAGAATGGCATTCTCATGCTACCAGCCATGGAAAGGGACCTTGTGATGGAATTGGTGGTACACTGAAGCGTGCTGCACACCGTTATAGTATGGCGAGCGAAGATAATATTATTGATACACCAAAAAAACTTTACGAATGGGCTTTAAAATGGGAATCTACCATGAACTTTGGATACGCTGATAAAAATGAATATCAATTAACAAAAAAAAATGCAAAATCGTTTTGTAATTTAATGTTAAAATACAATCTTTTACTTTTTGACCATAATAACATAATACGAACATAATACTTCTCCAGTCAAAAGTTCATAAATAGATTTTGGTATTTATACGGTTTTTTTGTTTGCAGTCGTGACTGTCAAATTATTTTTTATAAGAGTGACAAGTGATTACTAAAAGTGACAAATAAACATTTCATTTTTTTATGCCATCTAATACAAAGAAAATAATTGCAGAACTGTTTTCCTATTCAAAAGAAAATTCTGTTTGTAAAATAAGTAAATCATTTTTAACAATTGTATTAATTTTATTTATTGTACTACATATATAATTTTTATAATGTTTTGAAAAGTTCATCTAATATTAAAATATTTGATATTTAACATAAAAAAAAAATCTCTTAGTTTATAACGCCATTTTTATAATTGTCCTTCAGAACAAAAAAAACTGATTCCCGACAGTCATATGCACAACGAATTTTATCTTTAAAACAAAAAATAATGCAAGTGCCAAACTTTCACAAGTTGTTAGATATAAAACAAGCTTCAATTTAGTTAAAAAAAAAAAAAGGCTATGTCATCTTTTTTTCAATTACACCGTTTTTTTCTTATTTTACACCGCTAAAAATTATTTCAAAAAATTAACAGTGTACATTTTTTAAAACCTTGTTCTAATACCTATACAACGACATATCATTTATGAAAATCGATTCAGTAGTTTTTCTACAATCGCTTGTCAAAATGCACTCACATCACAAAATAACAAAAAATTGAGGGGCACCCTGTGAAGATCCCTGGTCGAAAAAAAAAATTCTAAGAGAACTTGTATTTTTTATTTATCAAAGACTATCTATAAACAAAAAATAATCAAAATTAAAAGGGGTCAAGTCAAAACGTTGTTGAATCTGCGTGAAATTGCTCATGTAGTATAAATTTTTTTAGTCCCTTATACTAATATATTAAGTTTTCACAAGTTCCATTTTTGCTTACTTTACTTTGACCTTTTCAAAGCCCATTATTACTTTAAAATTCACAAAAGTTAGGATTCGAATGAAATTTCAACAAACAAAAATCAAATATAATGATTATTTTATAATAGATTT
Organism: Diogma glabrata; assembly: GCA_963693315.1. Lineage (NCBI taxonomy): Eukaryota > Metazoa > Arthropoda > Insecta > Diptera > Cylindrotomidae > Diogma > Diogma glabrata. The sequence goes on from OY856186.1 coordinate 351,117,475, forward strand.
TAGAATTAAAATATTTCCTGGGAATTCCGGAATATTGTAAAATTTAAATTTTTGTCCATAGCGTAGTATTATAAGGCAGTTTGAAATAATATCTGCCACTCCTTACTGACAATCAATACATAAAGCAGTTTCTGCAACAAACCCCTAGAAACTGTTGTCATAGGAAACAAATGCATTGTTATTAAAAATTCTAAACATAAGTATGCCAAGGATATTGATTCGCATTTTTCTAAAATATGTCTTATGAATTGTTTCTAGTTTTGGGCAGTGATGTATATCAAACATAAAACAAAATCAAAAAATTCAAATTTCTTTCAAAATTCTCAAAATATTCCAAAAATTATAACAAAATCAAAAATTGAAACTTTTTCAAAAATTCGAAAACTATTGCAAAAATTATAACAAAATCAAATATACAAACTTTTTTCAAAATTCCAAAAATATTTAATAAAATCAAAAATCATTCTCAAAATTCTAAAAATATTCCAAAAATTATTAAAAAATCAAAAATTAAAACCTTTGTCAAAATTCTAAAAATATTCCAAAAATTATTACAAACTCTCAATCCTTGAGTTTGTAATAATTTTTGGAATATTTTTAGAATTTTGACAAAGGTTTTAATTTTTTTTCAAAGTTCTTAAAATATTCCAAAAATTATTAGAAAATCGACAAACTTTTTAGAAAGAAAATATGAAAATCATTGTTGTTATTGAACACATAGTCCATTAGGCTCTTCCCATTGCGTATAATTTCATTTCTTTTTGCTTTTTTAGAATTGTTATGACCTAAAACGTCGAGAAATGCCAAAAAAAGTGAGCGTCAGATTTTTGCTTTTTTCTCGAGAATGCACTCAAAAAAATATCAATTAAATTTTACAAATTTTTTATAAATATACAACTCATCACTTGATTTACAAATTATTTTTAGATTTGAAGGAAAAAAAATGTAGTTTTATCAAAAAATTTTGTGAGTTGTATATTACAAAATTTTTATAAAAGTGACATTTATTTTTTTGAGTGTGTAATACTTAGGTCTTGCAGATCGAAGTAAAATATAAATTTTAGTTCGTAAAAACGGTGCAGTTTAAGGTTTAATAGTCAACACTGTCTACTCACCACAAAAAGAAGCGATATCCTGTTTCAAGTAGAAACAAGTGTAAAACAAAACATTTTCAAATAATTGGACATTTTACATAATCTGAAATACTTACTTTGTCACTCGGATTAGATATTAGAATAAAACAACTTCAACTAACTATAGGTATTAAAACAAAAGTTTGCAGTAAAATTACAAAATAATAATTTTTATTTATTTATATTCGAATGAAAATGTGGAATGCAATATTAATACGATTTACTCAATCGAGAGAAGTGCAGAACAATCACGAAACCTCAGTGAGAACTAAGATTTTTATTTAATAAGAAATATATACAAAATGAAAATTCTATAAAAGAAATGCAAGCTAATTTATTAGCTAATTTTTTATACAGCAGAGTCTAGTTTGTAGATTAAGAACATGTTATTTGAAGATAATGTTCATTAAAGTTATAATCTGTTAGTCCTGAGGTTTCGTGATGGTTCCGCACTTCTCTTGATTCAGTCAATCGTACAAATATTGCATTCCACGTTTTCATTCGAATTTAAATAAATAAAATTTATTTATTTGTATTTTTACTAGAAACTTTTGTTTTAACTAGAAACTAGTTAAGCTTTTGCAAGAAACTTTCTTTTTGTAGATGGTAAAGATAGTTTTGACTATATTAAACTTTAAATTTCACCTTTTTCATGAACTAAAATTTTAATTTTTGATGTTTTTTGTTGCCGATATCACGATTTTTTGTGGTAAATAATAAATTTTATGAGTTTAAATTATAATGTAATAAATAATAAAATTAATAATGGGTAACTATTTCATTTAGATACAAGCAATTTTAATTTTTGTCGTCGGTTTATTTGTATACCAACTTCAACGATTGATTGAATTATTTCCAAGATTTCTGCGTTTATAAAAACAACATACCGAAGGATCCGAAAGATATATAATTTAGATCAAAGATTTATCTAGTCGTGTAGGTTAGATGAACTTTGCATATTACCACAAAATTTTTTGAGGAGTATACCCGAATTGCTCAAGCTTGGTCCAGATTCGACAACAATTTGTTTATCGCTTTCAGATTAACTAACTTTCGATATTAAACAAGGATTAAAACTATAACAAAAATGTAAGTAACAGAATTAGTTTTAGTATCATTGCTTTAATATTTACCTAATCAATTAATCGAATTCAAACAATTTCAATGTGATTTTTCAGTATACAAATACTGAATTTAATTTGTCTCACTTTTGTTTTATTAAACTACAAACTAATTTTAATAAAACTATTTTTGAACTAAAAATAATTTTTAGAGTTATTTACAAATTTCAAAATAAGATTCAACGTTTAACAACTTGTTACAATGAAATTTTTTGTTTTTTATATAAAACTACACAGTTTGCTGTCCTAATTCCAAAAATTTTGACAGTATAAAAGTTAATCATTGGAAAAGTATTTGCATGCCCGGAAACATTACTAGGGACAAAGGCGTTAAATAACACACTCGGTCTGGTTGTAGGAGTCTAATGATCTTCACTTTATAGTACAGCTTTTTAATTCATTTAAATTAGATCTATAATTACAAATATTTAAGTATGAAGCTCTTTAATAATGTTTTTATGACAACTTCCTTTTTAATTGTTTTTAGTCAAGATCAGAATCATCATAGTAAAATTTACATTTAATGATATTTTTGTAGAATATAAAAACGAATACAATATAATTTTAGGGCCGCATACAAGGGGAGGGGGGTCCTTGGGTCCGGACCGAAAGATAAAGTTCGGCATTGTTTAGTGTTAACCATGATAAATTATAGATTAACGTCTTTGAATATCAGAAGATATTATAACTAGGGAACTAAGGTTAGTGGGTATTGATCCATTTTCTTTTAGGTTTTTTTCAATGCTAATTTTAGAGTTTAGAGGATTTAAATTATCAGAACAGACTCACGTCTCTAAGGTATTTCAGAGATGCCAAACTCTGAATCACTTTGAAAAGTGACAGTTTTACATATTGTCACCCGAACGGTTAAAAGATGGGCTGATTTTGAGACTCTTGTGTAACATGAATTTGAAGCTCAAGTAAAATTGATTGGATCTAGGCCGACATCCGTTTATCCATAATGTATTCGTTTTCAAAGAAATAAGCTCATTAACAATATTTGATTTACCGATAAATTTAACAACTCTAATCTGTATATAATGTATAGAATCAAAACATTTCAAACTACTTATGTATGTATATTGTATGCTGCCCTCCATAAGTGAGAACAATATTCTATGCAGGAACGAATAAATGATTTATATATTAAAAAAAGCTGTTCGCTATTAAAAACCTTACGACAACGACTAAAAATATTAATTTTTGAACAAAGTCGAGTTGAACAAGCCTATTCGAGAGGCTAAAAATATGGAAATTCCACTTCACATTATTTTCAATATCAACTAGTGAAAGTCAAATTTTAATGAAGAATTAAACGTTAGTGAAAACGGATTAGGTATTGATAACATATAGAAAAATGGCAAACTTGAGTTTTTCTCGTGTTCCATTCAACATTGTTAGCGTTTGAAGCCGATTTATTGTATGAACAACGATGGATAGTTCTATTTTTCCTCGATTGTATGAATACGGATTAAATATTTTGTATTTGTGTTTTTATTGCATTTTTATAGTAGTATTTTTATAAGAGGCAATACTTTTTTTTTTACTTTTTTATTAAATAAATTTGATTATAAATTAAAAATATTATTTGAAAACTTAAATTAATTAATAATTTAATTGAAATAAACACTTGTTGTTGTTTTGCATTGTTGTATAAAATTTAAATTAACCTTAACCGCTCAATCGATTTCGGTTGTTACACCACCTATGGGAGCTTATGAACTACTGCTCCCGTAGATGGTGTAACAACCGAAATCAATTGAGCGGTTAAGGTTAATTTAAATTTTATAATTAAATTTAGTTATTTATATTAGACTTAACAAATGTACTGATTGCAAAACAACAACAAGTGTTTATTTCAATTAAATTATTAATCATGTTTTGCCAAGTGTGGTCAGTGAATACAATAAAGTATATTAAATTAATTATAACAAAATTTTTATTTATTTTACTATTAATTTATATGAAAAAAAAACCAATTTTAGAAACGCACAAATTTTAATAAAAAAAAATCACAAATTCAAAATAAAATTATCCTGCTGTACATATGTCAAGGAAAAAACAAACGGTTTTATCCACTGTTCTATACAATAAAAACAGCAGATAAAACAGAGAATAGAATATCTTCGGATACATTTTTTGTTCCATCGATCATTCATACAATACCAACAACGTTATACCCGAGGATATATCTTCTATTCGCATTCATACAATCGGCCCTTAATGAATCGTTGAATGCAGCCAGTCATTAACATAAATAAGAAAATTAGTAGCAATAGAGCGGAACCGTGAATAGCTCATGCATTACTTGTAAAGATGTGTAATGAAAAACCGTCGATATTGATTTGAAATTTACGCTGAGAAAACCAGGAAATAAGTTGCTCGTCTAAGTCATAGCATCTCAATTGGCATATAAGATTATTGACCTATACTTTGTCAAAGGCTTTGGTACTAGGGCATGGTCGATTAATCGATTAGGGCTAAATATCGATTAACGATTAATATGAAAATGTTAACACCGATTAATCGATTAATCGATTAAATAAAATTTTCACTAATTCTAATATTTTTATTAAATTTTTAAAACAATACGCGCGGTTGTATATCATATTTAAAAGTTCAACTTTTACAATGACATAAGAATAAACAAAAACTTAATAGCTATCTATGTATTAAGGGCGTAAAGTAGATCTTTTTCCATAAGAGTGAATTTGTTGCTCTAGGCGTTAGCCTAGGATCTGTATCTCTCTCTGTCAGTGAAATTTTCAGACCTTACAAAATTATGTGTTTAAAAATATACTGTACTAATTGAAAATGATAAGAAACAAGCTGTATCCTTCAGAATGGAAAGTAATGGAGTTTAATATACTTCAAACCGTAGTTTATTGGTTGAATTAATAATAAAAGATTTTTGCATTGGGATCAAACTTTGTTATTAATATATTTTGTGTTATACCCATAACAACTAAAAAACTAATTTGTAAGAAAAAGAGATTACATCTTTAGACAATAAACCTTTTCAAAATTCGGTACAAAATTCGTTAAACAAATTTGTAAAGTTTAAACATTTTCGTAAATTTAGATTAATCGATTAATAATTTTTTTGTTCGATTAATCGAACAATGTGCGAAACGATCAATTAATCGAATAATCGATCAATCTAACCATGCTCTATTTGGTACCATCAATCGACTTGTTCCAGATATGAGTTCAATCCTATTTTATCACCGTTTTCAAAATAGCGATTTTTTTAGCTAAAAAGAAAGATTAAGTCCTCTGCATGATAATTATAAAAAAAAATTGTGGAAATGAGGGGGTCAAGAGTTATAAAGGATTAAACTTTCAATTTTACCGTGGTTGAATTTGGGGAAATCTTGATGGTTGGGATTGGTATGTGAGACCAAAAACTAGATTATGGCATAAGAAGCTTGCCAAAAAATTGTTGTCAAGTGTGTCAAAAGAAAGATTTTTATATATTTTTTAACCCAGTTTTAGGAAAAATATAATATTAGTTTTTTGCATGACATGAAATGTAATTGAACATGAAATTGGACATGAACATTTTTGAACTTGTTATATTTATAATTTTTGGATATTTGGATATTTGAAATATTTTTAGAATTATGAAAAAAAAAATATTATTTTTGAATTTGTGAATTTTATTGTAGAATTTTGAAAAAAGTTTCGATTATTGATTTTGTAAGAATTGTTGGAATATTTTAAGAAATATGAAGCAGTTTAAATTTTTGAGCTTATTAATTTTCGCAATTTTTGAAAAAAGTTTTAATTTTTGATATTGTTATAATTTTTGCAGTATTTTAGAATTTTGGTAAAAGTTTGAATTTGTGTATTCTGAATTTTCACAATATTTTTTAAAATTGTAAAAAACTGTTTCAAATTTGGATTTAATACTTGATTTTTCGGAATATTTTTAGAATTTAGAAAAAGTTTAAATATTTTATTTTATTCTAATTTTTGGAATATTTTTAAAATTTTGAAAAAAATGTTTTTTTGTTTTTGTTATAATTTTTACAATATTTTTAGAATTTTTGAAAAAGTTTTAATCTTTGATTTTGTAATAATTTCTGGAATATGTTTAGAAGTTTGAAAATTTTGAGTTTTTGATTTTATTATAATATTTGGAATTTTGAAAAAGTTTTAATTTTTCATATTGTTATAATTTTTGCAATATTTTTAAGAATTTTGAAAAAAATTTCAAATTTTGATTTTGTAAGAATTTTGGGAACATTTTTAGAATTTAGAAAAAGTTTAAATATTTGATTTTGTAAGAATTTTTGGAATATTTTTAGAATTTTGAAAAAAGTTTGTATATTTGATTTAGTTATAATTTTTACAGTATTTTAGAATTTTTGAAAATAGTTTTAATCTTTGATTTTGTAATAATTTTTGAAATATTTTTTAATTTTGAAAAAAGTTTTACTTCAGTCTGAAATACTTATAAGTATTACATTCTTGCGCCAAAAGTGAAATTCTGACCCCCACTTTTTTGGCATTTCTCGACATTGTAGGACATACTGATTCTAAAAAAGCAAAAATTTCAATTTTGGATTTTGTTATATTTTTGGAATACTTTAAGAATATTGGAAAAAAGTTTAAATTTTTGTTTTTCTTATAATTTTTAGAATATCTTGGAAGTTTGAAAGAAATATGATTTTTGATTTTGGAATATTTTCTTGAAAATCTTAAGGGAAAGCATTGTGGGTAAATTATGTTTATTTATGATCTGTTATAATTTTCCGACAACGTATTGATGTTTATCGTGTTTGTTTTGTAATATTTTTCTATTCAGAGATAAACAAATACATGTACTTTAACAAAGAGTTTTATGTTTGATATAAAACACTGCCCAAAACTAAAAACATTGTTCTCATAAAAATTTTTGCCGAAAACTATATGAACATCTTTAACCCAGACCGAAGTCTTGATGATCCTTGAGATATCAGCCCTTTCATATTTTAATATTTGAATTCATAACAAAAATCCCTTAATTTGATGAAATGTCGCATCAGATAATCGAAAATGAAAAAATAGAAACTGACAGAGCGATAGCAGCAAAACTTTTTACCATGTCCGGTTCCATTAAGCCGAGGAAAACTAATAACAAAAAACATTCACAAAAATTTCACAAACATTTACCAGGGGCCCTATTCCCGAACACATAAATGGAATTTGGTCAATATTAAAAGGTTTGGATTGCATAACATTAAACGGTAACGGTAACGATTTTACGAAAAACGAATTTCACAATATGTATTGTTCAAATAGAATTTAGACAATATATTGTGAATTTTTTTTTCTCGGAAAATCGTTACCGTTACCATTTAATGTTATGCAATACAAACTTCACAATATTGTCAAATTTGACATTTATGTGTTCGGGAATAGGGCCCCAGTAATTAACTATCGACATAGACCACCCAAACACAAATGAAAAAACTAATAAAACGTTTTAACACAACGAAAATATTTCCATGTTTCAAAAATCTCAAATGAAATTCTAATTAAGAAAACGGAAAACCATAGAAATCAAAAACAAAAGAAAAATAAACTTTTCCCATGTGAAAGCGGCAAGTTCGTCTTTTATTTTACTATCCAAGGAAAAAATAAATTGAATTATGACCGACCGTTTTATTCATTTTCCATTGTTACTGTTTTTTTTCTTTGATAATAATAAAAAGGAAGAAGAAAGTTGTTGTCGTAAGAAAATATGATTTTAAAAACACGAAAACCAAAATGGCTTTTTTTTTCAAATTCGATTCCTTTTTATATATTTTGAGGTTTGGCTGTTTTTTTTATTTTTTGTATTTTCGTTGATGATTATTATGTTGATTATTTTAATGATAAAGTAATTGATATTCATGACAACATTTAAAGGTTTATATCACGTACCAACTTTTTAACCGAGCTCTGTATTTTATTTTGTCATTTAATAGATTTTGAGTTTCTATATTTTACAATAACAAATATGTATTTTTTATCAGGTACGGCTAAGTAGCTATTTCAATTTTCGATCACTAATTTATTTGTTTAGAAGGTTGGTTTAATATCGAAGACATTGTTTTGATATTTGGAATTGCCCAAGACATATTGTAATACTGTTAAAAGATTATTGAATATATATACTGAATATTATTCTATAAGTGATAATTTAATTTGTCTCCGAAATCTAATAAGAAACATCTGCTTAATTAGTGTATTAAAAATAGACAACAGTATATTTTAAAAACACATAAAATTATTGTATAATTATAGTCAAGAATATTATATAATATAATTCGTAGATCTTTAATGTTCTTCATTGATTGTCAACTTGGTTGAGGTATGAAGAACGGTAAAACGTGTTCATAGAATAAATAAAAAATAAGACAAAAATGAATTAAAATAATTGTGATGTTAAGTCGATCGTCCAAAATCAAATTTTACTCGTCGCTTGTCGAGTGGGTTAAATGGTTAACCAGAAACTCTGATCAGGAGGACGCCAGCTCGATCCCCGAACCAGAATTGAGACAAAACATTTGTTACGGATCTTTCACTTTTCAAAGCAATTTTTCATTCTATTCAATTGAATACATTCATTTCTAGTGACTTATAATTCTAATTACATAATGGTTAGATCCATTGCTATCGTCTACAGATAAAAATCTTAATAACATCTTTAAATCATTTTTGGTCAAACGACAATCTATCTGCAACTAACTGATATTTAGCAACTGTTACTGTAAGCCGGAAATGACTTAAGCTAATTTGATAATTCTTTAAAATGGTATATATATTAAAATGGTATATATTTATCATTATCTCTTTGCGATGAGGCCTAATTTGTTCTCAACTGCAGTGGTTTCCGTTACAATCTTGAGTATTTTCCTCTGGAGAATAATATTCTTCCAATCCTTGATCAATAATTTTATCAAGATTTTATGGATTTGAGTTAAGTAATACAAACAAGTATGTAGTCTATATATTGTTGGTCTGTTGAGTCATCTTCTTATACAATTTTCTGCAGCCAGTTTGGTTATTTTTCATGTACGCAAACGGTGTACATGTTTGTATCGTTTTATGTTTATATAAAATGGAAAATGGCGTCATTTAAATTTCTGAAAACTACAAATTCAAAACCACAAATAACAAAAGAAAGATATTCGATGTCAAAACAAAGTCGTTATTAAAGTATTTTGATGATTAAAATGATATTTTTTATTTTATTTTTGAAAAAAAAAAAACAGACGTGATAGTCCAACCGGAAGTTAATGTCTCCCACATTTTATCGTATTATTTTAGTTTCTTTGATTTTTCTAGTTTAGATGAGAACATTTTTCCTATGCTTCGAAACAAAGTTAAACAAAACATTAAATAATGTAAAAAAAATTATAAAAAATGTAATTCTTAACAACTTTTTTATTTTATTGCCGGGATTTTTTCTTGTGTACATAATTTTTTTTTGTTAATGTTAAATGTAGATGACTGACTGATGATGATGAGACGCCATCATCAAATATCAAAATCACGTTTATTCTTTTACATATAATTTTTACGTTTATATATGTTACTGAGATTCTTGTTTGATTGATAGTTAAGTAACTAGTTCTCACCGTTCGAATCGGATTTTATTTCTTTTTAAAGATATGCTTAATGAATATGTATCAGAAAAAAACTTTCGAAAATTTTGTGTATGACGACTACGAGCATTTATTGACTAAAAGAAGAAAGAGTATGCAAAAATTTCGTAATTTTAAGAAATTTTTGCTATTTTAGACAACTTATAACTTTTAGATAAATATCATATAAAAACCTACCTTTATTTAAGGTCATCTCGGCTTTTCGAAAAATGTTGAAACCAAATGACAATATATGATAAGCGCAGACGGTAAATCGAAAAAGAATTTTTTACATATACACATTGTGTTTAGTGTGACCATCGTATTCTACGTTCAATTTTCAATAAGAAATGTATATTTAAATAATGGAGAAATGAGTTTTACTGTTACATATAAGTTAATTTTTCCAGTGCCAGACGACAAAAATTTATAAAATATTTTATTGTCTCGCGCTCGATAAATTAGTTTTTCTCCGATAGACAGCAAATATAAATTTTGCAGACTTATTTCAGTCAGCAAAGTGGCACTTTTCCTGCCTAGGCAGCAAAGCAAGTACTTTGCTGCCTAGGCAGCAAAATAATTAGACTTCATAGAAATAAACAGATATTGCGATTTAAAAAAAAATTTTTTTAATCGATTTTTTTTTTCATTTTTAAAATTTTGCTTTATTTTTAAAGTAATAATTATTAAATTACATATCATTGTAATTAATCGGAGAAAAAATTATATGTTCAACTCGGCAGCAAGGTAGATTGACTGCCTTGGCTGAATTCCTAGCCTCGCTCGCTCGGCTATGAACTATCAGCCGCGGCAGTCAATCTACTACTTTGCTGCCTAGTTAAACAAATAACTATTATTTCTAACAGTAAAACTCATTTCTTCATTGATTACGCAGAATACGATGGTTGTACTAAACATTCTTTATTTATGCTTGATATGTAATGACTAAAAATTAATTTTGATATTTTGTTTGTTTATAACAATAGGAATTTGTTAACTATTTTTATAAATAACAGATTTTTTTCTCTTCCAGTTTTAAACTTTAAAATAAAACAAACAAAACGTATCTATCTCTACCACAACCAAAGTTATGAATCTTTGAAAATATGTCTTCAAGCCAAAAATTACAAAATTCTCGAGATTTAGATCCGTTCTATTTCCCCTAAAAAAAAAGAAAAAATCAAACAAGTATATCATTTTGTTTATATAGAACCCGTAAAAAAATTTTCAGCTGAATCAAAAATGTCTTTGTCCTAATCTATTCGGTATGTAAAAGAATGACCCATATATCTAATTTTTTGTCGTTCCGCGCTCGATAAATTTATTTGGTATTTTCATTTAGTATTTTTTTAAATATCATTAAAATTACAACAATTTTTCAAAATAATAACTATCCTTTGATGTTGATTAAAAAGTTGATAAATCAATATAAACAAAAAAATCTGGTTGACTCTTAAAATGTACCACCTATATCATGCAACTTTATACCTGAAGAAAATGTTTATTGTTCGCTTTCATATGTTCCTAAATGTTCCCAACAAATTAAGAAAATTTTATTTGAAGAAAAAAATACATCTACAAAATTATCGAACAAAATATTGAACAAGTCTCAACATTTATTGTTAAGTAATATTAAAGATAAAATTCATTCTTTTAAGAAATCAAATCTTATTTATAAAATTTTACCACAAGAAAATTTATGTTGGACAAACTAGTCAAAGACTTCAAGATAGAATTTCACAACATAAAAGCTCTGTGAAATTAAAATATGGTACCACTGCACTTGTACAACATTCTATTGAACATGGTCACACTTGGGATTTAGATAAAACAACAAGTTTAGATGAGGAAAATGATGTTAAAACTAGGGAGCTTATGGAGTCTGTTCATATTCATTTAAACAGAAAAACTATGTTAATTTCAAAAAAGATACCGACAATTTAAAAAAACCCTACTTACATTGCTAAAAACAATATTGCTTCTTTTATTTTTTGACTTGACATTTTTAACTTTGTTTTCCCAAAATTCTTTCTTTTTACAATGTAAGTTTCTGAAATTAATTTTGTTATATTTTGAATATTTTATATCTGTTTAAAGGTTATATTATTGCTTCTTTATAGATTAACTTGAAAATGCGTTTGAGGCGAAATATTGTTAGTTGAAATAAAGAATTTAAAACAATTTTTTAATTTAATATTATTTCAATATTTATTATTCCAAAAGTGTCTGAAAAAAGGTGCAAGTGATACATTTAAAATTTATATATATATATATATATATATATATATATATATATATATATATATATATATATATATATATATATATATATATATATATATATATATATATATATATATATATTTATATATATAGATATATATATATATATATATATACATATATATATATATATATATATATATATATATATATATATATATACACATATATATATATGTGTATATATATATATATATATATATATATATATATATATATATATATATATATATATATATATATATATATATATATATATATATACTCAACGGCATTCCACGTGAACGGGAACAACCAAAAATTTGTTTTAGCCCAAATTGGGGGAGGGGAGTAATAGTGCTCCATTAGAAAACGATCTCGTAATTTTTTTTTAGATTTTTTGGCCAACCCCTTTGCCAGTGTCGGTCACAAATTTGAAATATTTTCCTGAACGACAAACGTCTCCATTTTGTAAGCAGTTTAATGCTTATAAAAATTCTTTTTAAAAATATTAGTTCGTTAGCACTTTTTCCGTAGAATACGATAAAAATATTAAAAAAATGTTTGAGGGTAGTTTTAAAATCATTTTTTCGAAATGTGTGACACGTTTTTTTTTAATTGTTTTTTTTATTTAGTTTAAAATATGCTCTTTCAAATAATTTTTATCGGGTTATGGAAGTTATATCCATGTGAACGCTAGAGGGTGCCGAATGTAAAAAAAACAAGGTTTTCATTTAATTTAAATTGAATTACATACTTTAAAATTCATTCAAACAAATAGTAAAACGAATAGAAGAAAAATAAATTAATTCTATTTTACATTTTTTCCCATTATTACCAAACAATACCTATTTCATTATTTTGTAATTTGAAAATCAAATAGCTTACAGTTACAACGAAAGAGGTCAAATTTTGCACTTATTAGAAACCAAAAGAATCATATAAAAAACTATTTTTTTCGCATTGAAAATTTAATTACAATTAAAATACGGTAGGCTTTTGCATTTTATTATTCGAGAGAAGAACATGTGCGTTAGTTTGAATTTATTGTTTTAAATGTTTTTGTTGATTTTTTTTATAAAATACAATAGAAAAATTATGTCAGAGTTCAAGGCAATCAAATAAATCTTTTTATTGTGTTTCGTTGGTTTGCGTTACAGAACAAAATTAACAGATGTTTATTTCATTCTGATGAAACTAATAACGTAAGCAATTAAACTTGTTAAAATACAAAATTAAGCCTGTTGTTGGAAGAATAAAACTAGGGCTTGCAAAACCGTCTTCATTTTTTGGAAACCGGTTTTTGGTTTTGAAAAATATTAAAACCGGTTAAAACAGGTTTTTACGGTTTTCAGACAAATTTAAAATATTATAAAAATTAAATTAAATTTGAGTGTTAATATTCTTAATAAAAACACATTTTATTAGAAAACATATATATTTTCATACATATATATATATTTTAACCATCAATTTACTCATATATAACATCCATATTGTTACGTTTTTCACACCTTACTTCGAATTGGCCTAACTCACAATTCGATAAACGTAATTCCCAATCTCTTTCTGAGTTCGATCACTGATTAGTAAGCACAAACACCAGGTTTTATTAAGTATTCAACAACTTAATTGTTCCACAACAATAGGAAAACAATACAGTAAACAATATTACTAACTAGAATATTCTTTCAACAGCTTCAGAAACTCCAACGGTTGATTGTAGAAATTTCCAGTTCACAACGTTGAAAATAATACACAAAATATTTCTTCTCAATAACACTTATAACTTTATTCGCAATAACTAATTGAAAAATCACTTTTATAATTTTAACTTTACTATCGCAGGTTTAAAATAAACTAATTTTACATTTAATTTCACTTTACTGTCGCAGGTCTAAAATAAAACTAATTAAAAACTACAAAAGGTATTTTTCTTATATACCTTCTGCAATACTTCTAGATAATTCGACATCACTTTCCAGAAACCTTGAGAAAACATTAGAATATTCGATTATTTTACGTTATGTTGATTTGATTCATAAAATCGTTTATGTTGACCCTATTTCTAAGAAGAGACAACAACAACAATATTCATTTCATTAACTTGTTTGTTGATTTTATTTTCCTGGAAGTGACTGTAATCGTTTAGATCTTTCTGTAATCGTCTAGATTTTTCTGCAATCGTAACAATATATATTCACAACTCACAAAACATAAAAATTCTGCAATATATTTCATATAAGAAATTCAGTATTGCTTACTTTTATTATTATTGTAGAATGCTTGTTATTATTAAGTTTAGATTGTTCTGATAATGCTGAAGAAAATTACCTCTCTGACTCTCACTTTCCACTCATGAGGTTTCTTAGTAACCATAAACGATATTTTAATATTTTTTTCAGTTTTTCTGCCTCAAAATAAATCACTTATTACTTACCAAATTAATTAGAAATTATTGTGAGTAATTAAACTTAAGTAACTGAGGAAATTCGAACCGATAGAGGTGATTCAAATCCTGTGACAGATACTTCAAATCGAAACAGATCCATACAGATCGAAACTTCATCATAATACATCAATTATATTATCTGAATATTTTATTAATCCGAATTCATGTTGCAAATAAAATATTAAATAAAACTGAACGTAAAATCGGACGTCTTGTGAAGCGACTTAAAACCTAATTTTACTTAATATTCTTACTAGTGGAAACTGGACGAACAAGAGCGAGGACAGCTATTACACAATTTTGGACAAACCCATACGTATTAGTATAACGCAACAGTTTTTGTAACAAATGCCAAAAACTTTGTTATTCTCAAAAACTAAATAAAAACTAAATAACAATAATATCAAACATTAAAACACATTGTTTTTAAATCAAAGCAGCCTATTTTTTGGTATGAAATTTGGTGATTGTCATGGTTAAAAATTTCATCAATTTTTCAAATTTAAATTTAAATAGACAAAGCCTACTTCATAAAATAAATATTTTTGCTTCTATGTTCTCTGTTTGTATATAATAAGTAGCAATTCTTTTTTTATTGGTTAAATTGATATGATTATCAATATCCGTATGGTGTAGTAACGGAATATAATACCACAAAATACCTTACGAATTTCACTATACGAATTACTAAAATATATTTGTTTTTAAATCCGGTTTTAATTTGGGCAAAACCGGTTTTATTAAATGCACGTTTTTGGCCAATTTGACCGAAAACCGGTTTTACTGAGACCGGTTTTGCAATATAAACCCAATATAATTCGACGAAAATATTCACTAAATCAGCTGTCATATCCAAGTCCGTTTCTCGATAAGTTCAAACTTCAGCATAGTGCATATTTTTGTTTCAAATTTCACTTAATATGCCCTTATGCCAAGATTTATGACATCTCATTTCCCTGGTTTTTAAAAAGTATAGGTAACCATTGCCTGCAACGCAAGAGTATTTTTGTCTAAAAAATTTGAAAAATATGCTGGAGTAAAGCTTTGGGTATCCACGTAATCTAATGTAGTCAAAGTGAGACAAATAGTACATAAAACTGGTCATAAATCGACAAAATCCCAACGATTATAAATTTTCCATACAAAACGAATATATCCATCAAATATGCTGTCATCCCTAGATCTCTTCCTTTGGTTTGGATCACAAATTAAAAACATATTTTAGCTTCAAAGTTGAAATTTCAGTTCATTCCTGAATAAAATGCAATTCAACTTGTTTTTAGGGATAAAGGATGTCGTGAACCAATTTATATAGATCAATTGATTAATCTTTTTTAATAACCACATAAATTAAATACCAATTATGTTCGACAATTTGTTAAATAATATTTCTATTTTATGAAATTATATTGGAAAATTCAGTTTATATATTAACTTTCAATCAATTATTTAAACTGGGATACAAAAAATTCAAGCGGCATGTAGATCCTCTAGAAATATGTAAATTTCGGAATCAAGCAGTTTTGTTTACAAATAGAATGGAATGTGTCAGATTAGTTTAAATAGAAAATTTAAGTAGAAACAGAATTATCCAAAAAATTTATCAAACCAAACTAAATACATTAACGGAACCTACTTTATTAATGCAATATCGGAACAGTTTTGTTTAATTTGGTTAAGAACTACTTAATAACATATTAAATCCTTTGGTGGATTAACGTTCTAACTACGGCACACCTACAATAACACCAAACATAATTTATAATCAAAAATTATCAACCAACTTTTACACCTCAAAAACTACAAATATCTATCAATTTAAGAAAACTTTTGTAAATGTGTAATCAATATATATTTATTGCAGCTAACATTTCCAAATTTTCAAGTTTCCAAAGAAACTATTCCTTAATTCAAAAGAATAATTCAATAAAAATCCTCAAAACTGGCTCTCACACTATTTTCTACAAAAAATTTTTAAAGAAAAGTTCATGAACCAACAACAGTTGAAGCTACAACAATTGATAATATATTTTCCAATATAAATAATTTATAAGATGGCGTTATTGAAGCCTTCTTTGGCCACCATAAACAGCTTTGGGTAAAATGCAACCCAACGTGAAACTATGCCAACAAAAACTGTTGTTTTCTCAAATATTATATACACGGAACCCTCAGCGAGCGAATTATATTTGCCCTTTTCTGACTTCTTTTATTATTCGTATATATGCGGCTGACATTTGTGAGCATATATGTGTACGACATATGTTAAACACAATTTAGTGCATTTAGTGCATGATATTGTATCATGCACAATTAAAGCACATTTCATGCATGTTTTTAAAATTGTTTTACGGGTTAATAAATGAAATTAAAACCTTTAATTCGCCTTTTATTTACTTAAATGGTTTTGTTCAAAAATCAAATTTTAAGTTAAATTCTCTTATTTTTTTATTTGTATTTGGTTGATTGTATGGAATGAGGGTTTTTTTAATCAGAAATTTGATTGTTTTAATTGAAGAAAACGTTTGTATTTTATAGAATACATTATTCTTTGTCAAAGAATAAAGTTGTATATAATCAATTCGTATTTAATGTATTTTATTTTTTTTTTTGTTATTGCAATTTTCAAATTTTTAAATTTTATAAACCAACACCAAATGCAAATTAAAATTTCTTTTAACAATTATAAATTTCAACATTATCAACCGCTAACGGGAAAAAATGAAAAATCTTCTTCGCAAATCTTTCGAATTTCGACGCAAAATTGAATAATTGGCTTCCAATTGAATCCAATATGAGCATGGTGTACTGTGAGCTGAGTTCATGTGAGCCTTAAAGCCAACCAATCTTAGGCAAATGAACGCATACCTTTTCCCCTTGTACAAAATTCTGGTTTTTCCTAGCCCCATTACTGTCATAGTAATGTTTATTTTTAACGTTTTTCTCATAGGAAACAACTGAAGGTGATATACAACTCTTTTTTAGCAGAAATTTGGATTTTGTTTGTCTGCTCGTAAGGAGCTAAATGGGTGATGCTGATACATCTTTAAGTGGTGTGTTACGATATTCCAATTACGCCACCCATAATTCACTTTTTGATGCATGACATTTTTTAATTACATTTTTTGCTTTGTTTATCGCTTTTTCCGAAAAATTTCTGAATTCATAAATTATCAGACACAATTTTATACGAGGAATCTCGTAATTCGAAAAAACTGTTTTTCATTTTGCGATTAATTCTGATGCACGTTTTGAATTAATTGGCATTATATCAAGATAATGCGTGAATATAATAATCTGACATAGTTAAATACTCTTTCCCGTGTAACTCAGCAACGTCTAATGCAATAATTTCAAAAAGCAGCTCTGACAACTTCGTGCAAAATCATTGGTTGCTTGACTTCGATTGTTGAAAAATATTACAGCCTAAAATTGTATTTTCTATATCTTCAGACAACCCTGGCTAGTAGACTAAACTACGTGCTCGACATCTTGTTTTATCGATACCTAAATGAGATTGTAGTAATAAATTCAGTATATCAAAACCTAATGGTTTTGGAACAATAATACGATCATTCATAAACAGTAAATCATCATCAATCGTAATATCATATTTAAATCGATAATAACATTTCAATTCATCACTTAAACTCTTTTTGCTAACCTCCATTAAATATCATTTTCTTTACTTCTTTTGAACTTGGATCATTTTAAGTTTCCCTTTGGAATTCAATTTTCTTTTGAGAGCTCACACTGATTGAATGAACCAAGTCATTCAATTCTTTAATCTCGGATTCATAAAAACTTTGTCGAAATATCTATATCAAAAAATCATATCTAAATATTCTCCCGGAACATAAGTTAAATTTAAGGAATAATTCATTAAACGTAACTTCATCCGTTGTTAACGTGGCGATGGAATTTTATCTAATTCTTTTTGCATAATATTAATGAGGAGCTTGTGCGATACGTTTTTATGTTCAGTTTACGCCCATAAATATAATTGTGAAGCTTTTAACATCCGAAAACTATCGCCAGAAATTCTTTTTTCAATTTGGGCATAACGAGTTTCTGCATCATTTTATTCTTCATTTTATCTTTCGATCTAGCATTATACAACACCCTAAACCGTGCTTAGATGCAATCGTTTCTATGGTGATATCTTTTAAAACATCAACAGTCTTTAATATTGGGGCACTTGTAATCAATTCTTTAACTTTATCAAGACTTTATCTCTGCATGCGATGGTAGCCATTCAAAAATTATATTTTTCTTTTAAAATTCATGAAATGGTTCGGCAAGATTGGGAACGAAATTTCTAACGTAATTAATCATTCCTAATAATTTTTTTTTTCAAAATTCAATTCAGTATAACCGTTTACATCATGTATAACAACAGAATTAGATCAATTATTAAAAATTTTGAAAGTAAATGTCATTACTTGACATACAAACACAATTTTCTACACATCGAATTTTGCACCACCGTATGCTTCAACCGCATTAATACATTTAATCATATACATATTTAAATTTTTAATTTTATTATAGCATATCGCAAGGGCAACACATTTGCATCCGCTCCAGTATCCAACTTAAAAGTAAATAATACATCTTTAACGCGAATTTTTTTATACCACGATTTATTATTAATATTTTCAAGCATATTATTTGACAGTGAATTTATTTGAAAATTATAATCATCATTTTGAAATTTTACCTCTTGAGTCTTGAATTTTTTTCATACTGCATTTTATAGCGAAATGGTTCAATTTTTATTATTAATTTTTTTTACATTTTTTTCGTTATTAAATTGTCTATGTTGTATGTGTTTTGTTTAATTGTATTTACTCTTACATTACCGTTTTAACTATACTCACCAACCTATCCAATTTTTTTTCTAGTTATCGTTTCCATAGTGTTTATGATGCTTAAACAACCTGCTTGCTGCATGCTATTTGCTTGATTCTTGAATACCTTCGATGACCTTGCTATATTAACTGCATTATCACATGTTAAATTTTCAGATTCCGACAATTTCTTTTGTAAATTTTTATTCCAAACACCAAAAACAATCCCGTCACGTAAGATTATTGAGTTATTCTCAAATCATTCTCACATGTACGTACTAATATTTAATTCAAATATCCATCAAAAAAATTGTCAAACGGTTCATCTCTGCTTTGCTGCCGATTACATGAAACTTCCCGAGCAGAAATTTGTCAGGGCTCATGTAAGGCCCTGATCAGGTTTGCCCTAACTCGGATCAGGCATTGGTAGGGCTGCCTGATTGGATCCTGATCATGAGTGTAACGCTTTTGCCCTATCAGGCCCTGATGGGGATTACCGGATCAGACCCTGATTGGGATAATCGGATTAGGCCCTGATTGGAATATCCGGACCAGACCCTGATATATATTTATATATTATATAATTAAATTAATCATATTGTAAGTTTGTTTACAATATGATTATGTTTGTTTAATATACTCCCGATATTTATTAATTTTTTCTTTTGTATTTCCTCAATTAAAACCCTGTTTTCAATTTATATTAATACTTGTTATTTAATTGATCAATATATTTCAGGCTACCGTCTTCCCCCGAAAAAAACGCCTAGGCGTTGTAGACAAATAGAACGCCTACTGTACTACATCTCAAATGTAGCTACTGGCTTCCGAACAAATCATTCTCAAAAAACAATCATAAATCTAATACAAGAAATATAATAATAAACAAACAACCACTTATAGTAAAAAAATCTCAAATGTATTCCAGCACGTGTTGAAACAATAAATTAAATAAAGTTTACGAGCATTAAAACCTACCACAACATAAATAAACAAAAAAAAGATTGTAAACAAAATTAATTAATAACTTGGTCAAATTATTTAAAAATATGAAGAAAAATAAGTGTGTGAAAATGGTGTCACTTTACTTTTAATCGTTTTAATTTTTATATTCTTTTTGTCTAATAAACAAATTTGGTTGACGAATTTTACATATATATTTTTAAGTAAATTTCTAGTATATAAGAAAATCGATAATTTATATTTTGGTAGGGATTAAAATATTGGGGAATACGATTTTGTATTATGTATATTGATTAACTATTTTGTATATATAGCGGAACATTTGTAATAAACATGGAGAACTGATTTTTAAATTAAACCCTGCGTTTTATTTAGAATTATTTCTCACTGACGTCACCGAGTAGCCTAGGCTAAAGGGACTAACAGTAAAAAGCAAGACCGAGTAATTAGAATTGTTAAAGGCTTGCCTATTACTGGGACAGTTCTCCGACTGAATACGAACTTGACTCTGATAAGATAATCTATATCTGTAGGATAACTTAACATAAGTTTCCTGCCAACGTCTGCATCAAGAATTTATAAAACAAACATATTATAACTTCGATCACGATCTCAACAAGAAGATATAAGAACACAAATATATTATACTATCCTGCGTTTTATTCAAATATAACGCCTAGGCGTTATGTATCGAATTATGAATACAAACTAATTTTTTTAAGGCATTCACTACATGTATGATAAATGATATACGTTTTTGATTTTTACATGAAAGCAATTGATTTTTGACAGAGAAAAATTTGAAATCTCTGTTTATTATTTCAAAAACTTTAAAATCAGTTTCGATCCGTTTGGTACGTGGCTAAGTAGTATTATAAGCGATACCATCCTAGAAATTGAAGCCAATCTGAATGATCTTATCGATGAGAACGACAACGCCAAGGTCCATAAAGCCAAGGGTATTCGACATCATGTAGGATGGAGATTGTAGTTTTTTGCAATCTAGAAGATGTCAACATTACTGTTGTGGAAGTGGACAACAATTGTATAATGAACGATTAATGTTTATGGGTCATTCTTTTACAAACCGGACACCTTTATGACCGACACATTTTTGATTTGGCTGAAATTTTTCGTAGGGACTTTATATCGAAAAAAATTTCTATTAAAACGTATATTTAATTAATGAAGAAATGAGTTTTACTGTTAGAAATAAATTAATTTTTCCAGGGTGGGACGACAAAAATTTATTTCAAACGTTAAAAATAATAAAAAATAAAATCTGTACATATTTGATTGTGTCTAAATTTTCGATTTTGGTTGTTTATTTTTTAAATGCCAAAAAATTGCTTTTTCTGTTGTTTTGGCTCTACTTTTGATGATTTACTGAATATTAGACCAATTGGCTACAATCAATTCCTCCAGCAATTCAATCGATTGGAAAATGGCTAATAACACCGGCACAAACTCTTTATTAAAATTGAATAAATTTTTTAGTTTAAAATTGTGTACAGAATAAAATGGCATTGTACAACACATACAAAATTATATAACCATATACAGATTACCTGTACTACTAACTTATGTTTTATTTACAACAAAAGTTTTAATAAAATTTAAATTTTTTAAAAAATCGCTTACTACAAAATGTGGCGTTTTATTTGAGATAGCGTTCTATTTGAAACAGCGTTCTATTCTAATAATTATATCACTTTTCAAGAAAATCAAAAAATTGTTCACCCTCGAACACAACGCCTAGGTGTTGTTTTCGGGGGAAGACGGTAGGCCCATCTTCAGGATCATTATAAAAATAACAGTTATAGGGACCGTGCATTGCTATTTGATTCGACCGTCGCGCTTTAAGTGCTAGAGTCTGTAAGTATTGGTTCTTTTTTTCAACCAATTACACGTTAAACAAATTTTATGATCTAGTATTCCTTTCAAATTATTCGATTATTTTGTTGTTTGTGAAAATATTAAAATGAAAATAAAGTAAATTAGGCACTAATTATGCGACATTTTATGCAATATACATAAATGTTTATTAAAGTTTACGCAACAGGAACGGAGATTTTTAATAATATTAAAGAAAAAGTACGATTTGATTTAATATATGTAAAACGACAAACGTCAAACTAATTTCAAATAGAACCAAAAGTTTGTATACTCAACACTTGGCGCGTAACAATCAGATACGCACGATCCCTATATCAAAATTGAAATAAAATAATTACATGACATTTATATAAAACAAAGTTTGATATATAACCTATGAGTAAGATAACTATGTTAAAATTAACTTAAAAAGTGGTTGTCAAGTGGAATTTTTTTTTGAAAATTAACGTTACTTTAAAATTTTAAGAAAATCGAATTAAATGATAGTAGTTACATATTCGAAAAATCTTTTTTGTCACTTTTAAAGTTGCAAGTTTTTTCTTCATTGTTTATAATTTGGGATACCTCATGTATTTGTAATTTAATTTTATTGTTTTCTTTAACCAAAATTTGAACATGATCGAATTTAAATTGATGTTTATTTTCTATACAATGTTTAGCAAGTGCAGAACAATTATTGTTAACAATAGTCTTTTTAGAATCATAGTGATGTTGATCCATACGAACACCTAATTTCTGTATTGTTTCCCCAATATAAGTTGTTTCACAATTATCACAATCAACTTTATAAACAACACCACTCTGTTGTTCTTTAGAAAGTTTTACTTTTGAGTTGGTAAAATTATAACTATTTTTATTTTTAGGTTTCATAGCCATTTTAATATTAGGAACGTATTGTAAGCAAGACCGAGAAAGTGTTTCACTTAGACCAGGAACATAAGTTAAAGATGCATATTTATTTGAATTTTGAGTATTTGGTACCATATAATCATCTGTTTGATCAAGTGATAAGTAATTATAACTGTTACCTAATTGGTTTAAATTAGTATTTCTAACTTGACTAATCATTTTATCAATTAAACTAATAGGATAGTTATTAATACGAAGTATTTTATATATTCTTTTTAAATTATCATTTCAAAAACTTTTATGACTATGTCGAAATATTTTTCGAATAAAAGATTTAGCAACATTTAACTTCATATTATGTGGATGTGTAGAATAATAGTTCAATAATCGATTAGAGGAAATCTCTTTATGGTACCAATTAGTAATAACCTTTCCATTATTTAAATGATGAATACTTAAATCCAAATAATTTAATATATTATTTTGTTCAACTTCATATGTGAATCTGATTTTAGGATCATATGAATGAAGTGCATCAAGAACCATTTGTATTTTATTTTCTGGAATAGATGTATAATGGTCATCAACGTATGAATTCCAAAAAAGCGGAGTGAAATCAATTTTAAGTAATGCTTGATTAACAACATCATCAAGGACACATTGCACCAAAATTGGTGCCAAACTAGAACCCATAAATTGGAATATTTTGTTTAATAATTTTCTTAACAAATTGTGTAGAATTTTTTAAAGTATATTTTTTTTATTTATTACTAAATTACAAATACATGAGGTATGCCAAATCATAAACAATGAAGAAAAAACTTGCAACTTTAAAAGTGACAAAAAAGATTTTTCGAATAACTATTATAATTTAATTCGATTTTCTTAAAACTTTAAAGTAACGTTAATTTTCAAAAAAAAAAATTCCACTTTACAACCACTTTTTAAGTTAATTTTAAAATAGTTATCTTACTCATAGTTTATATATCAAATTTTGTTTTATATAAATGTCATTTAATTATTTTATTTCAATTTTGATATAACTGTTATTTTTATAATGATCCTGAAGATGGGGCTAGCCTGAAATATATTGATCAATTAAATAACAAGTATTAATATAAATTGAAAACGGGGTTTTAATTGAGGAAATACAAAAGAAAAAATTAAATTAATCATATTAAAATAAAAAAATTTTCAATAGAAAAAATTAAAACATACATAATACCACCTTAATCACTTTTATCATAGTTTTTCAGCCGAGAAGCGATATTTAAAATATACATGAAACGATTTTTACTATATATTTCTAAAATGGATAATACTCTAGTGAATTTTAACCAATTGAAATTTCAGCTAGGGGTCAAATACGAAAAACCTGATCAGGGCCGGATATATTCAAATAAGATTAACCCTAGAAGGGTATTCTAAATCAGGCCCGGAACAGGCCCACATCAGATTGCTCTAATAGGGATTGCCATTGTAGGACTGACCAGGCCCTGATCATGCCCTGACTGTATCCAGTTTTTCGCTAAGTAATTTCTGCTCGGGTTGATTGTTTCATACACCTCGTTTGTTTTTGGCTTACAAAACGATTCAAATGCTTTAAAAACTTATTCATACTTATCTGCTTGTAAATTGAATGTGTTGAATACCTCAACAGCACACAATTGTATTTAAAAATATCGCAACCTTAACAGCTTCTGGTTTTTGGAAATTTCAATTACTGTACCAAAAATTTGGAACCAATTTGCTACCAGAAATAACTAAGTTTATTATACATACTTAAAGAGATCAAGTTTGTAGATTTGTATATTTATGATCTATGTAAAAGTATTGGTATGTATAGCAAAAACTTCAAAAAAACACCGTATTTTTCATGGACGGTAATAAACCTCTAACCCATATTTTACTTTATAGTTTATACTTTATAGTATTCACATACTTAAATGTTATTGATGTCAATAATCACATAACGATAAACTGATTAATTTATTCCTCATATGATTTTTATGATCATTTAATTTAATAAAATGAAATGGTTAATTTAACAAAAAAATACTTCAATTGGCTGCGAATGGGCGTCAAAATATCAATAATAAAAATTAAACGAAAATTCAATAAACAGAAACCAAGAAAAAACTATCATAAAAATAAAATGACGATCATACTCATGATCATGATTTTATTATTATTGCAATCATGATGGTGGTGATTATCATTAATATTGTTATTATTTTAAATGTTGATGATGATGATGGCGATGGTGATGGTAAAACAGGTAGCACTAAAATATAAAATAAAATTTATTTTTATTTCAATATATTATTATTATTATACTTTTTTTGAATTTTATTTTTTTTTTGACCAACAAGTTTATTTTAATAAACCACAAAACGTGATCAGAATTATTATATATTTTGTTTTATTTAATACAAAAATAATATTAAAATAAAATAAAAATGCGTGGATGAGTTTTTTTTTGTCGTTTTCAGTTTTAAAATTTATATTTGTGAAAAATAAAGTGAAAACGCAGATGTGGACGATAGTTTTGTTTTTATGAATTTGGTTGTTTTATTTTCTTTTTAAATGATTTTTGTGTGAAAATAATAAAAAATCATTTTTATTTCTTATGTATCTCATCCGGCAAAAAAATAAACCTAAAGCCTTGAGTACTAAAGATATAAAAATTCACGCATTCTTTTCAAACAAAAGGCTATCAAATCTTAGATTTTAAAGTTTTATTTTTTCGCTACTTAAGGATGTATAGAATAGTATAGATAGTCAAATCGCGTAGTACATCTAATAAAATTTCAAACAAATCATTATGTAAAAATTTCAATACAGGAATGCTTTTTATCAATTACAACAAATTTCTATGATAGAATATTTCCAAAATATTATATAATTTCATAGTACTAAAAAATATGTGTCCCTAATTTGATTACAACTACTATATGGAAAAGAATTCTAAGACACTAGAAATGAATGTATTCAATTGAATAGAATGAAAAATTGCTTTGAAAAGCGAAAGATCCGTAACAAAAGTTTTATCTCAATTCCGGTCGGCTCGGAGAATCGAACCGGCGTCCCTCTGATCAAAGTTTATATGGTTAACCATTTAACCAACTCGACCAGCGACGAGATATATGGAAAAGTAGATCTGGCAACGTCGCAGACAGTCAAATATATTTATTATTTTAATTTAAAATTATTTTGTTTTATTGTTGCGTGTCCTATAGCCTATAGGAATAAATAAAAATATTTATTATTTTATTTTAAAATTTGATTGTCACGATATCTTATTATGAACACGAACGATAAAAAAAGACTTCACTTTGACCGACACACACAACGTTGCCAGATTTTCTTACTGCAAATGGCGGTCAGCTTTCTGGTGTAAGCAGTAGATTTTATAAATTTTTAAATCAAATATTTACGTCTGATTGCCGGTAACACCGCTGTTTTTTGGGCTAAAAAAAATCATAAATCGCACAGAGAAACTGAACGTAAGTTTTTTTTTCGGATGTCTTTGCAAGAACATTCTGAATTTTTGATTTTTCTAACAAATTTTGATACTTCCGCCGAATATAACATAGAGTGAATGATAACTTTGAAATTAATTATTTCGCGAAAATTGTCGGTGAGATCTAAATTTTTTGATTCCAACCGATGCAGGAACGTTTATTCTGTAATATATTTTAAAATCCGACGTAAATCTTTGATTTCATAAATGTTATATATGTTCAAGAATGAATTATTTTTCATAAACAATATAAACAGATTTTGTAATTTTTGTTATCATTTAATTTATAATATGTAGGAACTTAAATCAATTAACGAATTTCTTTATTAATATTTACATTTATGCACTGAAAGAAAAAAAATGTTAAAAGCTACGTAAAATTAACATTTTCGAGTTATAATTTTCAGCCAACATTTAAAATATCATATCATGTTAATTTTCAATGTTAATTTTCATATTTTATTTCTTGATATTTTTGTAACGTAAAAATAACATTTTCCTTGCAATTTGATATTGAAAATTCAACATTTTAAAATGTTGAAATATGAATAAAAAATGATGAAGTGAAGTATAAAGAAAATTTTGAATCAACATTATATTACTGATAAAATTAAACACAAAAATATATTTAAAATATATTATTTTTATTAAATAATTCATTTATTAAGAATTATTATAATTATAGAAATTCAAAAATATAAATGTATATTTAAAAATATATAAATAATAAAATAATTAATATGAATGTACATCTGCATAAAGGTACATCTGCACCGTAGTAGTATTCTGAAATGCAATTTAAAATACTTTTTTGTTGTGCCTCCAGTAATTGTTTATGTTGCTTATAATAATTGATTATGCCTTTTCCAGTGGCGGGGCTCTGCAATATATCCGTACACACTGAAAAATATATTAGTTTAAATTAATATAAAATAAAACGAACAAATTTCGGACGTACCTTGTATGGTAAATTGCAACCACTTCTTTTTAATGTATAAGCCGTTGATGTAGATTGCAGCCATTGAGACACTTTCGAGATGGATGGCATCGTTTGTGTTTCTTCCGGATACTATATTAATAATAAATCATTACGAAAACTGAAAAAATAGTGATACAATAACTAAATAGTGTAGCTATACCTTTTGGTTTTTCCATATGAAAAGTTTTTCGCGGAATTCTGCTCGTAAGCCAATATTTTTTATCATTTCTGCAATGTCCTCTTTTGATAAATATTTTACCCTGTTGAATGTTACACCTTTTTCTACAATTTTGCAAGCTAAAATTAAAATTATAAATATAATGATAAACTGTTTTTATATAGTTCTCAATTCTCATCAATTAATTACCTATTAATAAAGGAAATAATTCTTCTAATCCCCATTCCAATAATAAACCATTCAACTCCTCATCTTGCTGTAACACCAAAAAAATTTTATTTGTTTCCAAATTTAATTCACTTTCACTATAACTAATATCCCAGAAAATTATCGGGTCATTAATATTAAAATTATTATTATTTTCTCATGTTTATTTTTAAAAATATTAAAATATTGAAAAATTTTTAAACAAAAATCACACCCACGCACTTCAAGAAATGAGATGAGACTATAAAATATTTACTGCAATTTTTCAGGACACAACACGTTTTATTTTATTCCGATTCAACATTTCATAATTTTTAAATCATCTTTTTTTAACAACAATTTAACGTTAGGAGGTAATGATTTTACATGTTGAATTTTAAAACATTTCTTTTTTATATCAAAATAAGGTTTACGTTTATTACTACAAATTAACATTAATTTTTAACATTGAAACTTAACCAACATTTTAATATTTTTATTGTTAAATCATTAAATTGTATGATGTAATGTCAATTTTTATAACGATTTGTTAATTTTTATGTTGATTTATAAGGAATAAGTTATGTTTTGTAATATTTTTCCAAATAACATTTTCAAAATGTTAAATTTACATGCCATATTTTTTTCAGTGTGTATATTTATTGTTATGTTAGTCAATTTACTGGGTTAAAATACCTATTTTGAATTATTATTATGTTGGCCTTCATTAACTTTAATTGCGAAGTGCCATCTCTAAGAAAAACTGATTAATTACAATTTATAAAAATTAGCTTAATGTTATATAAAAATATAAAAATCTCTCTCTCTGTTATCAACCATCAAATTGTAAACATCTATTTTGATCAAATTAAAATAATTAATAAAAATTGGAAACATTGTTTGAGGAACCACGCCAATTGTTTATTAATTTATATTAACCTGAAACCAACATTTTGTTATTGGATTAACATATGGTCCTTCGGAGTCGAATTTACCAACATCATACCATCGAAGTTGTATTTATCAGCATCATACCATCGAAATTGGATTCATCTATATCATATTATAGGATTTATCAACATTATACCATAGGAGTAGGATTTACCACCATCATACCAAGATCATTGTCACCAGAGCAAATCAAAGCATCAATCAACCAATTATATCAGATGAGTATTACATTTAATTATATTTGCTACCAAATATTTTCTGATCAATAAAATCTATATAAAAAATTATTAAAATAAAAATCTATATATCATAAACTTTATTTTGTTTAAATGTAATACTTGTTTTGAAGTGAAAATTATTTTAAAAGAAAAATAACCGGTGTTGTGTTACAAACATAGTGTTCTGATATTTAAAGAGTGTTGATAATTTAATTATCATGAAAGTGTTATTAAAACGCAGAAGTGTAACCAAAGGATTGCTAACTAGAATGGAAAAATATGCAGCCACATTGTCTGATAGTTCGTGTGTAGATGAAGTAAAGGAAAGGATTGGTCGCACGGAAGAATTACTGGAACAATTTTCTAGCATTGAAGACCAAATTTTTAGCGTAAAATTTGATGAAAAATCAGAAAGAGAAGAGTTTGAGGAGCAATATTATCGAGTAATAGCTAAGCTCAACAAGTGGTTGCGCTTACAATTATTATCGTCTAACAATCAATTAAACGACAGCAATCTCAATTCGTCACATATTAATAACAGTGAATTTAAGCTACCAAGAGTAAACATACCTATAGTTTTTCGGGTGATTATCGTGAATGGCAAGGTTTTTTTGATCTTTTTAATAAAATGGTTCATGAAAACCAGTTGCTATCAGCAGCGCAAAAGTTTCAGTATCTCAAGGGAGTACTAAAAGGGGAAGCGTTCAATTTATTAAAACATTTAACAGTGACTGAAAGCAATTATATAGAAGCTTTCCAGAAACTATGCAAACGTTATGATAGGAAAAGCCTAACAGCTAATTCTTTTATCAAACTTTTTATGGATCAGCCTCCTATTCGTAACGCAAATTCTTTAGCAATCAGAAGACTTCTCGATACGTCTGATGAAGCCACACGTGGCTTAAAAGCATTGGGTACACTAGCTGAGTGTAAAGATCCATGGTTATTATATATATTATTTAACAAGTTGGATGACGAATCAAAACAATTGTGGATGAGACATACTGTTGATGAAGATTTTCCAGCACTACAAACGTTTTATAATTTTTTATCAAACCGTGCAGATGAGTTAGAAGGGATAATTGTTAGTAACAAAGGTCAATCATTAAGATCAACCTCTTCTGCCATTGTTAAGGGATTTCATTTGAAACCGGATGTCACATGTTCTGTCTGCCGAACAAGTGACCATCAACTTTTTGAATGCATCGAGTTTAAGGCTATGAGTGTACCTTTAAGAAGAGATCTCATTAAAACTAGTCGCCGTTGTTTCAATTGTCTTAACGATAACCATGCAGTCTACAATTGTCGATCTAATAAAAAATGTCGAATCAGTTATAAAAAGCACCACTCTCTCTTACACATGACGACGAGCTCGAGTGAGATCATACCTTCAGTAACAACGTCAGCTACTGGTATTTTAAACCAACAACTAAATGAAGATTTATCAATGGAATCACAATCAGCCATCATATCACCAATCAATAATCAACCGCAATGTAGTAATACGACCAGTCTCAACGTGAACTTAAGCCAAAATCCAAAATTAATTAACCAAGCATTATTACCAACCGCAATGAT
The DNA here is from genome assembly GCA_963693315.1 of Diogma glabrata. Taxonomy (NCBI): domain Eukaryota; kingdom Metazoa; phylum Arthropoda; class Insecta; order Diptera; family Cylindrotomidae; genus Diogma; species Diogma glabrata. The sequence goes on from OY856186.1 coordinate 351,148,230, forward strand.
ACAAATAAAGGATGGATTTGGTGAATGGAAATTATGTCGTGCCCTTTTAGATTAAGGATCGCAAGCATCTTTTGTAAGTGAAGACCTAGAGCAGCGATTGCAGTTAAAACGAACAAACGGACGTATCAGTATCATGGGAATTGGCCAGTCAAAAGTGGGAATGACTAAAGGCAAAGTAAATATTCATATATCATCCTCTATTGAAGACACCAACTGGCAACTGGAATGTCTTATTATTTCAAAGGTAACTTCGTTCCAACCAGCTGCTTATATTCAAAAACCAAACCTTCTTCATCTAAAAGAATTACCATTAGCTGATCCTACGTTTAATAAACCTACAAAAATTGATGTACTTTTGGGAATTAATCTATTTTTTGAGTTGTTGAAACCTAGATTTATTAAACTAAATGATGAAGGCCTAATTGCACAAAACACAGTGTTTGGGTGGATTATTGCCGGGTCTTCTTACACAAACAAACAGGGCTTATCAAGTCTGCACAGTCATCATTGTGAGGTAAGCGTTGACCATCTACTACAAAAGTTCTGGGAGCTGGAGGAAATAACCCCTTCTAATAAAATATCAACGTTTTCAGAAGAAGAACAAAGTTGTGAAGACCATTTTTTGAAAGAAACATGTCGAATAAATAATGGAAAGTTTATGGTAAAACTACCGTTTAAATCATCAAATCCTCTCAACCTAGGAGACACCAAACGTGGCGCATTTAAAAGATTAGAAGCGATGGAGAGAAGGTTTGCAAAGGATGCCAACTTTAAAGGTCACTATCACGAATTTATGCAAACCTATCTAAGCCAGAATCATATGGAAGAAGTACCACCCGACGAGATAAATAAACAAGAAGGAGTTTACTACTTGCCTCATCACGGAGTTCTGAAAGAATCCAGTTCTACAACTAAATTGCGTGTGGTTTATGACGCATCGTTTAAGTCATCCAATGGAGTTTCACTAAACGATTTACTGATGGTTGGACCCACTACTTACGAATCACTCATATCAATTTTGCTAAGATTCCGTTTGTACAAAATCGTATTTATAGCAGACATTGAAAAAATGTTCCGTCAGATAGTCCTTCATAGTGACGATAGAGACTATCATCGAATTCTGTGGCGTTTTGATCATACAAAACCACCTACACATTATCGCCTCACTACAGTTACCTGTGGTACTGCGTCGGGACCATACCTTGCAACAAAATCATTGCAGATGATTGGTAATAACTTGGTAGAAAGCGATCCAATAATTGCTCATAAGATTCTACATGATTTTTATGTAGATGATTTTATATCTGGGTGTAATACTGAAGAGGAAGCATTTAAAATTCAAGTCACGGTCACCGAAGTATTAAAGTCGTATGGTTTTAATTTGCGGAAATGGTCATCTAATCATAGTCCTTTACTCGACAAAATTGCGCCAGAATGTAAGGAAAATAATATTTTTGATATACAAGATGACAACTTATTTCCTAAAATACTCGGTATACAATGGAATCATGTCAAGGATGAGTTTCAAATTAAGGTGTCTTTTGAAAAAAAATCTACGGCATCCAAACGAGAAGTACTATGACAATCAGCACGTATATTTGATCCAATGGGATGGTTAGCACCAGCAATTGTTAACATAAAAATTCTATTCCAAAGTTTGTGGTTGCTTAACCTAGATTGGGACGATCACCTACCTACAAATGAAGCTGAGCTGTGGCAAAATATAAAAAGTGAACTTCCAGAATTGGAAAAAATTAAAATATCGAGGTGGTACAGAACTAAGGACGAGTCATATGAATTGCATGGATTTTGTGACGCGTCAGAAAAGGCATACTCAGCGGTTGTCTATTGCAGATGCATTGATGAAGATGGGGTGGTAAAAGTAAGTCTAATTAGTTCCAAAACAAAAGTAGCACCGATAAATCAAGTGTCCATTCCGAGGCTGGAATTATGTGCCGCATCCTTATTAACCAAATTGTACTGTAAGAGAGTCGTTAGGATTACCAGAAGTAAAAACTATATTATGGACTGACTCTACCATCGTCTTGGGATGGTTATCATCTCCACCGCGAAGATGGAAGACATTCATCGCCAATCGTACGTCTAATATTATTTCCAAAGTTTCTAGAACCTGTTGGAACCATATCGACTCGCAGAGTAATCCAGCTGATTGTGCCTCTAGAGGAATGATGCCATCAAAACTAGTAAAATTTGATTTGTGGTGGAATGGTCCGAAGTGGTTAAGCGAATCTCAAGAAAAATGGCCTGATCAGAAATTTATAGTTAACGAAAGAGATTTATCAAAGGAAAAACGGAAAAGTAAATTGTCCGTTTTAGTTGCAGTATCAAATCCTGAAAATGAAATATTAAAGCACTTGCTTACGCGAATCTCTTCATTTCCTAAAATTATCCGAGTGATTGCGTGGATCTACAGGTGTTACGACAAAGCTAAACATAACCTAAGCAACGCGTTTCAACTAGATCTTACAGTTGATGAAATACAGAGAAGTCAATCAAAAATTTTTATCTGGACACAACATGAGTACTTTACTACAGAAATACGCGCAATTAAATTGAATCAAGAACAACCAAAAACAAGTAAAATCCGCAGTCTTAGTCCTTTTCTCGATTATCAAAAATTGTTGAGGGTAGGCGGAAGAATCTAAAACTCAGCAGCAGAATACGAAACCAAGCATCCACTGATATTACCAAACAGTGACCTAACAAAATTGATGATAAGGACCCTACACCAAAAACATCACCTTGCAAGATCGTCATTGCTCATAAGTATTATTAGACATACATATCATGTAATAAATTGTAGTAAAATAGTGAAAAATGTTGTAAAGCAGTGCAAAAAATGCCAAAGATACGACGAAAAACCAATTTATCAAATTATGGGAAATTTACCAAAGGATCGTGTCATTTATGAGAGTGCATTCTTGAAGGCTGGGATTGATTATGCAGGTCCACTACATTTAAAGCAAATTTATGGCAGATCAACCCAAAGATGGAAGGCATACTTAGCAATTTTTGTTTGCATGGCTACGAAAGCTGTACACATTGAAGTTGTTTCAAGTTTAACAACAGAACATTTTATCGCAGCTTTACACAGATTTGTTGCACGTCGTGGCTTGTGCAAAGATATATATTCTGATAATGGCTCAAATTTTATTGGAGCCAACAAGGAGCTTCGCGAGATTAGTGAATTTTTGAAAACCAATTCTAATAATATTCTTAAATTTCTCTCTTCAGAAAACATAAAATGGCATTTTATTCCTAGTTCAGCACCAACATTTGGAGGATTGTGGGAAGCTGCAGTCAAATCATTCAAATACCACCTTAAACGCGTAATGGGCAATACAATTTTTACATTTGAAGAGCTGACAACAATAGCTACTCAGATCGAGGCAGTGCTGAATTCCAGACCAATATGTAGTCTATCGGAAGATCAACTTAATCCACTTACACCAGGGCACTTTCTTATTGGACGACCGATGGTGGAAGTACCGCAACTCATATTCGCTGATACAAAGATTTCTCACTTATCAAGATGGCATAACATGCAGAAAATAATGCAGCACTTTAGTGAACGGTGGAAGTCTGAATACCTAACATCATTACATAAACGATACAAATGGCAGTCAAAGGGTCAACCAATTCAGCTTAATGAAGTTGTTCTAGTTCGTGAAACGAATTTACCTCCAACGAAATGGTTACTAGGTAAAGTAGAGAAAATGCATCACGGATCAGATGGAGTAGTAAGAGTGGTAACCATAAAAACCAAAGCAGGATATCTTAAAAGACCAGTCAGTAAGCTGTGCAAATTTACAATAGATGAGTTGAATCAACAGATTCAAGACGGGCGGAATGTTCAAGAATGAATTATTTTTCATAAACAATATAAACAGATTTTGTAATTTTTGTTATCATTTAATTTATAATATGTAGGAACTTAAATCAATTAACGAATTTCTTTATTAATATTTACATTTATGTATATTTATTGTTATGTTAGTCAATTTACTGGGTTAAAATACCTATTTTGAATTATTATTATGCTAGCCTTCATTAACTTTAATTGCGAAGTGCCATCTCTAAGAAAAACTGATTAATTACAATTTATAAAAATTAGCTTAATGTTATGTAAAAATATAAAAATCTCTCTCTCTGTTATCAACCATCAAATTGTAAACATCTATTTTGATCAAATTAAAATAATTAATAAAACATTGGAAACATTGTTTGAGGAACCACGCCAATTGTTTATTAATTTATATTAACCTGAAACCAACATTTTGTTATTGGATTAACAATATACACCCTTTAGCGGTTGAAATATGAGTGAGCATTGGGGTACACTTATAAAATATAAGTGTCAGTTGAATTTCGCTCGAAAGACTGAAATACCGTCAAATGACTGATGAAATTGACTACCCGTAACCGCACACATTGACAAGTAGTTAGTGACTTCTTTATGTTAAATTAAGATAAATAATTATGATACAATTTTCCGATTAACATTGTACACTTTATCCTGGTTTTCAATGTTACCATATTTGCTAATAAATATAAATATATAATCACGTTTAATGTTTAATAAAAATCATAACTTAATGTTAAATAAATTGTTATCTCCACACTTCCTTATTGAAATTTTATTATCCAATTATAATCAAAGTGCGAATATTACAATAGATTAAACAAAAGTCATAAATATTTTGTATCTTAAGCTGAGGTACTGTTAAATGAAAACCTACTCTAACCAATACATAAGCGATTGTAGAAGATTGAGTCCACAAAAGATATTAAATGATTTTCTAGATAAGCAAATTTTTGCTATTATTCTATTGTTTCTCGGTTTTCAATAATTTTTCTATTATTCTCTTAATAACATGTTTAATGTTATTATTTATTTCTAAAATCGATCAATCCAAATCAAATCCGTTTAATCAGAAACAAAAAGATATAAAAAGTACGAGTGCAAAAAAATGTAGGAAATATAGTCGCCAGGTCAATCCAGTTTGATAATTTTCCGTTGATATCACAATATTTTTCTGATGTATAGTTTTTAAGCTTATGTGAACTTAGAAATGAATATGTTAACGATTTTATGAAGTTGATAACTGTCATCTAGTTTATCAACATGATGAAGTGTAAAAATGCCTTTTTATTGCTATTTATGGCTAGTGGAAATTTGATAACCATTTTAAATTCATGGTGTTACTAGCTATTGTGGGAATGTTTTTTTTTTCTAAATAGATAAAAATACACTAACATCTTTAATCTGTTTGGCACTATTCTTTCGACTTTTAAAATAAGTTTAAGATTGTTACGTTCGAGTTTCCTGTAACGGCTAAAAATCCAAATATAAACTAAACATTCCAAATACAAAATAATTATATTTACTATTCTTTAACTTACCCGGGTCAACAAGGCACACAGGCCATCAGGCTACTTTTATCCTAAAAAATATTTCTATGAGTTCTGTGTCATATTAAATGATGGCTATATATAAAAATTTTACTTTAAATTTTTATCAACGTTTTTTTTAAATTAAAATTGATTTTTTTTTTCAAATTTTGAAATTATATAAGTTTGGTTTCTGATAAGATTTTGTTCGCATTTTATTTTGTAATTTTTAGATAATTTTCGTTATAGTTCTTAAAAAAAGAAACGTAGACCGCAATGAAAACAACTGTGCACCAATACAACTTTAATTAAAACTAAATAAATCATGAAAAAAAAATTAAAAAATTTTCTTTTTGAGAAAAGGCATTTGAGTACATTATTATTTTGAAATTTGTTGTATTTTGTACCATTTACTAATACCAAGTTGCCCGATTCGATTGAACTTTTAGTAGATATTGATTAAGACTTTATAAAAAAAACTACACCCAAAAATTTTTTCCTGTTTTAATGAAATTTTTCAGTTTTAATTTTTTAAAAATTTAGTTTTCAAAGAAAGAAAACCCAACAGTACATAGTAACGATCGGCCCTATTTCAATTCTTGCTCTCAACTAAGAATCAAAACGATCTTAAATACAGCTCCATTAAATTAACTTATTGTCCTATTTTAGTACAATATATCAATATGAAAATCAAAACAAAAACACAAAACCTCAAAAGAAACACCGTAAATGAATTCATTATTTTATTTTTGACCTTTAATAATAGAAATTAGGTCTAGGTATTTATATATCGTTAGTCGGCGAGATGGAGAAGTGGATAAGTCAACAACATCACTTACAAGGACTGCAACACTGAGAAGGGTTCCAACTTAAACGGGTGACCGCTTGGGAACTTCATCAGAAAAAATATGGAAATATGTTTGAATCACATTAAAGCAGGAATATCTCGCCCATGGTATGCCAGTATACCTTATCCAGCAGCCGTGGAAACTGGCTAGGATTCGGTGGCCCAATCACCCGTTAATCCGAAAGGTGATATCCGAAATTCAAATGATTAAAGAAACGAATACTAGAAAGAAAATCGAAACATAACAGAACCGGAAAAATCAAATATCGACCTTTGGCTACCGTACCCGGACACGAGTAGGAAACTGGAATAGAAACATCTATCTATCAACTCTGATAGAAACATCGAGGTTAGCACAAGTTGAGAAAGAAATGCAAGAATATAACATCGAGATACTAGGACTCAGTGAAGTAAGATGGAAAAACAACGGAGAATTAACAACAACTGCAGGAAATTACATGATGTTCTCTGGTAAATCCAACACACTTGAACAAGGCGTAGCAATATATTAACAACACCTAACGCAAAGAAAGCACTTCTCGAATGGAAGCCAGTCGGTAGCAGAATAATAACAGCAAGATTCCAATCGAAAATTAGAAATACAACGATCATACAGTGCTATGCACCTACACTCTAAGAAAAATTCACTACTATAATAGTAGGAAATGGGTTGCCTACTATAATAATAGTAAAATACTTTGATGTGTAATTTACAAACTTCACATTAAATAATGTGTATTATAAGTTGAGACATTTTGTGTAAAGTTACATATTTTTATATGTAAAAATACATATAATTTTTGAGAATTAACACAATTTTTGTGACATTGTGAATTTTTAATATGTAGTAATATTTAATTTTTTGTGAGATTTTACACAAAGTGTGTAATATTACAAATTGTAATATGTGAAAAAAAAAACAATTTTTGAAAATTGAACCTTATTAAATATGTAATATTACAAACTTTGTGAAAAAACCCACTAATAATAGAATATTATTACATATTAAAAATTCATAATATCCCAAATTTGGTTTGAATTGTCACAAATAATACACGTTTTTACACAATTAAGTATGCAAATACACACACTTTTTTTTTACCATTATATTCAATTTAGGAGCATATGGCGTTTTCTAGACTGGACCATCTAACTTTTTAGAGGCGGTCACTTTCAGATCTCCCCTTGTCTTGCCAATTTGTTTTGTTAACAATTATATGCTATCATGGTCAAGGTATTTTCTAAAATGTTTAGAAATACCTTAACAATAACAGCATATAGTTGTTGAAATCAATAGGTGGTTACCAGTGGTTTTCTGAACTCATAATAATTTTTATAAACAGTATCTACAGTGCTCAACAGAAACAAAATGTTCTACAAAAAAATTTTTCAATTACAACTATTTTATTTATTGAATATGATATACATAAAGAATATCGATTGCTGTATACATTTACATATTTTTATTTTTCATAGTTGGACAATTTAGTAATTAAATTGTTAATTTTACTTATATTATTAATCGTTTTTTTTTGCTCCTCTCGTACCTTCAGCATAATGCTTAAGTAGGAATCTTACTAAGAATTCCATTGTTTGGCAGATTTGTTTAGGATACATCATATTGAATATGTAAAAAAAGCAAACTACTTGCGTCAAAATATCAATGAAATCACTGTCTTCAAATTTTAAAATTTCATGTTTTTCGATGAATATATACACTAATGATTTGTTTTCATCAGGGTTCAAAGAATTCTCTGTCAAATAAAGTAAAAATATTATATATTACTATGCTATACAATATCTTTTGTAAGGACAAAATCAAAATATTTCTTTACTTTTTATTGCGATCCAGGGCGTATTTGTTGGGTTCTCTGTAGTTATTTTTTCAAATGCATCACCAAACTAAAAAAAAAGGAAATTTAAAAACTATTTTTACAAAAATTAATGTCAAAAGTAACCTCAAACTTCTTGAAAAGAAAAGATACATCCTCTTTAAAATAGTGAAACAGTCCTTCGGCAATGTTAATGTCGTCTTCTTGGGACAACATAATTTTTTTCGTTTTAGAATTCCTTAAGAAATTAAATATGCTTTTTTTATTTGAGTCAAAATTTGATTTTAACATACACGGTTTGATGTTCATCAACTGCTCAAAATGTTGATACAGTGCATCTTTGAAAAATATATAGGGCCAATTTTCTTTAATATGTTTTATTTCTGGAATTTTCTCTCTATTGTTAAAGTAGGCCCTTTGTAAAGGAAAACATTGATGCATATAACTTATAACTGTCTGATGATCACCCATAATTGTGGAAAATTTAGCTACTTGGTATAATTCTTTCAAACACATTTGTTTGTACTCCATGATACTTTTAGAGTCTGGTGTACTTGAATTGGTTGGATTCCAGTTAACACAAGTTTGTTTTAAAATATTTGAAGTCTTTCTCTGTTTAAGAGGTATAATTGGATCTAAATAGCTAATTTTCCTTTTTGGTGTCCGATTGAGGGTGTTGTTGCGGTTAATCATTTTCGAAATAAGAGCTTGTGGGCAACTTGAAATTAAAAAACCTTCACGATCTCTTTCTAATACAGACTCTGGGTACATTAATGCAGCTTGTTCTCCGATATTTCGAAAGATCTGCGTTGGTATCGAAAAAGAACGCCCTCGTAGTTCATCGACAATTATGTTTGCAAAAGTATTCATGCGTTTACTTAATGGAGATTTATTTTGTAAAAGACCCATTACATCCAATGGCATTTTTTCCCAAGGTATGATAAAGTTTGCAAATAAACTTTTTCCTGGAAGATTTCCTGGAATACTTGACAACCCGAAAGCAGAATCGCTACTTATAGAACGTGCGTCTTCTATAGACATTAGAGATGTGCCTGACTGAAAGTTTTGATGATCATTTGAAAGTGTGGTTGTATCTTCTTGTCTTAAAAACAAAAAATTTTCAGTAATTGGCAAATCCAGTTCCGATGGTAGAACTGTTGCATTCTCCTTAACAACGAGATTTGCGTCAATAAAAGATGTAATAGAAGGCGAATTCCACTCTTCGTTTGCATCCAAAAGCATGAAAACAGTTTTCTCCTTTGCAAAATACTCTAATGTTTCGTCATCACATATTTCAGTTCCATTACTTTCCAGGGTGAGAAGTGATCCGATGAAGCCAAATGTGTGAGCTATAAAAATAAAAACTATTTTAAATAAGCATATTTTATATATTTGATTTGTACCTTTTTCTATAACAGCTGCTATTTCTGCAATGCACATAAAAGATTTTTTCTTTCTTCTGTCGCTACTCCATAGTTGTATTGGCAGTTTCTCCATTTTTTTGTAAAATCGGTTTTGTTTTAACTATATTAAATTCTTACTTTATGAAAATTCTTAAATCTAATTAGTATATAAATAATAAAGTTATTAATAATGTTAGTAAGTAACAATCTTGTTTATTATGAATAATTCATTGTTTATGATTTTAATACATGTGTGCAAGTCGGTGAAAAAAAAAACTGATTTTTGTATTTTAAAATATTTAGTGGTTTCACTAATAACATATCGTTCATTCTAATTAAAGAATATGAACGATCAGTAGCATAGCTTTCATACAAATTTATATTTTCATTATACCACATTTTAAGCGTGTTTCCATAAAAAATAAACTGATCGAACGATTTATTCAAAAATATTGCTTTTAAAATCAAAATATCTATATTTTTATGCTCATCAGATTTACTTAGGATATGATCACCTTCTTTATAAATAGTCTTCATATATGAAATTTTTTTGGTTACAAAACAAAATTCATTTTGAAGCTTTACATTAAACATATTTTCATGTAAATACTCAGCATCATCACAAATAATAGAAATTTTGAACCGATCTTCATGTATAATGGCTTGCCTTTCTTGGTGAGTTTTTGAAAGTGTTAGAGTAATGTTCTTAAAATTTTTGCAAAATTTGACTCTATTTTTAAATTCTTGATGTTTTTGCTCAAATTCTAAAGTCCACAAATTTTTCAATGGACCAAACGTACGAATTAGCTCTGGGTAATGACAAACATAATGATGTTTTGGTCTAAGTGGAGCAGTAGGAAAACAATCTCTTCTATATTCCATATAAATTGTAATATAGTGTGACAGTAAAGATGTTTGACACTTTGAAATTGTAGGAGCGTTTATAAGGCGACACATATCTATCATTGCAGTGAAAAATTGCCAAACTGTGTCCTCAAAGTCTGTTATGCGTCCCAACATTATGAGGGGAAAAAGTATTAATGCATGAAATATTTCATTCGCTTTGCCAGGTAACTTATAAGTATTTTCGATTTTTGGAAAAGATAAATGTAATTTAAACTTTTTCCTCATAGCTGAAAATGACAAATTTAAATAATCTAATGTGATGTTTTTATTTGAAATAAAATATTTTATAATCAGCATTAAGTCAAACGGAATAATCCCTTCCCATAAATCATGGGCCAAACAAGGGGGTAGGGCCGGGTTGCAGACGTGAAAATATTTTAACTGATTAAGATATGAATCAATTTTGATGCCTTCTTCTAAACTGTGACCAAACTCTTCTAACTTATTTATGCTTAGTTTATAATTTTCAGGATTTCGTAGCTCGCACAATTTAAAATTGTATTCTTTAAGCATAGATCTTGTGTATTTACAATATCGACAAAAGTGTTCAGAAGAGCTGAAATTCTCTACAAAGCCTCCAATTTGGTGGCTGCCCAAATTATCACCTAGCATGGCTACAAGTGATCCATAATATATTGTCATTTTATTTAAAACATGATCGAAAACCTCGATCCCTTCCGTTTCTAGAATAATTAGATCATCAACAACAGGTTTTAATATGTTGTTTAAACCAAAACTTTTAATATAACTTTCTTTACATAAGAGCACTAGATGTATATTTTGAACGAAGCATCTATACTTTTTATTTATATTACCTATCATCATATAAATTCCAAGCAACTTATGCTTTTTGATGCTTTGAAGATGCCAGCGGGTTGCATACCTCAAAAGCATCTTGAAACAACAAAACCTCAATTCTCTTTTCATTACCGTTTAAGAAGCAGTTTTTTTTGTAGGCCGAGCCATCATTATAATCAAAATATATATTATTTTCAAACTCTTTCGGAGCATTAAAAAGTGAGAAAAAAATCTTGTCAGCCATTAAACTCTTTATAGTTTCTAAAATTGGAATATAATGAAATATACAGGTTTCATGATATGTGTCAGTACCCAAATTCCATGTAATAGGTTGAATATACTTAAAATTGTTTTTTAAATGTTTTGTGACTTTGAAATTCGAATTTAATTTTTTCATTTCTGAAACCAATTTGCAATTTTCAATATTATTAATAACTGAATTTACGTCAAAAACTGAATTATCGGATATTTTACTATCTTTTTTAATATTAGCTATCATTTGCAAATTGTTTTGTTCTAGAATAGTGCACATCTCTCTAGAAATAAAATTAATCACATTTTCTGTAACTTTATATTTTGTTTTTAGTTCTAAAATAAAAGAAGCAAAGTTATAAGGTAATTGTTCAAGTGACATATCATTTTCCTGAGTAAGTTCTACAAAGTTTTCTTGGTTGTTTTCTAAAATATTGTTAACCGGATCGAGCATAATTGGTTCATTAAACTTATTATGTTTCCTGAAAATATGACTTCTAAAAGTTGCTTTGTTTTCAAAATATAAAGCACAGTCTCCAATGGGACATTTTATTCGCTTGTCGAAAAAAAGATGCTGACACATATGTGAAACAATTTCATTTAAAATATTGGATGCAAAATTACAAGTAATTACACTACAAGTAAGATTAAGGTTTTTATGCTCTTTTAAATTTGAGCTAGAGGTACGATTTTTTTTAAAACTGTTAGAATGAAAGCGATGCCAATGACTTTTATAAGTATTGTAAATTGAAAATTTTTGGGAACAGTTGTTCCACAGACACTCGAATTGCACATGTTTTTTAAACCTATGAATGTATAAATGTTTATTGTATAAAATAATTGAGCTAAAATTACCAGCACATATTTTACAATTAAACATTTTCTAGTATTATAATTATATAAAATTCAAATTATTTTTAATTTAAATACACTTAGAATTATTTACTTAATTATTTACTTAATTTTTAATTTAAATACACTTAGCCTTTTAACTATAATAACTTTTAATTTTTAATAAATCCACTTTTGATCAATTTATAAATGTTTATTATTTTTTATTCTTATTTAAATAAAACAAACACAATTATTAATTACGTTTTAATTATGTGTATTTAACACAAATGAACAACGCGTACGTTCAAATCAATACTTTTATTTGAAATGAATATATACAAATTGTGATGCCACAAGTTTAATGTATTTTTTAAATTTTATTTGTAAATTCACACAAACATTATGCGTAAAATCACACAATTACACAACAGATATGTAAAATTACACAGAAATGGTTGAACTAACAAATTCCGTGTAAAAACGCACTTTGTGTGTAAAATAACCGAAATTTTTATCCAAAACATTTGCCGTTCGTGTTTTTACATTTGATATGTAAAAATTCATTAAAAATTTGATAAATTGTCTACTATTGTAGCAGTGATTTTACAATTTTAAAACATAAGTTTTTAGAGTGTACGGAAGAAGCTGATGATGCGACAAAAGATGAATTCTACGAACAGCTCCAAGCAACACTAGCTAGTGCACACCGAAATGACATCAAAATAATACAAGGTGATTTCAATGCAAAAATTGGAACTGACATTACCAGAATGGAATCAGTCATGGGCAAACATGCACTAGAATCAACACGTAACAAAAATGGAGACAGGCTCATCGATTGTTGTGTCACAAATCAACTATTCATAGGTGGCAGCAAGTTCCCACATAAGAACATACACAAATACACTTGGACATCACCAAATGGAAGAACCAAGAACCAAATTGATCACGTACTGGTGAATAAGAAGTTTCTATCCTCACTACAAGATGTCAGAGCAAAACGAGGAGCAAATATACACAGCGACCATCAACTGGTAATTGCAACATTCAAAATTAAACCAGCCGCTGTAAAACACAACAAGTCATGTCAGAGGAAATTTAACATCAATAGATTGAGCGACAAAAATACAAATAACATCTTCAAAGAATCGCTCCAGCTCAATCTACCAAACAACGAAACCACCAGCATTGATGAAAAATGGGAACAAGTTAAAGAAGCTTACGTCAAAACTGCTACAGATGTGCTTGGATACCAAGACAAATCACGGAAGCCATGGATTTAGCGATAGTACTTGGAAGAAAATTGAAGAGCGTCGTCAGCTCAAGTTGCAATTGTGTCACCAGAACACAACCGAGATCCGCAGCAAATATGAAAGTACAGCAAAACAAGTTTAAAAGATGGCAAGGAGAATGATCGCAGAAGATACACAGAAAGCATTCGCAAGACTGCAGAAACAGCAACAGCTAATAGAAATATGCGCACACTACACAAATGCGTGAGAAAGGTCACCAACAAATACAACAACAATACAAATACAAACACAAATACTCCACCAATAAAGGATGAATCTGGTCAAACCCTCACAACACATGAACAACAGCTAAATAGATGGAAAGAATACTTCTAAGACTGCCACCAACATGAAGATAATTTGCAGTCTCCGGACAACAACTATAACGAAACTATCAGCACCCATCCACCAAAAGAACGGGAAGTTAGAGATGCCGTACAGAAACTCAAGAATAACAAATCTGCTGGTACAGATAATATATCAGCAGAATTACTCAAAGCAGATGTAAACACAACAGCAGAAGCTCTAACACCACTATTAGCTGATGTATGGAACGGAGGTAAAATACCAACCAAATGGAAAGAGGGTTTTAACAATCCCAAAGAAAGGTGATCTAAGAGAATGCAAAAATTGGAGAGGTATATCTCTGCTTAACACAATAATGAAAATACTAGCGATGATCATTCTCGAAAGAATATCAATTAACATGAAACTAAGATATGAACAAGCCGGCTTTAGACCAGGTAGAAGCTGTACCGACCATATCAACACAATCCGTATCATCATAGAGCAATCAAACGAATAAAATTCACCATTGTGTCTCCACTTCGTGGACTTCAAACGCGCCTTCGACTCAATCAACAGAAGCGCGATATGGAAGACACTTTGTGAAATGGGCGTCCTGAAGAAAATAGTTGATCTAATCAAAGAAATGTATCGGGATGCTGGAAACAGAATACAATACAAAGAACAGCAAAGTGATAAATACTACAACCACTGAGGAGTGAGATAAGGCTGTGTACTATCCCCGCTACTATTCCTAATAGTACTAGATAGTATCATGAGAACGCTCGATGATGCAAGTCCAAATGGAATCCAATGGAACACAACAAGCCGGCTCAATGATCTAGACTACGCAGATGACATCTGTCTACTTACACACACACATACTGACATGCAGCAGAAAGTACAGAAGCTATCAGCCCGATATAAATAGCGCTGTAAACAATTTTGCTTTTTAGAGAAAGAAATGATTTTTCATTTAACTGGATCTGCATTTTACATCGTATGTGTAGAAAATATTAGGCGAAAATGTGACTAATGTATATAAAAAAAGAAACATAAATGGAAAATTCTCGTCAATAAAACATTGCTCAATCTGCGAATTTTTGCATTAATTAAATGTAAAAACATTTTCATAATATGGAGTGTAATGATAATGGAAAATCCAATCTTAAAATCTTACGAAAATCTTACGAAATCCAATATACATTTTTTTATATTTCCTCTTTTTTGCATGGGAAACTAATAAAATTTATAAGATATGAAAAAAATTAAGTTGGGGTTTGCTTGTTGTTGTTGACAGAGTTCAGTAAAATTACGAATTGGAGTTGGTTTGGAATTCTTGAGTTGGATTGAGTTGTGGTTTTTTGGTAGTGGAATAAAAGTTTTGGGATTTTCTGTGCTAAAATAAGTGGTTTATGTAATTTCTTGTGCTAGTTTAAAAGAGTGTGTTTCGTTATACATCAAACTAAGTCGTAAGTTTTTTTAAACTGATTATTTTAAGAGGGTTGACGTTATTGGTAAATTAGTTGCTTTTTCCATGGCAGTTAGATGCAGACAGCGGCACAACAGATAACAGTAATGTCGGTTAAGTCCTTTTTTGTAAAACGAATTTTGTTGTTGGTATTGATCATAGCTAGGCGCTAGTTTTTTTTGATCGTCTATTTCTTTTTATATCACAATATGTTAGGCTAACGTATTATAATTTAGGGAGGGTTGTGGCAGAACGGCTCATCTCTATGGGGAACTTGGGTTTGAATTCAGGCACACATTGTTGTGCAAGTGTTACATCACAAGTGTTTTTTATTTTTATATTTCTTGTAAAGAGGATGGTCGAAAGAATCTTCGCTTCGAGCTAGCGGCAAGGCATAGTGCGACTAACTTTCACGGGCCACCAAAAAAACCACTACTACACAACCCAAATTTTAATTGAAAAATCGTCAATCCAACAATCGGTAGAGTCCCATTCACGTTTTGTAAAATATTCTTAGAAACCAGTTTTAGTTTCTATACCGAAATATTTAAACAAAAAAGTAGGGTCTGCGTCGGACCAGACGGTGGAAGTTATACTTCTTTGGCCATTCGCTCGCACACACGCACACAGACAGACAGAAAGGATACATTAAAAAAAATAACTAAAAAAAAAAAACAAAATATTATTCAAAAACAAAAATTAAAAAAAATATTATTCAAAAAGAAAAATATTATTCAAAAAGAAAAATATTATTCAAAAAGAAAAATATTATTCAAAAAAAAAATTTAATACAAAAAAAAAATAGCGTTCAAAAAAAAAGCAAAAAAAAACATATTATTCAAAAACTAAATAAAAAAAAATATTATTCAAAAAAAATATTATTCAAAAAACTAATAATTATTAATTACTAGAAGGTACCCGCACGGCGATGCCCGTGAGTCCCAGATAAAGTGGTTGAAAACTGTTTTTTTTTGAGTAAATTCTCTTAGTTTTTTTAATGTCATTTAATTTAACTCATTTTATTAGTAATATATAAAAAGTTTGAAAACAATGTAATATGTAGTATTATTTTAGTCAGCAAAAGCCATTAAGTAAATGTCTCTAAAGCTATAGATAAATTTACATATTAAATGTATGTTAAAATTGAAACACATTGACTGACAAATAACAATTAAATAATTTTTATAAATGTTTTTTATAAATGTTTTATAAATAAAGATGGCAAAAGATTAAGGTTAGAAAAAAGTTAAAATTTTATTCCAAAGGTTTAATTCAAATAATCCAATGTGTCACGAACAATTAGGTGAGCGTAATAGTATATTACATATCTAGAGTTGTAAATAGCATTTTACATGCGAGGGAAAATTTTGCGCACGAGACGCGTAGCGTCGAGTGCAGTATCTTCACGAGCATGGAAAATGCTTTACAACTCGAGATTTGTTATATACTTTTCCTACGACTTTGTTTTAATGCCCAAACGCATATAATTACTTGAAAAAATGAACTACTAATTATAAATTAAATGCAAATAGTTTACAAATTGTGGAAGGCTTTGCATTATTCTGTGTCAAAATGAATTGAAATATTTAATTTTTAAAAATCAAATTTTTCGTTTTATTAAAAGCGTGCGGTAATATATATATGAAAATCCATTACCGCACGCTTTTTTTTACTTACCGCACGCTTTTTTTTACTTAGCGCACGCTTTTTTTTACTTACCGCACGCTATTTGAAATAATCAATTTACATGTCATAGATAGTGGGATGTAATTTATAATTTACTGTGATAGGAGTAGGAAAATATATTTGTTTATTTGATGTCACATCTGTCAATTACTTACTCCGAAACCACCGTACTCGTCATACAAAATAGGTACACTGGTTCATTGCTATTGGTTTAGCGTCCTATTTCATGTAGACTTATAATCATTTATCAATCCAGAAATTTTGCTGTTCTGAAGAGGGTCGTATTGCAATTTGCAAATATATTTTATCGAATGTCTGCAATACTCTACTACATTGATGCATACGCCGGCCGGTTAAAAAATACCACCATTTTTAGTGAATATTTTCGTTTAATGGGTTTTATCGCTTTATGGTCATCGTCTTATTTCGACATTCCTTCCCACAACTTAAAACAAAAATTGGAAAAAATAATAATAAGACTAATTTCATTTGTAAATTCAGACTTATATATTATTATTAAAACAGTCAAATCACACCGTTTTATAGATCCCTTGCAATAACAATAATAGTTTTGAAAGTAATGGAGAAGCATATTTCACTCAATAAGTAAAACACTTTAAACCTGTAGCTTTGATATTGTTCATAATCTTTTTCTTCGGTACTAAGGTTCCAATGCAAATTCTTGGTTAATCAATGTTTCTAAGAAGAGGAAAAGAAACGTCAATTTCCAATTTTTGGAACATGTGAGGGCAGTTCTGCTAATGCAAGCAGGTTTGTTTAATCATATATAAGCAATGCTTATATGTATCGTATTGGTGCTAGTGCATAGAAATACGTGCATATTTTATATAATTGCAAACCATACACGGATAAAAATAAAGCTATGATTGCAGGTCATAAGTTTTGTATAACATAATTATAAATGTTTATTCCCGATAACCACTTTTTATAATATTATTGTAATGTTCATGACTTTAAGGCATCAATTTTTATGAATATTTAGTCGTGGAATATAAAACGCTGGCATAAAGTTTTGAAAAAAACAAAACCATGATTACTATTCATAAACAATGAATAAAAAAATTATAATCTTTCATGTCTGATAATCAGTTTATATTTAAAAATGTGCATGTAACAGAACTAGGAAGTATGAAATTTTATGAATAGCAAGGTATAATAGTGCATTATACAACAAGGTTGAGAAGTAGGCTATTATTGACTGAGAACTTTTAGATCCTGAGGCGCGTAGCGCAATATAGATTAGTCTTCTCAACCGAGGTATATATAGAATTTTTTTAACTACTAACACTAATTATCATATTTGCTTTCATTAGATATTTATATTAGTCATTTTCCATTTTAATTTTTAAATATCTTAAAATATCAAGTAGCCTGGAAGTTTAGTTTTATACAAATAAAACGAAACAAAGCAATGCAATTATTATTTGTTTGTGTTTTTTTGTTCATTTCAATCAAAAATAAAAGAAAATTTGTCATTATTAACCTAGGTAATTGTTTGTTATTATTATTGACCTAGCTTGAGAAAAATGACTTCTCATTGGGGCATTCGAGTAAATAATGACGATTTCTCAAGTTAGTAGTTAAAAAAATATATTTTCACCAAATAATAATTTTTATTTTCTAGTTAGTTTATATGTTTTGTAGGAATGGAGTATTCTTTATTAGTGCGAAATTTTAATATTAGTTTTTCGACAGTAAACATAATTGAAAAATTAATAAACAAAAAATATATTTTTTATAATTCACTAAAAAATTTTTGTGTTAGGTGAGTTGTATATATACAAACTTTGTGAAATTTTAATATGATAGATAAATATAAAAATATGTAATATGAACATAAGGTTTAGTACATATATGACTATAATATAACTTACGAGTATGACAAATCATATGACTATGAGGTTTTCGATATCTCGCGACACTTCATCAAAATTCAAATGCTAGGAATGCAAATGCCCAGTTCGTAATTTATTTATTACTAAGCGCCATAAACTTATGAATTATAAGCATATTATTTTATTAAAAATAGTTATATTTTGTTCCCTAGTAAGTATATAAAATTTTTACAACAAAGTTATTTCGTTGTTCCTAATTGGTCATACTACGTACCCGATACTCATAAAATTCTATGAATAATATTCATAATAAGCTTCTTAGTGATTTTTTGAAAAAGTATACCTTATAAGTATATAGTACACCTGGCTTATTCACGGTTGAGAATTAACGTAATTTAAGCATGGAATATAACTTATTAGGCATAAAAAAAACCTCGATTTCTATCTGTGTAAGAACATATTTGTTGTAAATTAGAAATATGTATTTGTTAAAAAATAATTTAACATAATTTTCATATAAATGTACATATTTGTTTGTCACATTATACATTAACTATTCCTTTTAATGATAATTCTGAAAAGTGAAAAAAAAAATTGATCAAAGATAACTAAGCGAATAATGTTTTATTATTATAAAATATGATTGATTTAGTAATTTCGTTTTTATTACCATACAGCATAAGGTTGATTTACTAATTTCGTCTTTATTACCATACAGCATAAAGGTTAAAATATAACTTAAACAAGCGTGACGCGGTTTCTCGATTAACACCCCATCAAAATATTTACAACGAGCGCAAAGAAGTATAACTTCAAAAAAGTTAAAGATAAAGATTTTAAATTTATAAAATTTTTTAAAATATTAGTATAAAAACGACCGTTATAAATGATTTACAAAAACAACTTTTTTTCTAATATAAAGCGTTTCGTTTTTTAACCATGTGTCGGATTTCGCTGATTTACGAATTTGTCCAAGATATTTATAAAACACATATATTTTTAAAAAAAGTTTTTTAATCTGGCTCCACATATGCAACCGTGAGAGTGCCGGTTGATTTAAACGCATTTTGTATTTTATAAACTTTTTTGTTGAAGCCGCTCACTCAGAAACCTCTAACTGCAGAGGTCCATTTTTAAAAGAAATTGATTCAAACGATTTCAAAGATTTTAAATTTATGAAGTTTTTAAAAATATTAGTATCCAAACGGCCGCAAAAGATTAGTATCCAAACGGCCTCTTGTTTCTTAACCTTGTTTCGGATTTTACTGATTTACGAACTTGTTCAACATATTAATAAAACACACATTTTTAAAAAAGTTTTTTGATCTGTCTCCACCAGAGTTTCGAACCGAAATGTTTACGGTTTCGTTCCGACTATTATTTCGTTCCGGTTTTCGGTTTGGTTCCTTAGTTTATTTTTTCGTTCCGGTTTTCGGTTCGGTTCCGGTTCAGTTCCGATGTCAAAATCAAGGATTTTCAGTATGCTTATGCAAAAATTGAAAAGAAACAACATCAGCAATTATTGTATCTAGAACATCGATACAGGCTTCAGTAAGAAGTTTTTCAGACATAGTACCGTAATATTTTGAGGCTTAAATTTCATGTCTAATAACGTTGGAGTAAGCGTCATTACACTACTTGAGCTTAACTTTGATGGCAGATTTCGTTTACATGAAGCTTTTGCTGATATTTTAAGACATTTTAAAATTTTAAATTCTTTTTTATGAAACCGTTCAATATGCCTCTAAAAATTTGCTGCATGGTTTCATGGTATTTTAAAAAAATGTACTAAATTTTGGAATAGATTAGAAACCAAAATTGTAGTACCCATAGCTAATTTTGCATGCAAAATGAAAATCTTTTACTTATAATATATGAGCAGCTTTTTGTTATAATAATTTTTTTGTTTTTTCAATGCAAACCGTTTTACATGAACCGTAAATAAAATGATGTTTTCGTTCCGATTACGGTTCATTACATATAAAAAATTACGGTTTCGGTTACGTTACGGTTCAGCCCAAAATTTCGGTTAATAACGGTTTTCGGTTTACGGTTCGGTTCCGGTTCGAAACTCTGGTCTCCACAAATGCGACCGTGTGAGTGCCGGTTGTTTCAAAAAAAGTTGTTTTTTTGCAAGATTTTTTTTTGGAGCCGCTCACTCAGGAACCTCTAATTTTTGAGGTCTATTTTTAGAAGAAATTGATAAAATAGATTTGAAAGATTCTAAATTTGTTAATTTGTTTAAATATAGGTATCAAAACAGCCGTTATAACGGCTTTTTAAAATTCTATTTTTGAAGTTATACTTCTTTGCGCTCGTTGTAAATATTTTGATGGGGTGTTAATCGAGAAACCGCGTCACGCTTGTTTAAGTTATATTTTAACCTTTATGCTGTATGGTAATAAAGACGAAATTAGTAAATCAACCTTATGCTGTATGGTAATAAAGACGAAATTACTAAATCAATCATATTTTATAATAATAAAACATTATTCGCTTAGTTATCTTTGATCAATTTTTTTTTTTCACTTCTCGGAATTATCATTAAAAGGAATAGTTAATGTATAATGTGACAAACAAATATGTACATTTATATGAAAATTATGTTAAATTATTTTTTAACAAATACATATTTCTAATTTACAACAAATATGTTCTTATGGTTTGCAATTATATAAAATATGCACGTATTTCTATGCACTAGCACCAATACGATACATATAAGCATTGCTTATATATGATTAAACAAACCTGCTTGCATTAGCAGAACTGCCCTCACATGTTCCAAAAATTGGAAATTGACGTTTCTTTTCCTCTTCTTAGAAACATTGATTAACCAAGAATTTGCATTGGAACCTTAGTACCGAAGAAAAAGATTATGAACAATATCAAAGCTACAGGTTTAAAGTGTTTTACTTATTGAGTGAAATATGCTTCTCCATTACTTTCAAAACTATTATTGTTATTGCAAGGGATCTATAAAATATATGCAAATATGTTAACAAGGTGTGATTTGACTGTTTTAATAATAATGAATTTACAAATGAAATTAGTCTTATTATTATTTTTTCCAATTTTTGTTTTAAGTTGTGGGAAGGAATGTCGAAATAAGACGATGACCATAAAGCGATAAAACCCATTAAACGAAAATATTCACTAAAAATGGTGGTATTTTTTAACCGGCCGGCGTATGCATCAATGTAGTAGAGTATTGCAGACATTCGATAAAATATATTTGCAAATTGCAATACGACCCTCTTCAGAACAGCAAAATTTCTGGATTGATAAATGATTATAAGTCTACATGAAATAGGACGCTAAACCAATAGCAATGAACCAGTGTACCTATTTTGTATGACGAGTACGGTGGTTTCGGAGTAAGTAATTGACAGATGTGACATCAAATAAACAAATATATTTACGCTCACCTAATTGTTCTTGACACATTGGATTATTTGAATTAAATCTTTGGAATAAAATTTTAACTTTTTTCTAACCTTAATCTTTTGCCATCTACATTTATAAAAATTATTTAATTATTATTTGTCAGTCAATGTGTTTCAATTTTAACATACATTTAATATGTAAATTTATCTATAGCTTTAGAGACATTTACTTAATGGCTTTTGCTGACTAAAATAATACTACATATTACATTGTTTTCAAACTTTTTATATATTACTAATAAAATGAGTTAAATTAAATGACATTAAAAAAACTATAGGAGAATTTACTAAAAAAAACAGTTTTCAACCACTTTATCTGGGACTCACGGGCATCGCCGTGCGGGTACCTTCTAGTAATTAATAATTATTAGTTTTTTGAATAATATTTTTTTTGAATAATATTTTTTTTTATTTATTTTTTGAATATGTTTTTTTTTTGCTTTTTTTTTGAACGCTATTTTTTTTTTGTATTAAATTTTTTTTTGAATAATATTTTTCTTTTTGAATAATATTTTTCTTTTTGAATAATATTTTTTTTAATTATTTGTTTTTGAATAATATTTTGTTTTTTTTTTAGTTATTTTTTTTAATGTATCCTTTCTGTCTGTCTGTGTGCGTGTGTGCGAGCGAATGGCCAAAGAAGTATAACTTCCACCGTCTGGTCCGACGCAGACCCTACTTTTTTTTAGTAAAAGTGTCTAGTTTCCTAACCACGTTTCGGATTTTGCTGATTCACGAACTTGTCCAAGATATTAATAGAATACACATGTACAGATTTTGTTGATCTTAAAAAATTGTTACCACTTAAAATCTTTATACACAAATCATAATCAAAATGCCCGAAAATTTAACTAATTTAAAAAGAGGGTCAATTTTACAAATTTAATTGGAACCTTAATTATTTAAACAATACACATTAAAACACTTGTGGCACCATAACACTGCTGATAACAATTACATTTAATTAAAATTTACACAATTATCTCGATCACACAATTTGATCGAATGTTATAGAGAAAATTTTCATATATCTATTTCTGTTTTTAATATATGGTTTTCGCATTCCGATCACATGATTTCAGTATAGAATTATATTTAATTTAAAAAAACTAAAAACAAATCATAAATATTTTTTTATAAAAACAAAATCTGCTAATGTATGTTCACACTAAGAAACATATATGAGCGCAACAAGCCAAGCAACAAATTTCTAAACATTGCCTCATGAAACGATCTAAATTTTTTTAACCATCTCATACATTTGTATACATAATTTGTTGCATGCTCATTAGACTAGTCGTTAAAAATTAAATTTTTTCAGACGTCCCCTCAGATACAAAAAAAAATAGCCTAGACGCTTTTAAAGGAAATTTATTTCTCTACAAAAAAGGTCCAAGTCATTTTTTTTCTAAAACGTATATTTCTGATGATATTTTGGAAAAAAAATGGAAATTCTCCGTTACTCGTAAAATCAAATGAGGAAAGTTTTTACGAAAAAGTACTAATTTTGATTTTTCTTTTCACGATTATTTTTTTTATTCTTTTTATTCCATAGCATAAGAAGAAAATTGGTACCCTTCATTTATGTTTATTATTTATTAAAATTAATAAGTTCTTTTTAAAAATATGTATCATCAGATCTATACGTTTTAGAAAAAAAATGAATTCAGAATTTTTTGTAGAGAACTAAATTCCTTCAAAAATGTTTGAAAGATTTTTTTTAAATCTGCATATTTCATGAGATATTTAAAAAAATCTGCGATTTTATCAAAAAATCAACTTCGATGATTTAGCGACACGTGTTCTTTTTGGAACACATTTCAAAAATTTATTGATTGTATCAGTCGTGAATTTTACACGTATATAAAAAGTCGAGAATTCTAAGACACTAGAAATGAATGTATTCATTTGAATAGAATGAAAAATTGCTTTGAAAAGTGAAAGATCCGTAACAAAAGTTTTATCTCAATTCCGGTCGGTTCGGGAATGGAACCGGCGTCTCTCTGATCAAAGTTTATATGGTTAAAAAGTCTTTTTTTAATAAATTTATTTTTTAATCACTTTTATAAACACATAAAACAACTTC
This sequence comes from Diogma glabrata, assembly GCA_963693315.1. Taxonomy (NCBI): domain Eukaryota; kingdom Metazoa; phylum Arthropoda; class Insecta; order Diptera; family Cylindrotomidae; genus Diogma; species Diogma glabrata. The sequence goes on from OY856186.1 coordinate 351,172,636, forward strand.
AACATTTGCAAAACGCACGCACAATGAAATGATTTTTCTAAATTTATGGATCTATTACATTTAGAGGCGACTAATCACGAAGCAGAAAACATAACGGTAGATCACATACGATGTTTTTTTCCTGATAAATCGTTTTTAATTTTCGATTTTAATGTGCGAATCCTATAAAAACAATAATTAAGAAGTATTATTTTGAAAATATTGCACGAAATAAAAATTTAATGTTCCACTTACTATTAAATTAATATTAAAATCATATAACCAAAAACAAAATTAAAAGGAAATCCTTTTATTTCAGACTTAGATTAATGTGGTAAGAACTATTATAAAATAAAAATGTGCCAGTATTAAATGTGCGAGGACTTTCTTTTAAATTTGAAACCATAAACAGAAAAAAATAATAGGTTTTGTAATTAGAACAATAGTATGTCCTATTAAATATGTAATAGGAACAATCATTTTAATTCTATACCTTAATTTCAGCAAAAACTATTATTTTTAAAGTATTTTCATATTAATTTCTGTCTTATAAAATTAATAGTCGTCTTTTTAACTATTTAATAGGATTTATTTGTCTGAGTGTAGTTGAGGTATGAAGAACGGTAAAACGTGTTCGTAGAATAAATAAATAAGACAAAAAATTGACAATTAAAAATGAATTAAATAATTGTGATGTTAAGTCGATCGTCCAAAAACAAAATTTTATCTCGTCGCTGGTCGAGTTGGTTAAATGGTTAACCAAATAAACTTTGATCAGAGAGACGCCGGTTCGATTCCCGAACCGACCGGAATTGAGATAAAACTTTTGTTACGGATCTTTCACTTTTCAAAGCAATTTTTCATTCTATTCAAATGAATACATTCATTTCTAGTGTCTTAGAACTCTAAACTACATAATGGTTAGATCCATTGCTAAACTCTTAATAAAAAATCTTGAATAAAAAGTCGACTTTAACTAAAATAATGCCGGAACCGAAATAAAATAAAAAATCAATTTATAGAATTTCTTTAGATATTAAAGATTCTCGTTTAATAGTAGGAATCGGTTAGCCGATTTTTGCAATGCAATTTGTTTTAGCCTACAATCGCCATTTTTTCTACAACACTGGTTTTTTTTACAAGAGATCGCCGAATACAGATTCAGTCACTTGGTACTGGTACTTGGTACTTGGTATTCAGTATTTTAATTATTTTTAATTTTTTGTTAATAAAAGTTCAATACAACCATAGGCGTAACTAGGTAGGGGCCCAGAGGGCCCGGCCCCTCCTAGACGAATTTTGGCCCCCACTAGAACACAAAGTTCATGAAGTATAGATAACAGTTAGGGAAAATGAAAATCTATTTCTTTACTAAGGAATTTGCTGTTCAAAATTATTTCAAAACGTACAATTATATTATTCATGATATTATTCATATCACTGATCTTTATTTAAATTTAATAAGGAAGTTTAATAAGCACTACCAATAATATTGCCACAAAAGTATCTATAAAATGGTCGTGTATCTTATCGGTTCACCATAGTAGCGAAGTTTAAAAAAGCAAACATTTTCTTTCCAACATTCGATATGCTAGATGTCAGAATGTCAAATGATAATTTCTGGAAAACCACACCTTCTAATTTGTTCAACGAAAAACATCGCAATAAGAACAATATAGACCTCGTTTTAAAAAAATACGGTCTCGTTGCTCCATAAGACCTAAAACCACACCGAAACACCAACACTACTCGTAGTTTTAAGTTTGTTTGGCAAGATTACTTTTACTTAGGCGCCAGCCAATTTTTTTTAGTGTACTTTTATAAGCAAATTACAAAATTTTTTTTTGAAAATCAGTCCCGGGGACCAAGATATAGGCCTTTGAAACAAAAAATATCGTATAAAAATACACTTTTTTTACCAAATGTTGCAATTTAAATGTTATTTTTGATAAACAATTTCAAAGAATCAACAATTACAAAGAATCAACATGAATCAACATGAAAATAATTATAACCTTAGGGGCCCACGTTATGACCATTTGAGGCAAAATTGGACTTGAACTTAGGCGCAAGTGGATTTTTTTGTTGTTTTTTTTATCGTAAATTAAGAAAATTTAGTAAAAGGGACAGTTTTGATCTGTTTATCTTATAAGCACATAGGACATAAAGCAAAAATTAAAAAAACAGAAAAAATTATTTTCAAAACTGTAATTTTGAATGGATTTTGCTTTTTCCAAAGGCCTGTATTTTGGACCCCGGGGCTGATATACAACTCGTTTTGGTTTTATTCGCTTCAGTGAGTGATTCTATATCAAATAAAAAAAATCTTGGCGCCTAAGTAGAAGTAATATCCCCGTTTGTTTGTATATGGCCATTAGCGAATTGACGACGGAATTCGAAGTCTGATGGATTTATTTTTAGCATTATCTGAATATTGTATGGCTGAAAATGAAGATCGTTGTGCAGAGTACTGCATTAAATGGGGGAGTGCATGATTACTGTAAAGTGTAAACAATGAATAGTTATTTTTGAACTATTTTTTATTTTTATTTTTTCAATAGTTTTAGAAACTAGGAATGTAAAGTTTAATTTAGAAACTAGGAATGTTGATTTTGTATAATTTTTGTTTGTTTGAAAGTTAATAAGTGAGGATTTATAAAAATATCATACTGATATAACAATTTATAATTTATAGTTTTATATGATTTTTCAAATTTTGTTTGTCATACATGTCGATTTTAAAAAGAACATTTTTTTCTTTTAGTTTTATAATTTAAAGATTTATTGTTTCCACAAATATATATCTAAATATAAACATAAATAACTGCAAACAACATAGCATAAATAACTGCATTCGAATCGGTAGATGTAGTAGCAACGACGTCAAAAGTGACACTAAACCACCGGCAATTTCACCGTTCATATTATATAGGTGCCGGGTCACAGTGGCGTTAAATACAACTGTGTAGCGGACGGATTTTCTAGGCAAAGGACTCAACTCGATCTTCTACAAGAAATGGAAGCTATAAGCGAGTCGTTTGCTCCTCTCAAACAACTAACTTATGACAGGGTTAAATGCGTAATCTATAGGTCGGATGGTCAAACACCATTAGCTGCAAGATAAGCAGGTAAATCTTTCCTAGACTAGACCTACAGCGTTCCAAAAAACTTATAACCTTGAGTAGGCAGAAAACTAGTTCATTGTTAAAGTCATCACTGGTTACTGGATCTTTGGAAAGCACCCAAGTGTTGATTTGCAGGAGCTGTAAGGAGGAGGATCAGGTGGATCCAGCGTTTCATCTACTTTGCACATGTCCAGCATTCGCCTAATGAAGCTAAGTATTTGCATGATTTTAAAATTATCCAGGTCGGTGAGAGTTTTAAATGTATGCGTTTCAAAATGAGTTTGCCGTATAATGGGCAAACTCATTTTGGAACGCGCACATTTAAAACTCTCACCGACCTGGATAATTTTAAAATCATGCAAATACTTAGCTTCATTAGAAGCTCCAAATGGTTCGAGTTGGGGAACGAGATTCTTTGGTATCACAACCGATTGGTCTAAATATGTCGTCCTGATGTTGTGTTTTGGTGACAGTCACTGCAACCTAGCCTAACATAAATAATCTAGCAAAAAAATATAAATGACCGTAAATTTGAAAATTAACCTCAAATTGACACACCCGTTATGTATTAAAATAAAGAAATAAAAACAAAAACTTTATTAATTATTTTACTCAGCAATATTAGTGGGGCCAGGCCCACCCTAGAACAATTTCCTAGTTACGCCAATGAATACAACAATAATTTTTTCTTGTTTTTGTTTGAATTGAATAGTAGCTAACAAAGTATATGCAAGGCCTGGATTATCCCGAAATTTAGCATGCAGATGGTGAACTTTTCCTTAAATTAGAATCAAAAATGCATGTAACTAATTTTCATACATTATAAATTAAAACAAGTATTAAATATTTGAGGCAATTTTAAATAAGATTTCAAAATTTATAAAAGTATATGTGGTTTTTTGCATTATGTTACATTGAGCATCATGATCTTTTCCAGCATTTCAGCAAAAGCATTACTATATTGAAGACGTAAAATGTCAGTAAATAACTCAAATTTAAAAGATTGTAATATAAAAATTGGGAAAATATAGACCTGGCTTATTTTTTGTTAGTATGAATATTTACTAACAAAAAATAAACCAGGTCTGTATTTTCCCAATTTTTATATTATGTTTTTATCCCAGTTTTTATATGGGTTTATCTCGTCAACAAAACAAAATGCCTGCCTGTAATATTAGTTTGTTTTGGGTAAAAGACTAAATCGTTAGAAAATAAAAAAGAAGAAACAGCACTTTTGGGTTTCGCCATCCTTAAAAGGGGCTGATAAAAAGGTAATAAAAGCTCACAAGCTTTTCAAAGAGCCTGCCAAGCTTTTCAAGAGTTAAGTTTGATCCAAGAGCTTTGGTCAAACGTGTGTAGTTTTGAAGGTTATTGCTATTGTCTTTCAGCACAGTGTGACGTCAATACGACGTAAAATTTAGAATTCATTCAGGGGATTTTTTATGATATATAAATATTTTTTTCAGTTTTTAAAAGAAATGTTTTGGCTGTGTTTTAAATAGAGTTTGCAAAATATCCGGTATTTTAGTATCCGCGGATACCGGTTTCTATTCTTCACTAACTGCGGTTAACCGTTCGGATACGGATAATTTTTAAACAAGCAAGAAAAAATTGAAAATAAAAAGCTGCAAAAATTTTCGATTACAATTTTTCATTTACTTTCATTTTTAGAAAAACTAAACAATTTAAAGAATAATCTGACAAACGGATTCAAAGTTTACCACAAAAATGACATTCTCTCAGCTTCGGTTGATGGTGGTTTTATAGTTGTTAACGCTTCAAATAATTTTTAAAGTTTTTGTGGCCTTTGACCTGTATTCTTGAAAATTGTGAACTCGCCTTTCATGTTTGAGTTAGATTTCTTTATTTTTTCACTTATCAACATTGTTAATTTCTGCATATAATTCATCTTTTAACGTTGGTTGGTGTATATGGATCAAGATCTTCTCGGGAGGATGATGGTGATGCAGATAAAACAGATTCAAAAAGTCTATCAAATTTCTGAGACGCAAATTGCAAAACAATCTTTAATGGATTAATAGAGTTCTTGGTGAGACATTCAAGTGTATCGGTGATAGGACTGTTTTCATCGTTCTTTCATCCGTCGTTCGATATTACGTTTTTAATCTAGTACAGATTTCATCTAACATTCGTCCAACTTTTTGTACAGAAAATTCAACGTCTATTTTGCTGTTAATAAAGTAGAGTCGTATTTTCCCAATATTTCAACAGCTAGTGTTAATGGTTTGATTGCACTGTTTATGCTGGATAGTTTTTCAAAATCTATTCCAGATACTAGATGAAGGGAATTTAATTCAATAAGCGCGTTCTGAATTGGAACTCGAACTCTGATAAGCTTTTCGAACATAACTTCAATAGAGTTCCACCTGTGTTTCACATCAACTTGAAGTTTAAGTTCATGCCCAATTTCGTCGATAATGTTCTTTTGTAAATTGAATTTTTCACAGTCGATTTTTTAAAAAACCGAATCAAAATCCATGCATGCTTCAATTGTTTTTGTATATCCTCCTCATCGTCGAATTCCTCTATTACATCTTCAGCAATCCATTTTTCACATCCATTATCTTGGAAGTTCGTAATCGTCGTTACTGTCGTCATCCTCGAATTGAATATTTTTCTTTTTATTAAATGTCTCCACCACCGCCAAATGCAACCCGAGACATAAACACAATTGTGATCCCGAAGGACAATCTCTCCCATATTTTACCATTATACTTGCACTTCATTTATTGTACAAACAATGTCATTTTTGAATGACTCATTAAATGAGTCTAAATGATTTGTTACCGTTGTTAATACAACATCTGAAGTACACGAACCCACAACTCTCACCAAACCCAAGTTGTTACAATTACCCTTATTATCATGTATCTTAATATTAATGTACCGACGATTACGTGCACTTACCCACTCATCAAGTGCTATATTAAACTTACCACCTCTACCCTTATTTTCCGTTATTTTTTTTTTACTACTTCTTGTTTCCGATTTTGAAACTCGGTATGAATAAGTCGCATAGCTCCATTTTCAGTTTGTGGTAAGTTAAATCCTCTGTCTGAAATAGATTTTCAGGTTTAACTAAGTTTATAACTTTGAATTTGTAATTGCACAAATCGTTAGTTCATCCTCAGCGGCCAATCTTGAAACAATTTCACCTAAATTGTGTCGTTTAACAAAATCCATCATAGCATTTTCTTTGAATTTTTTAGAGTTTTGGTCCGTAGAAATAGATTCATTATAATTGCCCCGTTTACAATTGATTAAGTGTACAAGTTTTAGATGATTTATCATTACATTCGTGCTTCCATTACTGTTTGAAATAAAAACTAGACACTTTAAACATTGAGCTTTTGCTTCTTTTTTATTGTTACACGGAATCTTCTTAAGACATTCCCAAACAGGAGCAAACGGTGGCATGGGCTAAATAACGAAAAATGAATATTAAGGCTTTCACGACGAAAAAGTCGTGATAAACTTATTAATTACCTTTAGTTTTTTTCCCGTTATTATAAAGTTAATTTTTCCATAATAAATACCGAAGTAATGATTATAATGCAATTTTAAATAAAATTATATAATGCACTTAATTTGGTTTAACATTTTGTAACTACCCATAAAATAAATAAAATGACAGCTTCAGATTTTTCGACGAAAATTATTGCCTTTTTATTGAGTATTACGGTTTCGGTCAAAGATGTCACTAATCTTTTAAAACGAATTCTATTCCAACAAAAAATGTATTGCTGTGTAAAGAAAATATTAGTTTAAAAATTTATTTGTATCCGATAACCGCAATTATTTTAAGCGGATACCGGATACGGTTTCATAGTCAAATATCCGCGGATATCGGATACGGATAATCCGGACCGTCAAACTCTAGTTTTAAACCAAAACTTATTTGAAATTTATTGGTGGAAACTTACTTATTTAAATAAGTAACCTAAAAAGGTGACTTATTTGCAATTTTTTTGTTATAGAAAAATTTAATTTGATTTGTCAGTGTCAAATATTTTTTGTTTGTTTACTAAATGATTTTAAGGAATTTAATATTCTTTTTCGATTCATAATAAAATTATAATGATAAGTAATTTAAAATAAAAAAAATTGTTTGAAAACTCTTTAATTGATGATCAAATTAAATAAATCGTTTTAATTAAATTTATTTTCGAATTTGCTTTTATGTTGTTGTAAAATTAAGTATGCTAAATCATTTAGAATAGCTTTTAAATGCTTATTTAAAATGGCGGTGAATAAGTCTACATAAATAAGTTTCAAATAAGTCATCGTTTAGAAAACAGCACCAGTGGCTATTCTGTTTTTTATACTTTTTGTTGTTGTTTTCATTTTTCTATTTTCTGTTGGTGATTGTTGTACCATTTTTGAAGCGAAAATTTTCTAGACGCCTTGTGCGATTTTGCATGGGGAAAAATATATATATTTGAGTCATCCTTATAAAACGGGATTTTTTTTCAGGGTTAAATATTTTTGATGTTATTCAACCAAACTAAAGAGATAACAGATTCCATTGTGAAATTTAACTTTGAAGAAAAATGCTGATAAACTGATGCTTACAATATTCTTTTCGTTTAACCTTTAATGGTTTTAATCTTCTCAATTTTTTTCCCTTTTGAAATTAAAAATCAACCAAAAAAAAAAACACAGGATCACATCAGAAATTATCTTTAATTATTATTTTTTTTTTTGTTTTAAAACTTTCTTTTCATTTTTGTTTTTTTTTTAAAAAAACCACATACATTTTTTTTGACCTTTTGATTATATGTATAATTTTTTTTTTTTTTTAATGGAAAACAAAAAAAATCACAAAACTAAACACTATAACTTCTCGTATTTTATATAAAAAAACCAAACAATTCATCTCAAAATAATTCCTTCGAAAAAAAACAAATCAATAAATCAATAAAAAAAATAGACAAATTAATTAAAAGGTAATTATTATTCAAAACTTTTCCAAAAATTGAATCCTCGAAACAAAATTACCATCTCTTATAACTAAATTCAACGGATTCTATATATTATATTCTATATATGTATTCTATATACAAAACAATTTAATATAAAACAAGTTTAAAAGGTAAAAAAAAGTTTAATTAAATTTTAACCTGTTACATCGGATCGTGATTAGGATTAAGAAATTTAATCAAAGAGAAGCGAAATTCAATATCCTCTTTGATTAAATTTCTGTTCCTTTACAGAAACAAAAATGTACTATTTATATCATTTTTAACTTTTTTTTTTTTTTTTTTATTTAACTGTAGGAAATCATACTAAAAATCTTGAGAAATCAAACGTAATAACAACTTTTGTTCAGCGTAAATATATTAGTCACTGTCAAAAAAAAAAGGCTCATAAGCTCATAATTAAATAATCATACAATTAGTCGACTCTTTTGGTCCTTGAACTAATTGATAATATAAATCAAACAAAAAAACCTCAATTTAGATACTTTAGTAGCCTATGGCAACATTAGCCTGAGCAAAACTTAAAGTTAAAAGTCTAAATCAAATGAAATAAATAAAAAATAATTAACCAGTAATCAACCGTTTTGGTTAAGTAAAGTTAAGAAGAAAAAAAAATTATGTTATTTACGAAAGATTCCTCAGAACCGATAAAACTCTGAAGTAAAAAAAATTATACTCTTACGAAAAAAATACAGCAGATTTCCACAGCTAGATGTTTTTGGTGATATTATTATTCTATTTGAATCAATTTGACATTGATATTTTATTGTGATGAACTGTCTTCATCCATAGCTTGATATCGAAAAATTATATAAAATAAAAAAAATTATAATTAATAAACATTTTGTCTTTTTTTTTGAAATTTGGTTGATACATATTTTAGGTATTTTCGTGATGACACAAAGTTCATCCATAGCTTTAAAAATTAGAAAAGAAAATAATTAATAAACAAATCTTTTAAATGTAATAAATTACAAGTTAACAGAACTTAAATAATAAAAAAAATGAAATCATAAGTCTTATATTTAATTTAGAAACAGAAAAGAAAATAAAAAAATATAATAAGGTGAATTCAATTTCAAACCATTAGATAATTAATTGCCATAATAATAATTATTATTTCACGTCATTATAAACAAATTAATAACGATTGCATGATATGAAACGAAGTTAGAAAGAATATAACTTAGAAAATTAATCTATAAAGAAAGATAAAAAAAAATTAATTAGAATGTATTAATTTAATTTCATTGAATTACTGCTAAAAAAAAACATTATATTTGCATATCGTGACACAACCCATTAACTCATCGTTCATAAATTATTCACTAACAAAAATGTTAACCTAATGTCAGCTAATACTATCTGCCTTAAAATCTTTAGTATGAAATGCTCCAATTTCTTTTTTATTCATGTCTTGGAGCTGATAGACGTTTTTACCTAATTTCGACTTAATCTGACACTTTATCCATTTAGGAGCAAGTTTGGCACTAAAATTTTGTGAAGCGTCTGAATGTTGAAAATTTCTTTTCCACACAACATCACCTACCTGGTGGTCTCTAGCAGTGGAACGCAAATTATAGTAATGAGCATATCTTGAATAAGCTTTGGCTAAATTTTCTTTAACCAAGTTGTTTATGTTAGTAAAATTCTCTTTTAACTTCTGAACTCTAGTTTTGATGTGATCTGTTTGATCCGTCTTACTCAGTTCATCAGATTTGGTTGATCCATAACCATAATGAAAAATTTCCCTTCCAAAGTTCAAGAAGTATGGAGTGTACCCTGTAGAGTCATGTCGAGCCGTACGTATAGCACATGCAATTTTATGGAGTTGTTTATCCCATTCTTTATGGTCTTCCTTTAAATATGATCGAATAGCTGACAATATCACACGATTTATTCGTTCAGCTGGGTTGTTCTGCGGATGATAATGTGCATTTCGATAATGATGAACTCCGTTATCTTTCAAAAATTGTTGAAAAATATTTGAAACAAATTGTGATCCATTATCCGATATCAATGTACGAGGTGTTCCAAAAATAGAAAACACATGTTGTTCCAGTAACAAGAGAGTCAGCTTAGAATCTGCTCGACGAATAGGAAAAAGTAACACAAATTTAGAAAATATATCTAAAACAACTAAAATGTAAATATTTCCATTTTTTGATCTTGGAAATGGCCCTAAATAGTCTACAGCAATAGTCTGCCACGGTTCATCAGCAGTTTTAGGATCACCCATTGGTGAATGAGGTATGTTACTACTTTTTGAAGCCTTACAAATTTCACAATTTTTAACATATTCACGAACTGAAATGTCAATATTTGGCCAATAATATGTTTGTTTCACTCTGTGGGCTGTTTTAGATGCGCCCAGGTGAGCCGAAAGTGGATCATCATGTAATTTCTTCAGTATGCTCCTTCTTTCAGTTTCCGGTACCACCAGCTTCAGTATAGAATTTGGGTAACGTCTGAAAATTTGGTCACCAACGACGGTAAAATCTGCAAACTTCTCTGGTTTAGTAGTTATGCCAAACTTGATACTTTCATACCAGTTATCCCCTGTGTTGATCGACAGTGCATCACAAGTCATTGAACGAGATAGAGAATCTGGAACAACATTTAGTTTTCCCTTTCTATGTTTTAAAGAAAAATTGTATTGTTGTAATCTCAGCGCCCATCGACCTAATCTTCCACTAGGATCGTTTATATTATGTAACCATAATAATGACGCATGATCGGTAATAACTGTGAAATGACTTCCTTCAATATACGGCCGAAAACGATCTATTGCTAATATTACCGCAAGGCATTCCTTCTCAGTTGTATGGTACTTTCGTTGTTGTTTGGTTAGCTTCTGACTGTAAAATGCTATTACCTTCTCAGTTTCATTTTCTCCTTGTGTTAACACAGCCCCAATTCCAACATCTGATGCATCAGTCTGAATGGTGAATTCTTTCTCAAAGTTTGGATTTGCTAAAATAGGTGGAGAAATCAAAAGTGTTTTTAGTCTAAGAAATGCTTCATTAGCCTCTTCAGTCCAGATAAAACGTTTTCCTTTCTTTAGTGTATCTGATATGGGTGCAGAAATTGTTGAAAAGTTATTTATAAATTTTCTATACCAGCTGGCCATTCCTATAAATCTACGAACCGCCTTAGCTGAATCTGGAACAGGATAATTTATTATGCTTGTCACTTTCTCTGGATCGGTTCTTAATCCTTCTCGTGAAATAATATAACCCAAATATTTCATTTGGTGTTGTAAAAATTTGGATTTATCTAAATTTATTGTTAAACCTGCTTGGAGAAGTCGTTCTGCTACAATTCCTAATAATCTAAAATGTTCGTCTAAACTTTCCGTAGAAATGATGATGTCGTCCAGATAAACAAACACTTGGGGTTCAAGATCCAAGCCCAATACTCTATCCATTAAACGAGCTTGCGTTTGTGGAGCATTATGTAACCCGAAAGGCATTACTTTAAATTGGAAGTGACCGCGAGAAGAAATCGAAAAAGCTGTCTTTTCTTTTGAGCTATCTTCTAGAGGAATTTGCCAGAAAGCATCGGATAAATCTACACTTGACAAAAAATTGGTACTCTTGAAGCGACCTAAAATACGTGAAATATGAGGCAATGGATATGCATCTGGCTTTGTTACAACATTTAATTTACGCGAATCCAAACAAATACGAATTTTCCCATTTGATTTAATCACCGGAACCAATGGATTGCTCCAAGGACTTATTGAATCCTCAATAACATTTAGCCGCAACATCCTGTCAATCTCTTTATCCACCTTTTCTTGAACAAATGGTGACATCGGATAATTTCTCTGCTTAATTGGTCTTGCTTCACCAGTGTCAATAAAATGAGACAAAATGCTAGTCCGACCAATTTGATCTATACCAGAAAGTGGAAATTTCGATAAAACTTTTTCAAATTCTTTCATTTGATGAATGGTTAAAGGTTCCGGAATTTCTGAAATTATCTTTGAAAACCTCGACACGTCTAAGCTTTCCACAACTGGTTTAATGCTAAATAAGTTCCAAAAATCCATACCCAAAACTAAAGTATTTGTGATTGAAGGGACTACAAGTGTAGGTAACACACGCGTCTTTTCATTGTAAACAAACGGTACATTTACGTACCCCTCAATAGCATGATTAGTTCCATCTGCTGTTGATATTGATGAATTAATTGGAAACATTTTTAAACCTAAATCATTAATAATCTTTTTAGAGTTTCTACCAAAAATAGTGCAGCTTGCACCAGAATCCAGCAACCCTTTAATTTCAATACCCAGCACGTTTACATCAATTGTAGGTCTACCATCATCAGAATAATTTACTACTCTATTAATAACATTTGAAAAATAACAAAATTTAGAACCTAATGATTCTTCTTGGGTTTGAGTCGACTGATCACGGACATTAGAATGACTCTCACTTCTAATTCCTACTTTAAGTTTTCCGACTTGTTCGTCGAACATATAGTACAGTCCATCGAAGTTACTCCGTCAGCTCCGCATTTAAAACAAAATATTTTAGTCCTCGGTTCTATACAGGTTTGAAAAGGATGACCTTCACCACCGCAGTTCCAGCATCTGACTGTCTTTGGTACTCTTTTATCTATAACCAATACTTCTGCACCGTCCTCCATCGTTGTCACCTTGTTATCTGCGTAATCCAGCTCAGCACCTGAGGAATTTAAGCATGTAACTTGATGTCGCCTTTCAGTTTGGACTCTTCTAGCCGTTGAACCTCCTAAACCTGAAAATACATGTCTTCGTGAAAGGTTATACCTCAAATCTTCTATTCGTTTGCAATAGCGAGCCAATTCTTCTATTGAATTTATTTGGGTTATTGGCAACTTTTCCAAATAAAACGGAAGCAAATTACGAATTATGCATTTCAATTTTTCTCGTTCTGAAATAGGTTCAAGAAAATTTTGAAATTGAAGTTCCATTTCTGCCAAATAGATATTGAAGTTTTCTCCTTGCTTTTGAAATCGTTTTATAAGGTCCTGCATAAGCCAAAAATCATGGTCCTCCGGTAAAAATACTTCCCTCAACCCACGAACTAATTGCTTCCAGTTGTTATATTTTTTATATGATGCCCTATACCAAACCTTTGCCGGTCCATCGAGAAGATGAAATATTGCAGAAAATAATTCATTTTCAGAAACCTGTTCAGCTAACGCATACATTTCAACTTGCTTTAAAAAATCATTTAACGATAAACTATCCGGTCGACCAGTAAAACAGAGCTTCCATTTGTGAATCGGACAAACCCTATATTTATTTCTAAATCGATCAAAACTAGACATTCTAGTGGAACGACCACGAGGTGGATCTGCCAATGATTCCCTGAATCTTGGAATTAAGTCATCGCTGGAGTCGGAGTCAGAAAACCTCTTCAATTCCTCTTCAGATGTTTTAGATAGTGCTTTTTGCTTGCTAATGCCCATGACTTCTGTATTTTTGTGCTTTTGAATGTCCGAATTTTTCTTTGATACTGCTCCCAATATTGGTTGTCGGCTAATAAATGTATCTAAGTTTACAGAATCTGAACGAGATCCAGTTACGTTTTGACTGTCATGTTCACTTTCAACCCCAGACACCACAATCGCTGAATCAATCAAAGTACCAACTGATATTATCATATTTGCTAATTTCGGTTTTAAATCCGAATTAGCTGGTAATGTATTGTTTAATCTTTCCAGTCTAAGTTTGAGGTGAAGAAATTTTGAATTAAACTTTTTAGCTTCTATTTTTCTTTCAGCTAACGGTACTCTTGTTAGTGAGTTATACTTGCCTTCGCAGATTTTAAATTCGTCTAATATATTCACCGTTACGGTTCTTGGAACATTTTCAACCCCTTTCGCCTCATTACGCATGTGAGCTCGTAATGTTCGTCTTAATGATTGAATAGATCCAGACGCAGAGATACCACGAATGTTTAGCTCATACGCCAATTCATCTGCACTAAGATTATTACTATTCATATTTACTTTCTATTTTCCCAATAAATGCAAAATAATATCAAAATAAATAATGTACACATCTACCATTCAACTAATAAAACAACTTCCAAAAGTAGTAACGTACAAAGTTTTAAAGTTGAAACGATGAGATAAATTTTCATTAAATTACCCAAATGTATTTTCGCATATGCAAATATAAATATTATAAAATCAAACAACCTTTAACCGCAATAAAATAATTAAATCGTTATTAATTGTAACAAATCACTGAATAATAAAAAAAAATGATAAGTACATAAAATAAACCGTACGTCAATTCATCTTTAAATTTTAATTTTTTCTCTCTAATTTTCTTTCACTCAATTTTCAAGACAATAAAATCTTTGACTCATAAAATATAAAATATGTGTAAATCGTTTATGCAAAGAATATAATAAAATATAATGTTTCAATTTACTTACAAAATCTTTGTTTTCTAAAATTGTTCTATAAAAAAATATCCAAAGTTAGAATTAATTAAATGAAATTTCTAATCAGAATTTATAGAATGATATCAAAATATAAACACAAATATAGCAATAAATTTTGAAATACTTATAAATAATAATCTAATAATATATAAAAAAATGTTGTTGTTGTATACTTATTTATATATACTTGTCCCTGTTTCGGCGCCAATTAAAACGGGATTTTTTTTCAGGGTTAAATATTTTTGATGTTATTCAACCAAACTAAAGAGATAACAGATTCCATTGTGAAATTTAACTTTGAAGAAAAATGCTGATAAACTGATGCTTACAATATTCTTTTCGTTTAACCTTTAATGGTTTTAATCTTCTCAATTTTTTTTCCCTTTTGAAATTAAAAATCAACCAAAAAAAAAAACACAGGATCACATCAGAAATTATCTTTAATTATTATTTTTTTTTTGTTTTAAAACTTTCTTTTCATTTTTGTTTTTTTTTTAAAAAAACCACATACATTTTTTTTGACCTTTTGATTATAAATATATATATATGTATAATTTTTTTTTTTTTTTAATGGAAAACAAAAAAAATCACAAAACTAAACACTATAACTTCTCGTATTTTATATAAAAAAACCAAACAATTCATCTCAAAATAATTCCTTCGAAAAAAAACAAATCAATAAATCAATAAAAAAAATAGACAAATTAATTAAAAGGTAATTATTATTCAAAACTTTTCCAAAAATTGAATCCTCGAAACAAAATTACCATCTCTTATAACTAAATTCAACGGATTCTATATATTATATTCTATATATGTATTCTATATACAAAACAATTTAATATAAAACAAGTTTAAAAGGTAAAAAAAAGTTTAATTAAATTTTAACCTGTTACACTTACGCTAAGTAAATATTAAATATAAAATAAATGAGAGTGAGATAAATTGTAATCGATTGTTATTTTCTTAATCCCATTTTCTTGATTATTTTTTTTTTTTTAATTTTTTATTGAATTAGATTTTTTTTCGGCTTAAGTGTGGTGTGTAAGTATGGTATAGTAAGTAAAGATTTTGTTGTATTTTTAAGTAAAATAAAAAGATTGTGTTTATCATATTTGATTTGTGTGTTTTTCCCTATACTTTTTAATAAATAACACGTAACTGATAGTACGATTAACCTTAGTAATGTTGAAATTAATGATAATATATTATAAATAATTTTACTTTCGTTATCTTGATTTATATTTTGGTTTTTCTTTTTTATTGAATTTGATGTTTTCTCAGTTAATAACAGTCTGGAAAAGTGGTAAGTAAGTAAAGATTTTGTTGTATTTAGACGATATTTCACAGTTTTAAGTTTTCTCTTCTGTTAGTAGTCCTCAAGACTGCTTCCTTTTTTATATAATATATCGCATATATATAGCAGTGGTAGTTAGATTGAATTGGATGTAGTATGCCTCAAAATTTTCTCTATCCACGATATCGTAAATTGTCATAAAAATAGAATGCAAGTAGATTTCTATGTCTGAGCTGCATATTATTTAAAGGATTTTCTAAAATAAATAGATTCGATGGCTCTAATCTACAGTAGTCTAAAAATAGAGTAGATGACACTCGCAGAACCCGTATTATAACGAGGAATAAATTGAGTTATTTTTATATTCAAAGTTAGGCATGTTTAGTGTTAATTATAATAAATCATAAATTATTAAATTAATTATTATATAAATAATTTAAATTAATTAAATATTACATCATTGTAAACTTCACTTACGAATGATTTGTGTACAAGTTTTTCTTTGGAATCAATGCCAATATATCACTTTATACCAATTTGGAGCAATCGTATTAAGATTTATCATACAAATAAAATTAATCGGATTTCTTCTTATTACTCTTTTTCTTCAGCAATTTCTTACATGAGGGCTTGTCATAATTTTTAATTTTTTCCTTTTTTTCGTTAAACACATTTTACGTAGGCTGTCACATTCAAAAAATCATCATATTCACAAGCGCAGACACCAGACGGAAAATAAAAATATAACATTAAAATCAAAACAAAAACAAAAAAATTACTCTGCATGTCTTTTATGTTACAATTTTTATTATGTTTTTAGTTAACAATTTTAAGTTTTTCTGTTTTAATTTTCTTGATATTTTTATTTAGATTTTTGGTGTGGCAACAAGACACAAACAACACCAAAAGGATCATTAAATTGTAACAAAAATAACATAAATGATGAATATTATATATTTTAAGATTTTCATTGTTGTTTTTGTGGTAATTTTTTTATGATTATTATTATCATTATTATTATTGTTTGTTGTTGTTGTTTACTTGTTGAGCATTGGAATGACAAACAAATTATTTCAAAGCTATTTAAAATTGTTATTATAATTAAACACAAGTGTAATGGGGACAGATACCAATTTTGTTTTTTCGACACAAAAGTAATTTCGACCCCAGATATTGATTTTTTTTTAATATCGATAGAAAATATGAACGAATAATTCACTATATAGAGAAATCATCTTCGACCTTTCAGTTTCATGTTGCATGAAATAAGATACTATTCAAATTTAACTATCCTACCATTTCCTTTGTAATAACAATTATTGATGTATGACCCTCCCTTAAGAACTCTAGACCAACTCGTTATGTTTCGCATTCCTGATCCCTATTTTGCTTTGATGTCGTAACCATTATTTAATTACACCTATATTCGCGATATCTCAAAAATAGATAAGTTTGAACTACGTTGGACAGAAAGTTTAGTCAAGTGTTTTGCCTGAATAAATGTTCAATTTTGGCCAAAAGGAAACTGCAGTTCAATGTTTTCATTTCTATATAAACGTTCAACATCTTAGTATCTTGAGTAATTAGTCATTTCATTTTTGACTAATCTTCTATCAAAAGAACTACGACCCAGTACTTGCCAAATGCATCAGTTGTTCACCTATTTTATTTGATCGTTTTGATAAAGTGTATAACTATAGTAGCTGGATAACTTTAAATTATTTATCTAGTTAAAGATGCTCCTGCAAGGTCCTTATTGATTTATCTCTGCAATATAGTCTCATATAGATCAATATTATGTTTCTTTAGATCCTCTTCTTGATTGCCAAGTTACAGTTTTGTAAAATGATTCCTGTAGCTTCACTATACACAGCCCACTTAGAGCCCTACATCACATTAGACTAAAGCTTTGTTTAAAAGCTTTTTGGTCTTTCCCAAAATATCAGGCTTTTAGCTTTCAAAAGACTAGACTAGCAGGTCAGAGTGTCATGAGGTTATTTAATTAACTAAAAACTAATTAATTAAAAAAAAAAATGTTGCGGATTATTTTGTCGAAACGATATATCATGGTATACCATTCATATTGTGACAGTGGTTATCACTTTTTGTTCGAATTACAATGCAATAATCATAAAATTTATATAGAACTATGCATGTGAAGAGAATAAAATAAAAGAAGCTTTCATAGAATAAAGTTTTAGCTGCACCACTTTCTTACACCGGTTGTACCACTTGGAAAGTATTCAGAGTATTTATATATTCAAGATGCTTCGAAGTAACGGTGTTTAAGTGTTTAACTTTTGTAGTGTATATTCTGTTATAAATTTTTTTCTCACGATAAAGGTCAGCCAGTCGGGTGAGTGAATAAAGACTCAAAAGACAAAAGACTTATTTATCTAAGCAATAATACTGCAGAGGAGACTTATCACTGAATGTGCCGTGAGGAATTACCTACAGCTAATCTATTGCACACCAATCTTGCGAACATCACAATATAAGGTATGTATATCTTGTTTAGCGTTTTCTTTATAAATTAATATAATATACCATGATATACCATTATAGCATAATATATCTTAATGTACAATAATATATATTAATATATATAGCGAACCTATACCGTTAGTAAACAATTCGATCGGAACTTGTAGTATGAGGTTTGTCTGGTGATCCGAGAAGCTCCACCAGTTGGTCACGCACGTCATTCAGTCTGTCACTAGCTCGATAGAGCGAAAGTTCTAGTGACCTACCTCACAACAAGAAAATTTAACGATTCACAAAACTAAGTAATTCGCGTGCATACCACCCAGGATCTCCAGAAGGGAGACCTGCTATGCCACAACCCTCCCTAGATTTTTAGTGCGTTAGCCTACGATTGAACTACAAAGATATTAACACCAAAAAATATAATAATTCACAAAAAAAACTTATCTTAAGAGGATGGTGGTGTCCTGCTGTTTCTCTCCAGTACGATAATTGTTGTGGCTGTTGACAGTTCAACTAATTAAGACACTTGGTTAATAACCGTGGTGCATCTAAATCCTCTGTTATTTGTAAAGTGAACTCATTTCAGGTGTAACGATTCCAATATTCTCCATGCAACATGCTTTCAAATTCTATTTCATACAATTATTTAAAACAACGCCTTTTTATTCTCCACTTCACAAACTTTATTTCCTTAACCTTTGTTATAACCTTATATATACCAATATTAATTTTCTTGTATAGAACATAGCTTTAATTTGACTGGATTTGTTCATTTATTCCACAAATTTTGCTAACTTAGCTAATTTGACCCTTAATAATTTTGCGAATAACAACTGCGAGCTTGTTATGCCTGTCAAATTACGTGTTGTTAAACATGTATCATTTACGATTAGAGAGTCAGTATAGGGCGTATTGACTGGAATTTAAGGCTTGACAGTTCAACAAACTAAACCGGTTGCGCTAACAGCAAAGATTAGATTCTCGTTAATTCATCCTATAATTTCCATCCCTGACCTACGCAACTTCACATTCTGCATTGTCGGATTTTTACATTTAACAGATCACCATACAAATAACTTTTTGCCTCACCCTCATTTTTCATTAACATTTTTATCAATAATCATAGGCACACCTGACTTTATTTTTGTAACATCAAGGTCGTAATAGTTTTTTTATTATACATTTGCATTCCATCGAATTTTTTTTCTTTTCCTTGTTTATATACAAAAGCGAAACAGAAGACTTTTATTTTATTATAATGAATCAAAATATTGAAAATAGAAATGATTTAACAATACATAAACATATTCAGTTCTCGTTGCTTGTATCAAAACCCCCGATATACAAGCCTTCTTCATTTTTTAGCACAGAAAAAATCGTGAACTTGTAGCGCCATGTTGAAATTAAACTCAACATAAAAATAAATTCAAAAAATCGCCTTAACACCATCTAGAAAAATAAAACTCCATATAAAAAAATTCAAAAAATTTAATCAAAAACACTAATCCAATTTTCTTTCATATGGCAATGTTCATTGTTTTTTTAAGATGGCGTGAATGAATTGGGTTTGTAGAATATTGATGTTTTTGGCTTGTATTCTTATATGAAGAAAAGGGTGTTCATGATTTCTGTGCGCGTTTTACGTGTTAATAAGCCAACAAGAAGATATTTGTGTGGTAGATGGCATAGCCTGTGGCTTCGTAAATAAATAATTTTTTTTTTGTGGTAAATGTATTGATTACAAACAATATGAGTAACGAACATCTGTTTCATGCAACCAACTTTTCTCTCTTGTTTAGAGTAATTTTAAAAATTATAAATAGAAAAATAGTTTTCAATGTTGTTGAGTTGTGATTCAGAACTTAAAAATGAAAGTTCATAATTTTTCGGGTTTTTGTTATATTATAAAATTAAAAACTAAAGTAAAAGAGAATAAATTATATTTTAATCGTAACAAGAAAAAGATTGTTTAACTTAAATTTTAAACTGTGTTTTCCAAAATTTTAAATGTTTTTAAGTTACGATATTTTATGGTGTTGAATTATTGTTACGATATTTTATTGTGCTAAAATAAAAATTATATAACTGAAACAAAAAAAAATTAAATGTTTTAAACGATATGGCGGTGGTTCGAGAAAGGCAAGATGACAAAAATTTAAAAGCGCCCAACCTAAGTGAATATGACGATTGGATCATTTGTTTGCACAACGCGTTCCGGAATTTAATCGTTGTAGCGTTTTAAAGCAGAGGCGTGCACCGGATGGTCAAACAACGATGATTTGGGGTGAGTTCGTTCCATAATATATTACATTTTTTTTATTGATATATGGAGTTGAAAATTGTTGCGGGCGTCAGCATGTTGGCTGAAATCTATATTTGTGTGGAAATCATTAAGTGCTATCATAATTAAACCACTAGACGAATATTTGCTTATTGCGAAAGTGGCACATTTTTGTTGCCTTGTATTTGCTGAAGATCTTCGCGTCCAATATGATAAATCCAAAAATAATCATTTTTTTTATAAAAAATACTTACAATTTAGTTTGAGGTATAACACAAGAAACATTCTTTTAAATTATTGCAAAAAAAC
The DNA here is from genome assembly GCA_963693315.1 of Diogma glabrata. Lineage (NCBI taxonomy): Eukaryota > Metazoa > Arthropoda > Insecta > Diptera > Cylindrotomidae > Diogma > Diogma glabrata. Next base: position 351,193,563 of record OY856186.1, read on the forward strand.
TTAAATCGACCACTTAAATTATATCACTTATAATTCCTAAATTACAAAACTTTCAATTTGATTCAATTTAACCAAACTAAAAACACAAAAACTCAGCTCCTCAACCAACTTAATCCCGACTCTAGCCAACAGTTTTACTACCAAACCCCAACTAGTCTACCAAAAAAAAAATTAAATTTTCAAGTTATTTCTCAAAGCACGAGCCAAAAGAAAAAGAATTCTCAGTATAAAATATTATTTTACTTTGTAAAAAAAATGATATATTTAATACCTTCGATAGATTTTGTAAGTTTATCCCTAATTAAGCAAAAAAAAAATAGAAAATAAATAAAAATTTAACACGGGTTTCCGGTCAGGTTAAGATGTACTTGACACTTGTATGGAATGCTCTAAATACTTGTGTTGTTACATAAGTGGGTTGAGAATATTTTACTATTTTCAAAGATGTCTAAAGTATATTACTTTAGGGCGAAAAATGGAAGTACACCTGATAACGTAATATCTTGTCCATTACAAACTGGCCTTAAAGCACTCCCCACTTTCAATCCGCTAGATAGCTCTTACTCAAAGCCTCAAGTAATTGCAGTGTTTCTAATCAAATTGTAAGAAGAAGAGCTACGGAGGAAAAGTTTAATACCAAAACATCCAAATACAAAGCATCCCAAAAATTTTTTAATTAAGCAATAAACCTTCACGGTTTGAATTAATCCAAAAATCCCCAAGAGGCACCGAATTGAATTCCAGCCATACCACAGTATATTATTATTATGATAATACTAATGATGTTGATTATCGTAATTAGATCAGTACTCTAAGACACGTTACAATAATAGAAGAGGAAGAGGCGCTTGGACAAAAATTAAGCATATATTTAGTAAAAAAAAATTTGGCTCAACTCAACACATATTAGTTTCGTTTAATAACTGTACTTTAAAGATATTACTTTTCATAACAGCTGTATCAATACATTATATAACTTTAATTTTCTAATTAAATATATTTATTTAAATATCAATGTGTTCATATATTGTTTAGTTGCATACTTGAATTTTATTAAAGTATGCAACAAAACTTACGAAAATGTACTTTCTTGTAAAACATTCTGTATTCTAAATAACAAACAAAACTACTACTTTAATAGTACTGCTATAGCATTAAGGTATAAGGTAATATTTTACGAGTTTCAGTTAAAAAAAAACAAAAATTGAAAATTGCAGCAAATGAATGTATTCTCAATAAGAATTGAATTCAAATACATGGTGACAATTGGTGACAAAAAAGTGTTAACGTTTGTATATACATACACCAAAAATTAGTCTATAATTCTAGCGCACTATAAAGAAAAAATCATAAAGATGCATACAACGACGGGTATAATTAAAAACTGGAATTTGTATTTGTTGTTAGGTAACCTAGTGGTAAAAGAACTAACTAGTCGTCTATTTCAAGGGCGTGCGTTTGTGCCTATTTACGGCGTTAACATCTTAATCTACACATTGGTTTTCTAATCAACTGAAAGCCAAGTCTTTATATGTTGACTTTATAAAAATTATCGAGTTTTTCTTGAACACATATTTTATGTTGGCGAAATTTTTTTTTGTGAGCGATTAAGCTTGGAAATTACTTGATTTTGCAATTCGAAATCATTTCTCATTTTTTTTAATTTTGTGTCATTTCACCGAACGCGTAATAGTATTTTATTGTTTGTGTGTTTAATAATATACCTTATAATTCAAGCAAAGTTTACAATTTAAGCGAGGCACGAGGGAGTATTGCATGTTTGCCAGCGAATATGAATCATTGAACACGAACCAAATACAACGTTTTATCCTTGCGACACAGTAACATGTATTATTTAATTTAAATTGAATTAGTTCACCCTTAAAACAAATAAAAAAACAATGAATTTCATTCTATTTTTGTATCTTTCATCTTGAACAATTAAATAATTGTTATTCAATTTCGATACCTATTTAACTGTTTGTTATTTTGAAACTGAAAATGACGTACAATGAAAGACATAGAATTTTATTCTAATGAGAAACTAATTTTTCGCATTGGAAATTTAATGTATTTTAATCATATTAACTTTGCCCGTTTCAATATTCGAAAGAGGAACATGTGTATTAGTTTGAATTTTTTTTAAATAATCAGAACGAAAACGTTTCTGTTAACTTTATTGTAAAATACAATCAAATTATTTATAAAATACAATCAAAACAATTTAATTCAGAGCTCAAAACAATCAAACAAATTATTATACTGCGTTGCGCAACATTAACGAACAGAATAAAAAAACAGCTGTAAACAGCTGTATGTTTTATTCTATTAAGACAATTTTATTTTATTTTTTGTACCATTAATCTTCAACAATTAAATAAATTTTATTCAATTTCGGTACCTATTGTTTGTTATTTTGAAAATAAAATGACCTCATTTTTTCCCATTGGAAATTTAATCATATTAACTTTGCCTTTTACAATATTCGAAAGAGGGACATGCGCATTTGTTAGAATTTTTTTTACATAGTCAGAACGAAAACGTTTATGTTGATTTTTTTTATAAAATACAATAGAAACAATTTAATTCAGAGCTCAATACAATCAAACAAATTAGTTGTAAAAAATCAAAAGTAAATCACGGAAAGATAAAATTTTTGATATATAAAATATTGTTATGACACGAATGATTGAAAAAGTTTGTTTTATCTTTATTTGTGATAACGACATAGACATTATCTTTCTTAAAGAATAGAATATTTTTGATAAAAATGCATGACGCGGAAGATGTTGTTCTTACAAAATTTTCAAAATGCTAAAATATTACACGAACCACCAGATTTTTTTACCGAAATACAAAAAGTAATTTTGCTATTCCTTGCTCCTCCTCGCCTGCAACAAAATTTTGTATAAAGTTCATTTTATGGTGTCCAAACTATAAATAAATCAACTGAAGAATTTTGTAAATATGTTTTTCGTATCTTGTCATTCCTAACAATAGCACCACCGAGATTTGGTACATTTTACCATAAGACATGAAAAAACTAGTTTTCCGTGAGTGAAATTCGTTCACGCACCGAAACAGCGTCGAGTAGATTAAGTAGAGGATTCCCTGTGGAAATGGAATTTTTTCCCACTAGATTAAAATCATTTTCGCTAAACAAAAAATTATAGTTGCTATGGTATTTTCATGAAATTTTACAAAGTTTTTAAAACAAAGCAACCATCAAAAAATAGAGTTTGCTTTTGAATTGGTGTCGAATTATAATTTTATAATTTATAATAAATATCGTATATATATTAACCATCGTAGAAAAAATTTGCATCTCCTACGCAGGATGAAAACGTTTTATTTTCGTAAAATTGGCCCACTCGATGCTGATGCGTCTCGTGAACAAATTTCCACTCAAAAAACATTGTTTTCATCTCATTTAGCAAATGTTCTATTATCCCACACGTGCAGATTAAAACCTGTTCCAAGTCTAAGAAAAAATATCAAAAATGTATAAAAGGTATTAACTGCAAAACAGTATCAAAATTTTTTAGAATGCGAGAACTTAGCGAAAACGTTTATTTAATCAGACAGGCTTTGTGATTTTACTCGAATGAAAATTCGAAACACTTAACAACTATATTAACCATGAAAACAACCAAAGTTCATATAAAAAAAGTAGGATCTGCCTCGGACCAGACGGTGGAAGTTATACTTCTTTGCCCATTCGCTCGCACACACGCACACAGACAGACAGAAAGGATACATTAAAAAAAATAACTAAAAAAAACAAAAAAATTATTCAAAAAAAAATGTTATTCAAGAAAAAAAATATTATTCAAAAGAAAAAAATATTATACAAAAAAAAAATATTTTTCAAAAAAAAAAATATAAAAAAAAGAAACATATCATTCAAAAAATAAATAAAAAAAAATATTATTCAAAAAAAAAATTATTATTCAAAAAGTAAAAGAACGTACAGTTATTGATTACTAGAAGGTACACCCGCACGGAGATACCCGTGCTTCCCAGATAAAGTGGTTGAAAACTGCTTTTTTTTGAGTAAATTCTCCGATAGTTTTTTGTAATATCATTTAATTTAACTTATTTTATTAGTAAAATATAGAAAGTTTGAAAAAAATGTAATAGTATCATTTTGCAGTCAGCAAAAGCCATTAAGTAAATGTCTCTAAAGCTATAGATAAATTTACATATTAAATGTACGTTAAGATTAAAATACATTGACAGACAAATAATAATTAAATAATTTTTATAAATGTAGATGGCAAAAGATTAGGGTTAGAAAAAAGTTAAAATTTTATTCCAAAGATTTAATTCAAATAATTCAATGTGTCACGAACAATTAGGTGAGCGTAAATATATGTGTTTATTGGATGTCACAATTGTCAATTACTTACTCCGAAACCACCGTACTCGTCTTACAAAATAGATATACTGGTTCATTGCTATTGGTTTAGCGTCCTATTTCATGTAGACTTATAATCATTTATCAATTCAGAAATTTTGCTGTTCTGAAGAGGGTCGTATTGTAATTTGCAAATATATTTTATCGATTGTCTGCAATACTCTACTACATTGATGCATACGCCAGCCGATTAAAAAATACCACCATTTTAGTGAATATTTTCGTTTAATGGGTTTTATTGCTTTATGGTCATCGTCTTATTTCGACATTCCTTCCCACAACTTAAAACAAAAATTGGAAAAAATAATAATAAGACTAATTTCATTTGTAAATTCAGACTTATATATTATTATTAAAACAGTCAAATCACAACATATGTTAACATATTTGCATATATTTTATAGATCCCTTGCAATAACAATAATAGTTTTGAAAGTAATGGAGAAACATATTTCACTCAATAAGTGAAACACTTTAAATCTGTAGCTTTGATATTGTTCATAATCTTTTTTTTCGGTACTAAGGTTCCAATGCAAATTCTTGGTTCATCAATGTTTCTAAGAAGAGGAAAAGAAACGTCAATTTCCAATTTTTGGAACATGTGAGGGCAGTTCTGCTAATGCAAGCAGGTTTGTTTAATCATATATAAGCAATGCTTATATGTATCGTATTGGTACTAATGCATAGAAATATGTACATATTTTATATAATTGCAAACCATAAGAACATATTTGTTGTAAATTAGAAATATGTATTTGTTAACAAAATAATTTAACATAATTTTCATATAAATGTACATATTTGTTTGTCACAATATACATTAACTATTCATTTTAATGATAATTCCGAAAAGTGAAAAAAAATTGATCATAGATAACTAAGCGAATAATGTTTTATTATTATAAAATATGACTGATTTAGTAATTTCGTCTTTATTACCATACAGCATAAAGGTTAAAATATAACTTCCCAAAACGTGACGCGGTTTCTCGATTAACACCTCATCAAAATATTTACAACGAGCGCAAAGAAGTATAACTTCAAAAATACTTTGATTTTTGAAAATGTTTTTATTTAAATGCTTGAAAATATTCGTTTGAATTTATTTTTAAAAATAACAAATTTTTGTGCATTGGTACGATTCAAATTTGACACCATTTTTTTTCTTTGCAAATTGCAGCCCTGATATCTACACCTGTCATCAATGATTGTTTCGGTTATAAAAAAAAGAGCTCAAAAAATGCGTTATAAATGTGAAAACACATAACAAAAATGGTAGGTACGCTAAAACTGCTCGGAATATTTGCGTAATTTTCGGCCGTGGAAGTGCACTTAGGGCCGATTGTATGAACGCGAATAGAAGATATACCATCGGATATAACGTCGTTTGTATTGTATGAATCACGATAGAACCTGAAATGTATCCGAGGATTTTTTTCTATTCTTCGTTCTATTCTCTGTTCTATCTTCTGTTTTTCTTTAATAGAATAGTGTATATAACGTTTTTTTACTTGACATGCGCATAACAGGATAATTTTGTTTTGAATTTGTGATTATTTTTTAATTTAAACTTGTGCGTTTCTAAAATTTGTTTTTTATATAAATTAATAGTAAAACAAATATTAGTTTTAAAATAATTAAGTTAAGTTTTCAAATTTTTTAATTTATAATTAAATTTATTTAAAAGAAAAGCAAACGAAAAATTATTGTCACTTATAAAAATACTGCTATAAAAATGCAATAAAAACAAAAACACATAAATATGGAGGGGCTGAAATCTAACAGCTCTGAGATATCAAGACTTCGGTCTGGGTAAAGGATTTTTATATAGTTTTCGGCAAACAACTTTCACGAGGACATGGTTTTTAGTTTTGGGCAGCGATGTATATCAAACATAACTCTTTGTTAAAGTACAAGTATTTTTTATCTCTGTTTAGAAATTTATTACAAAACCAACACGAAACATCAATACGTTGCCGGAAAATTATAATAAAAATTCAAAAATATTGTTAAATTAAATAAAATCAAACTTTTTCAAAATTCCAAAAATATTCTAAATATTAGAATGAAATCAAATATTTAAACTTTTTCTAAATTCCGATAATATGCCAAAAATTCTTAAAAATTCAAACTTTTCTGAAATTCTAAAAATATTGCAAATATTTTTACAAAATCAAAATTAATTTTTTTTCAAAATACCAAAAATTATATTAAAAACAAAAATTAAAAATTTTTCAAAATTCTAAAAATATTCCAAAAATTCTTACAAAATCAAAATATGAAACTTTTTTCAAAAATTCTAAATATTATATATATATATATATATATATATATATATATATATATATATATATATATATTATATAATATATATATATATATATATATATATATATATATATATATATATATATATATATATATATATATATATATTATATATATATAAAATTAAAAAATTCTACTTTTTCAAAATTCTAAAAATATTGCAAAAATTATAACAAAATCAAAAATTGAAACCTTTTTCAAAATCCAAAAATATTCCAAAAATCAGAATGAAATCAAATATTTAAACTTTTTTATAAATTTCAATAATAATCCAAAAATTCTTAAAAATTCAAACTTTTTCCAAAATTCTAAAAGTATTGCAAAAATTATTACAAAATCAAAAATTGAAAATTTTTTCAAAATTCCAAAAATTATAATAAAATCAAAAATTCAAAATTTTTCACAATTCTAAAAATATACCAAAAATTCTTACAAAATTAAAATTAAAACTTTTTCCGAAATGCTAAAAATATTGCAAAAATTATTACAAAATCAAAAATACAAACTTTTGAAAAATTCCAAAAGTATTTCAAAAACTATAACAAATTCAAAAATTTCCATGTTCAATTTCATTTTCAATTACATTTACGTCATAAAAACAGCTACATTTTTTTTTCGAAAAATTGACTAAAAAATAAATGAAATCATTTTTTGACACACTTGACAACATTTTTTGACAAACTTATAATGCCATAATTCTCAATAATAATAATAAAATTTCATTTCAAACAAACAATTAATTTTATTCTTTTTCCAAAAAATTAGGTAAAAAATTAAATAAAAATCTTTCTTTTGACACACTTGACAACATTTTTTTGACAAACTTTTAATGCAATAATCTAGTTTTTGATCTCACATACCAATCCCGACCATCAAAATTCAATGTTCCTACTCGTAATCACTTAAAATGAACGTTTTTTAAGCCAAAAATATGAAAATTTGCTATTTTTGACACACATAATGATTTTTTGACACACCTTCCGGTACAGTTATCGAACACAGCGTCCTTTCGGACCTGTTTCTTGTGAATAATTATTTAAAAAAAAAAATGTTGAAATCCCTCCAGCCGTTCTCCCTGCAGCGTAGGTACGGCCGGCCGGCCTACAGACAGAGACACATTTTTTTTTTTGCTTTTTTAGAATCAGCTGGTCGTAAAACGTCGAGAAATGCCAAAAAAGTGGGGGTAAGAATTTGACTTTGAGCTCATGAATGTAATACTTAGGTCTTTCAGACCGAAGTAAAATTCTTTCCGATGTTCATACAATCGACGAAAAATAAAATTCACGGATGAAGATATAACTTTATTCTCGGCTTTTTTTCTATTGTTGTTCAAAACAATCAGCCCTAACGTGTCAACAATTCCAAGAGGGTTCAATAAATTTGAAGAAACTAGATATGCCACTGGCAATAGCAGTGCGATATCACTAGTAAGGTTGATATCTCAGGGGTACTGGTGAATTAACTCTATTCAGACAACGGTAGTATACTTTCAATCTTTGCTATGGAGTATTCCTAGATGATTGCATTGCACGTTATTTCTTGCTCGAAAACGAGCCTTTATATAACTCAATGTGTGAGCTTTAACCATTGAGGAAGATAGTGCGTCTCATTATCAAGGAATATGCCACTAGCTGTATTATCTG
>OY856186.1:351202150-351236365 GCA_963693315.1 Diogma glabrata
GATTTTTACCCAGAATACGCATCTACCTTTAAGGAACCATTTTCTGCAAGAAAAGCATGTTGGAAAAAAAATGTGACTTAAGAGGTTTTTGAAATGACCGATTCAATTTTATACACAGAGAGAAAAAAAGGGTTAAAATTGATAAAAAAAATCATCAAATTGATGATTTTTGTATATCAATATATGGACGAGAATATGAGTTCTCAAATTGACAAAAATGTTGCATCAGATTGAACTCTGGTTTATTTTTTTGAGTTGATGCAAATCTACTGATTATGATAAACAAATTTCTTATTTTGATATTATATTCTCGATATTATTCTCAAAGCTTATAAACTCGTTGTATCAAATCAATACCAAAAGTTTCAATTTAAGATGGAGTTGTATTTCTTCAAGATTTTGAGCAGAAGAAGTTGAGAAACCAAAAGATCATTTTAAGAATTTTTTTTGATCGACATGATCGTATGTTACTTTTGGTATTGATCCGATATATTTCATTTTGAATCAATTCATTATCATTTTAAGAAAAATGTTTTCTCAAATCGAAGATGACAATATTTAGTTTGACAAAAGATTTTTCTCAATTTTAGTGGCTTATACGGGCGGGAATGCGGTACGTTCAGCGACACCCACAAAAGCAAATAAAAAGCTGCCTCTCAGGGTTTTTTAAACCCGCGGGAAGATTTTTACATGCTTCGGTATTGCCAAATGTATCGGACATGCACTCGATGTTGTACGGCTATTTAGATTGACTTATGGCTGCCAGACTTGTTTCTTATCACATAGACACATAGACACTCTTATCACATTTTTAAAAAATATTCATTTATTTTAAATAGATAATTTAAAAATAAATAAATCATAATTTTCAATTTTTTTTTTGTAATGCATTTCGTACAAATGAGCTAATCGAATTGAGAATAGTCGGCTTCCATATTCCTTTCTTATTTGTTGCAGGAATTCTTGTATTTGGTCTCGTAGCGTAGTGAATTAATTTGAACAGTTTTAAGTGTCGTAATTCTGTAAAAATTTAAGTAAAAAACAAAATTAAATTACTATTGAAGTGAATCAGATAAATAAATTAAAGTTTGCTGCAATAAGTGACTTCTATTGAGGGAAAAAAAATCAATCCACTGGAACCATGCGTGTCGTAAGCGGCGACTGAAATGGGGAATTGTAGCGTGAGCCTAGTGATTGTAAATTTCATGAAATTTATATTTTTGAAATATTTCATGAAATGTTTCAGAAATGTTTCATGAAATATTTCAAAAAGTTTTGTATAGGTTTTATTTTGGATTGCCAAAAACTCGAGATAAGTGATATATAAAAATAAATTGTTCGAGGTAGTGTAGAATAAAGTAAATTTGAACACGGTTGATCTTCAATGGAAGGCGCCTAATTTTGTAAAATTGTGCTTAATGTGTGAATAAATAAATAACCAGTTGAAATGGCTCTCTTTATTGAAATTTAAATATTATAATTATTATAATAAAACATACACTGTGATGTTTTATATATATTCATAGATATATTGTTCAGTTTTGACTAGGGATTGCAATCCTAGGATTTTTTGCTTCCTGAATCCCGGAATCCCGGGATTCGTCAAGTAAAAAATCCCGGGATTGCAATCCCTAATTTTGACATGTGTAATATTACTAAAGTTAAATCCTTTTCTTAATTACAGAGAAAAATTAATGAAATTGCAAAACAGTATTTTTTGAAATTATGACTAAGGACGACGTAAGGACGACGAAAGATTTTTCCCTTACTTCTTTAAACTCTCTTAGACGACCCTCACAACTCCATATCCAATAACTTTCTATAGTCAGCAACGGCTCTTGAATGACAGATAAGGTTTGCTTCAGCTCTTGAAATTCATTTTGATCATATTCAGTAACATCAACCGTCGAAGAACCTAATATTAAAAATAATATAAAAACGAAGTTTAGTGCGATGCATTTGTCTAATTGTAAGAAGTCTTACCAAACAATTGTAATCCTGAAGTTGTTGGAGTATTCAATCGAATTTTTTTCGGTGTAATCATGAAACCTGCACCACTTAATTTCTTCGAAGAACTTTTATACAAATTGTATAACTTCCTTTTTGGAATTTTGCCATCACAATAGTAATAGTTCTTAAAACAAAAAAAAAACTGTTAAATTTAAAACTTATTTTAAATGTTGTTAAAACTTTTCATGCAACTTTTAACAATTTTTCATGCAAGTATTTAGTACGTTATACTTAAGTTAGAGCTCAGAAATCGATAATATCGGTTGATTTCGGAATTTTAATAAATTTCGACAAGAAACCATAATGTATGTATTTGGGCACCCAGAAATTTTTGTCCCCGTTTTGCTTCAGGCCAATTGTTTAAAATATCCCGATTTTGTGTGTGATGTAATTTAACTCAGTAATTTAAGCACCAATAGTGACAAGTACATGCATCAAATAAACTGAACCCAGAACTCCCAGCAAACTAAATGAGCCAAACCTCGTTCTGTGCACGCAAGTTTACTTTAATGAACGCAGAAATTTAGAAAAACGTGCAACTTACCTTTTGAACTCCTGTGCTGGTTTTATGCACAGCAGGATGAATTCTTGCACGGACACAAACTTTTTATTTCACAAGATATAAGACGATCTGCTGAAAAATTCTCTCACTGAATAATGTCGTATCGTAGTTTTTTCTTCGAAAGTATTATATAAAAAAAAATTATTATCATTTCGATCTTATACGTTCAATTTGAGAGAAAAAGTATAAAATCGAGAAATTTTTTTTCTCAATTTTATCTATGTAAGATCAAATCGAGAGTAATCGAATATTAATTATTTTCATTTCAATCTCATAAGTTCAATTTGAGAGAAAAATAATAAAACTGAGAACTTTTTTTTCTCAATTTTATATACGTTGATCAAACCGAGAATAATCGAGTACTAGTTAGTTTCATTTCGATCTCATAAGTTCAATTTGAGAGAAAAGGTATAAAATCGGAAATTTTTTTGTCTTAATTTTATCTACGTGGATCAAATTGAGAATACTCACGTATAACTTATTATGATTTTGATCTTCAAGTTTCAAAAAGAAACAAAAAGGATTAAAATGAAAATATTTTACTCTCATTTTGACATTTGTGAATCAAATAAATGATGGGGAAGTAACAAAGTGATGTGTACTTCTTTGTTCAATTTGAAAAATAGAAATCTTATTCTGATTCAAAAATTTCTTGTATTTATACAGAAAAAATGATAACTATCTTTATTTACTCAAAACAAGAATAAATGTATTTCCTATTGTTGAACAAAAACAATTATCAACTTCAGTGTTTCATTCTCCTGTAGGATGATCGAATTGATAGTTTTTTCTCACTTTTAAGGTTTTGTTGTATTAAAATGATGTAAATTTACTCGAAATGAGAATAAATATATCTTCTGTTTTTAATCATATATAATTCTCCATAATAGTATTTCATTCACTTTTATGTGTGATAGAATTGATAGTTTTTATCTCAGTTTTAAATTTCGGAGCATTAAAATGGTTTAAATTTTCTCAAATTAGGAAGAAACTGAATTTTCTATTTTCAATCATACACAATTCTCAAATCTAGAATTTTTTTTCTCTCTGTGTATTTACATGTTTGACGATACGATGTAAATAACGAGCTTAAAACAATAAACGATAAGTGTTTGAGTAACAGTGAACGATTTCAACAAATTCTCGTTGCTTTTGGAAGTACTTCAGATTATCAAGAGTTCTATGTCATATTGGATAAGGAGCACTTTAAATTTGCAAATTTCTTGGAAGCCCTTGATTGTTGTTTTAAGGTGTTTCAAATTTTTAATTTAAGGTATCGAAGCGAATCTTTAAATGTCTGGTTATTCATTCAAACATTTTTATACGACATTACAACCAAATTTTATGAAGAAATTCCAGCTGTACTTACGCTAATCAATGATATTTTCCAAAAAACAGTCAAAGAATGATTAATAATATTTATTATTAATCTAATTATATTTTTAATATTTTTATTTCATTATATAAAACTATATAAATTTTATTTTATTGTTGAAAATCCAAAGAATTGTATTTATTTTGAATTATTTAATGTAAATTTTTTTTTATATTATTATACATAATGCTTTAAAATTTAATAGTTATAATCGTTATAATAGTTATAATATAATATTAATAGCTAAAATAGATAAAAATGATAAGATGATTTAAATAATCATCAATTTATTGAATTTAAATGATTAAAGTAAAATTCCAATTTTATATTATATATAAATAAATTAATAAATAAATTTATTTTGAATACATTGAAAAATTGTTTTTGTTGCTAATTTCAGAAGGCGTCTCATGTTAATTTTAACCTAGCTTCTATAAAATATATATTTATTTTAACTATGGCAGTCCCTCCATTCGTATGTATAATTAACAAATAATTCTATTGTTTTAACTTAGCAAAGTTACATAGTTGCATAAAATTTTACAAAAATTATGTTAAAATTACATATATCTATGTAGCCTAGCTTAAATCTTAGTATTCGGCTTTGTTGGTATAACATAATATTATATTTATTTTGGATTTTTGAGATCAATTAAACTCAAGTAAGTAAAGAAGTAATTGGAATATTTTCAATTCAAAGGTATGGTTTGAAGTTTCTCAGAAAAAAACTACAATTCACACTTTACGTGTTTCGGATCGGATTCGAACCTACCCTCGTCAGTGCCCGGCTCGAATCTTTGGGCAGACACGCTATCGATTACGCCGTTGAGGCGATGACAATTTCAAAGTTGAAACTTCTTCATCACTTATTTATTTTACTTAAGTTGAATTTTTCCACTGTCATTAGACTCCATATTATGGAAATGCTTTTACATTATATGGGATTTTTTGCATTAATAATATTATATTTTGTTTACAACTATGTCGTTTTCTAAAAAGCTATGTTAAAAGTACATATATGTTTGTTAGACTAACTTATCTTTTAAAAATCGGCTATGTTGTTATAACAAAATATTATGTTCTCTTTACTAAAAACTAAGTCGTTTTGCAAAAAATGAGATTTTTAATTTATGTAAATTTAACATAGCAAAAACTGTTTCATTAACAAAGCGCTAAGGTGGCTGAAAAGTAAGATAAATTTCTGTTAAATTAATATGTGTTTTCTGTTAAAAATACTTACATTTTTCTTTCAGTGTTGTGACACACCTTGTAATTTCTACTACCAAACACATTTTATTTAAAAAAAATAGCGTATCATCAAAGAATATTCCATAACTTGGAGTAAGGGATGGTATCGTTGATTGAAAATACTTCATCCGCCAGCACCCCTAAGATATCACTTTGGCTAATGAGATTGCACTGCTATTGCCAGTGGTATACGATATCTCAAGATACCTCATATGCCAATAGCCAAGGACTAAATTACGCGTGGTGGTCACACTCATAGATCAACAAATTTAAATTTTACAAATCTTCCTGCGGAGTAAATTAGCTGCGGAAAGCTAAGTAAATTCATTGGAATTAATGCGCTTTGTTGCCGTTTGCAAATCACTATCGGCTAAGTGCCACCATTTTTAATTATTTTATTTATCATGATTGCCATCCATGTTTTATCATACATAAGCTATGCTATGCTTCTTTGTATAGAATTTATGCGATTTCCGTCTCGTAATTGTGAGCTTAAAATCGATGTAATCGATGTTATGAAGAATCAAGTTACAAGTATGAAGTCTTCACTTAATTTTAGAAACATGTATTACATACAAATCCAAATTTACAACATATTTGGGGAAGATGATAAAATTTGTAACATCATGTGATAAATTCCAATACATGTAATAGATATACAAATGTAATTGTTTCAGGATATACTGATGTAATAAAGCACGGATGTCATATCATATGACGCCAAATAAAATTCACTTAAGTTTATTATGACAAACTAATTAATTCTTTATTTATTATACAAAATTTATTCAACAATAATTTGAGTTTTAATTTACAATGAAAATTCAATGACCGATTCATTTGCTATATTACCGAATACTAAAATACAATCGTTTTATTTGTTTTAATCTGAATAAGAATTAAGGCCTGTTTTAACAACATCAAGTAGATCGTAAGGCTGGTCTTCAAGCCACAGCAAAAGAACAACAAATAAAAACTCTTAAAGCTGGTCTTATTGGATGAAATCTTAACATTCTGCGCCCGTTGAATCATCTAATTCAACAAATGGAAGATGAATAATTTTTTAGATTGGCCTCTCTCCCTCTCTGGCCAGTCCCCCTCAAAGGGGACTACTTTGAATGTATGCACAGTCACAACTCTTACAAAACCATCATTGCCAGGAAAAACCTGACGTATTTTCCCAAGCGCACATCTTGACGGAGGCATTGTTTCTTCTTTAATAATAACAACGTCATCTATCTTTAAGTTATAATTCTTGAATTGCCATTTGTTTCTTTTTTGTAGCGACCTTAGATAATCCAAGTTGACCATAAATCTTGCTGCAATTTCTCAATTAACCTCCACCGAGACAATAATGACATTTTGTCTTGGATAACTGGTTGCCGAATAGATGTTGTTGATCTCCCAATTAAAAAATGTGACGGCGTAATTGTCTGACCATCAGTTGTTGAGTATATTGGCCGACAATTCAAGATTCCTTCGATCTGAACCAACAGTGTTTCCAACTCTTCAAAGGTTAACGATTGTTGTCCTAAAACCCGTCTCAAATGAAACTTCATACTCTTTACTGCAGCTTCCCAAAGACCACCAAAACTTGGAGCTGCAGGCGGTATCATGTGCCATGCGATGCGATTCTTTGCTACAAAATTAGAAATAAAAGTATTTTTTTTTGATAAAAATTGAAACCAATCGTGCAATTGGTTCCTAGAACAAATAAAGTTGCTTCCATTATCACTGAATAAGTCAGAACATAGACCACGCCGTGCAGTGAACCGTGTTAAGGCTGCAAGAAATGATTCAGTGGTCATGTTCCCCACTGGCTCTATATGGACAGCTTTGGTACACAGACATACAAAAATAGCCACGTTTGCATTTGTAGTTCGATGACCTTTGGACCAGCATAATCAACCCCAACCTTTGAGAAAGGATATGCCATCGTTACTCTTGCGTCAGGCAGCGAACCCATTAACTGTGTGGAAATTGCCTGTTTATCTCTAAAACAAACCAAGCGTTCATTGATAATTCGTTTTATTAACTTGTCGATGCCTAAGACTCATAAAAATTCTTGAATAGAATTCTTCAGAAGATTCATACCAGCATGAAGTAATTTTCGATGTTTTTCTTGCACCATCCTTCTTATTAACAAATTTTTTCCAGATACGATTATCGGATGCTTTGCATTGTACTGTAAACTGGAATTTTCTAGACGACCTCCTACTCGCAATAACCCACCACTATCAAGAAATTGATAGAGAGCTTTGATCGGATTCCTTTTTTCTGTGATAGTTATACCGTTTTTTAGGCTTCTAGTCTCCGATGAAAAATCTTCCCCTTGAGCCCAAAGCAGTACTAGCCTTTCAGCCTTGTTGATATCATCTGGATTAAATGAAATGGTATCAATTCTTGACCGCATAACTTCAGCGCTTGTAATTACTCTTCTTGCGTAATTTTTGCTTCTAAGGTTGTTTACATATAGTATCACCCAGCATATAATTAATAATTCTTGAGTACCTCGAAACCTTTGCCACCAAAGAAGTGATTAATTTATGTTCGTTACTATAACTGTTAAGAAACTGCATATTGTGTTTGTTCGTTCTTCAATTGAAGCAGCCTGATCATTTTCAATCTTTGGCTTAGGCCAAAAATCTGGAGGTTTTGTAAGCCGATTGGGACCATACCACCATAACATGTTATCGATTAAGTCAGGTGCTAATAAACTACGTGATGCTATATCGGCAGGATTATCTGGAGACCTAACATGACGCCATTGATTTCGAGACGTGGCTTCCAATATCTCCGGCACTCTATTCGCAACATACGTGTTCCATTTACGTGGATGGGATGATAGCCATGCTAGCACTATATTAGAATCAGTCCATGCTGTGAAGTTTATTTTATATTCCTTTAGCAATTCCTTAACCAAATTAAATAGTTTTACTAGAAGTTGGGCTGCACATAGTTCCAATCGTGGAACACAAACTTGTTTAATTGGGGTAACTTTTGTTTTTGCTGCAATAATGTTACATGTTGTGGTTATTTTATTGCTGATTCTACAATATATTACAGCCCCGTATGCTAACTCAGAGGCATCGGCAAATCCATGAAGTTCAATTTCTTTAATTTCATTTGTCATCAGCCATCTTGGAATTTGAATTTTGTCTACAAATGGTAAGCTTTGCTTGATTACGATCCATTTCGTGATTTCTTCTACCGGTAGAGCATCATCCCAACTGAGTTCCAACAACCAAAGTCTCTGAAAAAATATTTTTATCGTTATTGTTATTGGTGCAAGCCAACCAAGAAGATAGAATAACTTTGAAGCTTCAGATAAAGTATTACGTTTTGTGAACACAGAGGTTTCTTCTAACGAAATCTTAAAGAAAAACACATCCCTTTTAGGATTCCAATGTAATCCGAGTTTTTTGATATGAGAATTTGGATCTAACTCTAAATTTTTTGACTCTCGATCCTCTATCGGTATAGCATTTAGAATTTCTTCGCTGTTGGGCGTTTTCTTAATTTGAAACCAGCTTCATGAAACCATTTTAATAACTTCTGTTGAATATTTAATCCGTCTGCAATCTCATTCACTCCAGTTAGAACGTCATCGACATAAAAGTCATTCAATATGATTTTTGCTAAAAATGGGGCACTGGCAGTACCGTATGTTACGATAGTTAATTTGTAATCCATTATTTCTTGTTGAGGTGATTCCCTCCAGACTATTCTCTGAAACTCGGCATCCCTTTCATCCACCAAAATCTGCCTGTACATTTTTTCCAGGTCTGACGTAAATACTATTTTATATAGCCGGAATCTTAGCAAAATCGCGATTAAACTTCTTTGAAAGGTAGGACCAACCATTAGATAATCATTCAAACTCGTTCCAGAGCTAGATTTCACCGAGGCGTCAAAAACCACTCTTAACCTTGTTGTGGTACTATCTTCTTTCATAACACCATGGTGTAGCAGATAACAGTAACGCCCAATTTGCATATCTGGCTTTTTAAACACCACCTTGTGTTGAAAGCTTTCATATTCCTGCATGAATGATACATACATTCTTCTGAGTTGATCATCTCTCTCAAATCGACGCTCCATAGTTAACAAACGTCGCACTGCTAAATGTCTTGATGTGCCAATATTAATATTCTTCTGTTTGAATGGCAGTTTTACTTTAAATCTTCCATTAATGTTTTTGGAGACATTAGAAACAAAATGTTCTTCGCAAGCTAGCTCTTCTGCTGTAAACTGTGGTTTATCGGTTTCCCAAAACTTTCTTAATAACGACTCCAAATCTAATTTAGCAAAAAGACTTGTGCCAGACTCGACGTAACTCGATGCAGCGTGTAATGCTTGCTTAAATTGTCCGGCTATAACCCAACCGAAGACGGTTTCTTGGGCTTGAACGACTCCTTCACTATTAAGTATCCGATCTGGTTTTAGGATGTTGAAGAAATGCTCAAATCCAATAAGTAGATCAACTTTCCCTGGAATATGGAATTTTGCATCTGCTAAAGTTGATTTGTCTCAATGAATTATAGATGAGATGTCAATTTCTACCAATGGAAGTTGTGATGTCACCCGTTGCAAAACAACAGCTTGTATATTTATATTGATACTTGGATTCCATACAGCACTGAGAACAAGATTTGTCATTCCTGTGGCTACGGCAAACGTAGCCGTCTTAGGCACGATTCAGTGATAATGGATAATTGTGATTCTGAATCCAACAGGCATCTGCACAATACATTCTCACCAATTCCATATTTAATATTGACCAACACTGTTGGTAATAAAGCGGTTTTAATCTTCTGTGACGTTTAGAAAAGTTGATAATTTTCGACAAGTAAACCATTTGCGTTGTTTTGAACTTGTTGTTGAATTGGTTCTGCAGTTTCTTGTTTTTGATAAAAAGGAGTTGAACACTTTGTGTTAACAAGGTGCACCACTGGTTTACTAGAACGATCACTTGTTTTTTCGCCATCAAAATGCAGGAGTCCATGATGTCGCGCTCGACACTTCGAACATTTACGTTGACTTTTACACTGGAAAACCGGATGACTCTTACTCATGCAATTAAAGCAAAGGTAATTTTCTTTTACGTATTTTCTTCGCTCATGAACGCTCATATCTTTAAACGTAGAACACTCATATAGAGGATGAGTTTCATTTTTACAAAGTGAACAACTTTCGTCAGAGTATGTATGCAGTGACCTTGATGTATAGGTTCTAGAACTTGATGCACGTATATGTGGTTTGCATGCTTCCAACGCATCACAACGACTATTCATGAAACTAATAAACTCGCCAATCTTTGGATAATTTTCATTGACCGAATGTAATGCCCATAAACCTCTACTCTGGTCATCCAATTTTGCTACTTTTATATTAATAAGCCATGGGTCACGTGATTCGGCTTCAGACCCCATTGCTTTCAATGCTCTTATCACTTCATCGCACTGATCTGTCAGTTTTCTTAAGGAAGTTGCACTTGCAAGTTTCACATAAGGAATTTCCAAATACGCCTGAACGTGAGTACTTATTATCTGCTTTGGTTTATTGTAACGATCTCTCAACTTACGAAAAGCTTCCAAATAATTCACTTCGGTGATCGCTATGTGTTTCAATAAATTAAATGCTTCACCTTTTAAGCTGGATTTTAATTGAAACTTTTGCGCCGCAGATAAAGATCCGTTTTCATGAACCGTTTTTGAAAATAAATCAAAAAAAGACTGCCAGTCCTTATAGCTTCCATCGAACTGTGGTAAATTCATTCGTGGCAATTTTAAATCGGTGGTGCTATGTGATATGGTCTGATTGGCTTGCGTTTCATCTACAGCCAAGTTATTTGTGCTCCCATTCGTATTTGCACATTCAATTTGGAAAGAACTACACAATAAACATCTTCAAAATATATTAGTTCACTATTTTCTGTCGGATCTTTTGATATTATTTTATCTTTTGCTTCAATAAACTTTGTATGCAAACTCAATGCAAGAGAAACGCGTGTCTTCATATCGTCGAGCAGTGTGGAATTATTCACATCTTTCGCAAACCGTTCTAAATTTTTAATGGAATCCATTATTATCGCACATTTTTTCTTTAAAGCCTCCATTGGAAAACCGAACCCTTATAGGCACAAATCATTTTAAACAATATTTTGATTTTCAATTGCAATTATTTATCTTAACGATAAATATTTACAAGATATAGAGCCAGACATCCAAATACCATTTACCATTCATTTACTTTACACTTAAAATAATTATTTCACTTGAAAAAACTGGATAACAAATGTTTGTAATTAGACCGAGAGCCCGCGACGGCCAGACCTTCGTTATTTTATAAAAGCTGAAAGTTTTTCTGCGCATACCCCCTACCCAGGTAGGGACGATTAGCGACATATGAAGTTTAGATCATGGTGGCTTTGGCAGGGAGTAGGTAACAGAGGGGCCTCTAAAGTTTCGTGAAAGTATAAAAGGTAATTTTTTTATATATTCTTCGGGATAGTATTAGAAGTCACGTCACCCATTGCCAGACACTTACTATCGTGGTAACCCCTAGCCAGACACCCTTAAACTTTACCAAATTGATAATGTTTAAGGGTGTCTGGCAGAGGGTTACCACGATAGTAAGTGTCTGGCAATGGGTGACGTGACTTCTAATACCACCCCGAAGAATATATAAAAAAATTACCTTTTATACTTTCACGAAACTTTGAAGGCTCCTTTGTTACCTGTTCCCTGCCAAACCCACCATGATCCAAACTTCATATATCGCTAATCGTTCCAACCTCAGTAGGGGGTATGCGCAGATAAACTTTCAGCTTTTATAAAATAACGAAGGTCTTGCCGTCGCGGGCTCTTAGTCTAAATGTTTTAAACAGTTAATTGATAAAAAATGTTTTTTCTTCAACAAAATTTAAATGAAATTTATATTTGCAAATGGCGAGGCTTGGCTTCCCGAGCAGAAATTTGTCAGGGCTTAAGTAAGGCCCTGATCAGGTTTGCTCTAGTCCGGATCAGGCATTGGTAGGGCAGCCTGATTGGGCCCTGATCATGAGTGTAACGCTTTTGCCCTATCAGGTCCTGATTGGGATTACCGGATCAGACCCTGATTGGGATAATCGGATCAGGCCCTGATCGGGATAGCCGGACCAGACCCTGATATATTTATATATTATATACATAAATTAATCAAATTAAAATAATAAAATACAATGGAAAAAATTAAAACATACATACGACCTTAATTACTATTATTATAGTCTTTCAGCCGAGAAGCGATAACTAAAACATACATGAAACGATTTTAACTATATATTTCTCAAAAGGATAATGCTCTAGTGAATTTTAACAAATTGAAATTTCAGCTAGGGGTCCAATACGAAAAACCTGATCAGGGCCGGATGTATTCAAATAAGGTTAACCCTAAAATTGTATTCTAAATCAGTCCCGGAACAGGCCCCCATCAGAGTGCCCTAACAGGGATTGCCCTTGTAGATCTGACCAGGCCCTGATCACGCCCTGACTGTATTCAGGTTTTCCCTAATTAATTTCTGCTCTTATTTTTGCGGTTCTTAAACAAATAAATAATAAATCAAATTATTTCAAAATATCATTTGATTTTTACTTGAAATTATTGTTTCAATTGCTTAGTTTTTATATTTAGAAGAAATTTGCAAGCATCTACCTTTAATAAATTACTAAGCATGAATTTATTAGTTGCACTTGAAAAACTTTCATAAAAAATCCATACATATAATTTTCAATAATAAAGTTTGAAAAATGTTTTTTTGTTTATTCCTAATAAAAATTAAAATAATAAAATTTAAATGATACTTAGATTTGCAAATGACGCCGCTTGGCTTCTCGAACAATCCGGCTCGAACGACCAATAAATTATGTCATAAAACACGGATGTAGACTCATATGACGCCAAATAAAATTCACTTTAATTTATAATGACAAACTAATTAATTCTTCATTTATTATACAAAATTTATTCAACAATAATTTAAGTTTTAATTTACAATGAAAATTCAATGACCGATTCATTTGCTATACTACCGAATACTAGTGATGAGCGGGTAGTAACTATTCGGTACTTTTTACTCGTTACTCTGACTACCCGAAAGTACCAATTACTCATAAAATAAAGTATAGAGTTTTTTCTTTAAACTTCAAATCGTTGTATTGCTGCATGGATTGCTGCATGGAATCTGTCAAATGATAAGCTACAAAAAACATCAAAAATGTAAATTTTAGTTCGTGAAAAAGGTGCAGTTTAAAGTTTAATAGTCAAAACTATCTGTTCAGTACAAAAAGAAGTGATATCCTGTGTCAAGTAGAAACGAGTGTAAAACAAAACATTTCCAAATAAATAGGTGTTCTACATGTTTGAAATACTTACTTTGTCTCTCGGATTAGAGATTAGAATTAGAAACAACTTCAACTAACTAGGTATTAAAACAAAAGTTTCTAGTAAAAGTAAAAGTACAAAATAATATTTATTTATTTATTTATATTCGAAAGCAAATATGGAATGCGATATTTATACGATCGACTGAATCGAGAGAAGTGCAGAACCATCACGAAACCTCAGTGATAGCTAAGACTTTTATTTAATGAGAAATATTATATACAAAATGTAAATTCTATAAAAGAAATGCAAGCTAATTTATTAGTTAGTATTTTATACTGCAGACCCTAGTTTGTAGATTAAGAACATGTTATTTGAACAGAATTTCATTAAAGTTATAATCTGTTAATTCTGAGGTTTCGTGATGGTTCCGCACTTCTCTCGATTCAGTCGATCGTATAAATATCGCATTCCATATTTGCTTTCGAATATAAATAAATAAATAAATATTATTTTGTACTTTTACTTTTACTAGAAACTTTTGTTTTAATACCTAGTTAGTTGAAGTTGTTTCTAATTCTAATCTCTAATCCGAGAGACAAAGTAAGTATTTCAAACATGTAGAACACCTATTTATTTGGAAATGTTTTGTTTTACACTCGTTTCTACTTGACACAGGATATCACTTCTTTTTGTACTGAACAGATAGTTTTGACTATTGAACTTTAAACTGCACCTTTTTCACGAACTAAAATTTACATTTTTGATGTTTTTTGTAGCTGATATCACGATTTTTTGTAGTAAATAATAAATTTTATGAGCTTGGATTATAATGAAATAAATAATAATATTAATAATAGGTAATTATTTCATTTTGATATAAGCAATTTGAATGTTTGTCATCGATTTATTTGTATACCAACTTTAACGATTGATTGAATTATTTCCAATTTTTCTCCGTTTATAAAAACAACATACCCAATAATCCGCAAGATATGTAATTATAATGTATTTTTATGTTAACATACAAACCAAATACATTCCTTTTTAAAAGATTTGTCTTAGCAAAAATCAGACTAAATTAAATGATTTTTTGTGGGCTTATGTTTACCCTGAATTTTAATAAAATATATGTAC
Source organism: Diogma glabrata (assembly GCA_963693315.1). Classification (NCBI taxonomy): domain Eukaryota; kingdom Metazoa; phylum Arthropoda; class Insecta; order Diptera; family Cylindrotomidae; genus Diogma; species Diogma glabrata. The sequence continues at coordinate 351,216,847 of OY856186.1, forward strand.
AGAACTGAAAAAAATTTATCACGCATTCAAATATAAGAACTGGATCTTTTATTCGAAACTCGAAAGCTCTTATATTCAAAAATTCGGGGGAGACTGCAGTTACTCTTCCATAGATATTTATTCAATGATGTACCTATTAGATACTAGTGTAAGCTTAGTGTTAATTGATTTACCACATTTAGTAAAAATTAGCATCAATTGGAATGCAGTCTTAACATATATTAGGTAAACATACCTTCTAGATTGATAATATTCCAAAAAATATTAAAACGTTTGTCTTTTTCGAAATAAAAATTTTAAACTAACTTTCGAAACTAAAAAATGTATGAAGCCAAAAATTGTCCATATTTTAGAACACATTGATACCAACACAAAAACATTAAATTTTCTATCAACCGGTTGACATTTGTTCGCAATTTTTTTTTGTAAATTTTTATTATTGTTAAAAAGATAAACAACAAAAGAGTTAAATATTTTATTTGTTTATTTATTTATAAATAAATTTAAATTAATTGGACAATGTATGTTCTAATTGAGTAAAATATGTTTTTATAAATTTACAATGGAGTCAAATTCAGATATGTGTATATTAAATGTACAAAACGTTTTCATACGATAACATACGGTCGATAACATACGAAAATAAATTTGTTAATAATTGTAATAATTTATGTCAACAACAAAATGTGACATGGCTTGATGATGAGGAGATTGATAAATTGGATTTATCTATTGATCCAGGGACCGATAATGTTGAATCGAGTAGATAGCGCTGATATAATATATAAAGAAGAAATGTTAATTTGGTTGGAAAATATGAAATGGGGGATATATTAGAAGGATCTTACGGAAAATTGAAGGAAGTATTAGACTATGAAACGTTAAGCAGAAGAACTGTGGAGGTAAATCTAAATTGTTTGGTTATGTACGAATTGCTAATATTTTTGTATTATGTCCTTTAGACATTGGCAAAAAGAAAATTGCATCGGATTCCAAATGTGGAACAAAATGTAAGGACAGAGATACAGCTACATCGCATATTGAAACATAAAAATGTAATTGAACTTTTGGATGTGTTGTACAATGAAGGAAACAAAAAATGTATTATTCAGTGATGTACTATTAGATACTAGTGTAAGCTTAGTGTTAATTGTTTTACCACATTAAGAGTTGGAAAATATGTAATGGGGGATATATTAGAAGTATCTTACGGAAAAGTGAAGGAAGTATTAGACTCTGAAACGTTAAGCAGAAGAGCTGTGAAGGTAAATCTAAATTGTTTGTTTATGTACGAATTGCTAATTTTTGTATTATGTCCTTTAGATATTGACAAAAAGAAAATTGCGTCGGATTAAAAATGTGGAACAAAATGTAAGGAAAGAGATACAGCTACATCGCATATTAAAACATAAAAATGTAATTGAACTTTTGGATGTGTTGTACAATGAAGAGAAACAAAAAATGTTAATTGATGGATTAGAATCTTTGCTATGTATTTTATATTTCACGGATATAAATAAAATAATTTAGTTTTAATGAGGAATATTTTGTTTATTGTAATTTTAAGTAATTTTTAATAAAATGATACATATTTACAAAAGATTAAATTATAATGTTTTTATGTTTAAAAAAAGTGTCTTAGCTATTTACATTTATTTACTTTTTAAACTTACAATAGATGGCTTGAATCAAAAAGTCACTAGAATGATAAATTTTCGTCTGAATAATCTTGTTGAAATTTCATTTTTCAAAAATCGTATTCGAAATTTTATGTTTTAATTAATTTTGTATAACGTTTATTGTACAAAATCTAATTCAAATTAAAATTTAAAGGTGACTTTATGTTACAAAACTCGTCATAAGTTCATATATGTTAAACAACATTAGATCAAATCATTTTTTTGAGGTTATGTCTACTAGGTTCAGCGTAAATAAAGCAAAAGTGGTAATCGCTATTTTTTTTTCACGAACAGCGATCTACCGCATCGCTTTGATCTCTAACTCTAAGTTTTAAAATTGATTTTTTAACCTCTTCATTTCGATTCAAAAATATATTATGTGCACTATTAAACTGCAATTTAATTGCAATACTTAACAGAGCATTTTTCCTAGAGCAACATACATTCGCATATGTTTTTAATTGTTTGTGCTTAGCTTCATTTCTCATTACCCACAAGCCTTTCAGAGGGCCGAGTTTTTTGATGACATAAGGATAGTGCAAGATAAAATGATGTTTCCTTATAAAATCAACGCCAAATAATTGTTTGTATGTCTCATGATGGATTTTGATAGTTTTTTCAAGTTTTTCAATTTGTTCATCATCATAAGATGGCAAAAGGCACATTTGAACTAAATTATCTAATTGAATCAAAAATTCCCAAACTTTGTCGGTATCCGGTACTAAGTCTCCTATTAACAATGGTAAATGATGTAAAAAACTTGATATTTGAGATGCAGACATTTTCAGTTTTCCATTATTTATGTGATTTACAGAAATTTGAGGTGGAATGTTCGACTTATCCGACACATGGTACGGAAATTTTTTAATTCTATTATTTAAACTGGACAAAGATAATAAGTTTTTATGCATAATGAAATATTGAAGAATTAAACTGAGCTCAATTTGGCAAATACCCTCGAATAGATCGTGCATAATATCCACTGCAACATTATCTGCTATTTTAAATGAACATATTTTACTAAAAACACAACTTTCACTAATACCAGTTGCTGACATGTCTCCCTCTAACAAATCTTGCCAATAGTTCTCATTAGTTCTTAGTAGTCCTTTGTCTTCTATAGTTTGACTTTTCATAAGATTTTTTGGACATTTACATATTCTACAGCAAAAGTTTGCTGAAAATGATCTTGTATACCCAAGAACTGTATTCAAACCTAAATTGTCGCCTATGATAGAAGCTAACATGAGATATATGGTTTCCTTATTTCCCTCTAATTCGATTTCGATACCATTTTCTTCCAAATCTTTTAATACATGGGCAAGTGGGCCATAATTTTGCTCAGTACCATAATCTAAACTTGCACTTTTATTCAGGCAACAAAGAAAAATGTTCTCTAGTTTGGAGAGAGCGTCAATTTGCCAAAGGAGGAATCGTTAAATAAAATGCTGATAATTTTTGAATTCCTGATTTAGATCCAAGAGGATCATTTATTTCAAAATCGTCTTGGTATAATAAATAAGGTAAAACTTTTCTCCCCTTAAAAAATTCAATTTTTTGTTTCCAAACTGTTCCACTACAAATATTGTTTATTCTGAAATTGCTGAGATATTCGGTTTGTTTGTGAAGCATTTGTCCTAGTATATTTGGAAGGGAGAGAAATCGTTCTAAATTATCTTTCAGTGGTAATAATACACCTGAAACTGTGGGATTATTTATTGTTTGCGTATTCAAACTACTATCAATAATGTATTCTTAAGGGTCGGTATATAAATTTTGTGATTTTAAAAAAGTTTTTAGTTTATGTTCAGAATTAAGGTCTTCAAGAAATTTTTTAATTTCATCAAATTCATTAATTATTTGTTTACTGATCTCTAAATCTAATTGTGAAGTTTCTATTTTATTACGAATATTGGTAAATAACGGAACTAAAATAATATTTGTCATAAAGTTCAAAATTTCAATTGCGAGCTTTCTAGATACAGACAGCTTGCCAAACATAAACAAAATAAATAATATTATTGACATTTTTACATCTTTTTGATCACCATGTGGATTGGAAGCGTTAGACAATGTATTACTAGAATTACTGTTGGATTGGGTTGTCTCTACTGATTCAGTACAATTATTGATTTGCGATTCTTCAATGAGTTCATCTTCGTTTAGTTCGTTATCTATAATTGATCCAGATGTCTGGTTTATCGCACTGTCGTGTTGTTTTAAAATATGTTTTTTAAATGAGTAAATAGACTGAAAAGCTTGTGAGCAAATTGAGCAGATGAAATGTGAATGGGCTTTCATTTTATGCACAAGTTTTAAATGATTCATATAGAGTACTACTGAATCTAATATTTTTGTACACAAGAAGCACTTATGCATTTTTAAAAAAAATAATAAAATTATAAACTTAAAATTATAAACTAAAAATTCAATTCAGATTGAATAGAATATTATAAAAAAAAAAATAATTAACCTATATAGTATATAAATAAAATTTTTACCGTATTATTTCGTTTTTATAATTAAAATTTAAAAATATATTTACTTATGTACTTAATTATTGATATTTGTTTTCAATTCATTCAAAAGTGCATTTAGACAGGTATTTCGTTTCTGTGTTGTGTTTGTGTTCATTTCATAGAAATACTCTTCAAACAGTTGCCAAACTAAACTACATTCAGCCGCATATTCGAGTCCTAAAACGTAGTGCAATTGAAAGTTTGTAGAAATAGCTTTAAGAAAGTTATCAATTTCGTATAAAACACCATTAAAATATATGAAGAACTTGGTGATACTTTCAGGACTGCCACCTATAACTATTATAAATGGTTGCAACCTTAAATTTTTTTCTTTGCATTTATTTTGTTTCAATTCAACAGTTGAATCTATGTAGGATTTATCCTAGAATTAAAACAAAAATATGATCAACTTCATCGGTTTTTTAGACAGTCATAAATAACACTTACAACTAAATAATTAGCAAATGCTTTCTGGCCGTCCAAAATTGAAGGTTTCCAAGGTTTGCCTTTACCTTTTACTACAGGAGGAACTAGTATTCCGTTCAAAAGTGCAGTTGTGATGTAATTTTTTGAGTCTATGAAATGTTAATTAAAGTTATAATTTTATACAATCAACTCAGAAATTTTTGAGTTTAGTAATCACTAGAGATAATTATAAATATCTAAAATTATTTTTATTTTAATTTTACCTTCATTAGTAATTGAACTGAGCGAATCCAACAGCCGTCTACAGTAAGGATCCTTCAAATCTCTCTTTAAAATATGGATAATTTTTTCACAAAATAAATTCCATTTGGCAAACAAAAGTGTGGACTTGTTTGGAAATAGTTTTTCAAAATCTAATTCAATCTGCAAAATAAACACTAAGTTATTTATGATCGATGAATCAATTTTTATTAAAACTTACAAGGGAAATTCCAATTTTCTGCTTTAAAATTGGCCACTGGCTCAAAATATCTGATGAAGTGTCTTGAATATGACTTCGTCTTAAATCAAATGTTTGAACCCACTTCTCGATCACTAGTACATCTGGGCTGAAATTTTTTTGCAGCCACAGAAAATTATTTTCCTGATCTTCTACATTACAAATCAACTGCTTATGTGGTATAGGAGAGTCTTCTACTTTTGCTCGTTTCAATGGTCTGCTGAATAATCCCGATTTTGTAAATTTTTTTGAAAGACTAGTATTTTTCTGCTAATTTCCCCCTTTGATTACGATTTCCATAATACGTCACCTAACACCAATTGGAGTAAATTTCGTTTGTACTAATATTGATATAATATATATATTTTAACATTTGTACATTTTACCTCATCTTCTGTAGGAAAAACTAAGATAATTTGTTGTGAAATTTTCTTATATTCAGCGTTTGTTACTCTGCGATTTAAACCTATTAAATATTCTGCAGCTATTTGTACTATGTACTGCCTGTCAGTTTTTGAGATTATATTTGTTTTTTTGTAGGTAGTTAAAATGAATGATCCTCTATGACTAGATGAGAGTTCCTTTTCTAAATCCTAAAATAATGGATCAAATAATCAATATATAAGTCAAGGTTTATCTAACAGAATATTCACAAATATTATCCTGCAGTTATTTTGGCTTTCGGTGGTAGCCGTCGAACTAGTAAGTATAGGTGAAGATACAGTGTCTGTTTGGTATTTATTTGATATTTCTGATGGTTCCGAAATGATAGAAAAAGGCAGTGAACTTAACCAACTATCAACAGTTGTAGTCGTTGCTGTTGATCTACAGCCCTGTGATAAAAAACTTTAAAGAATCAAACTAAAAAATAAAAGATTTAATAAATACCTTCTCTACTTGCCACTGGTATAACTTTTTCCTAAATTTTATTCTCAATCCAAATGACTCATCGGGAATAAGTCTGATAAGATCATCATCTTTTAGTTCTTTAAAAACTTCAGTATCAATTCCTTTTTCTAATTTTCAAAATAACGTGCATCGAAGAAAAACAATTAATTCCAATTCGATTCTCAAGCATAAATTCAAAAAATGAACATAAAATAAATTAGATACAGAATAAAAAATATTTATGAACTTACTTTTAAAATCCTCAATCAAATTAGGGAAATCCCACTCCTGTAAAAGCTGATCTACAGTCTGTTCTTCCGTATTGTTAACTGTCTCGGAAACTAGAAATTCGAAAGATTCTATTTCTTCCATATTTTTCACACTTAAGACAATAAAATTTGAATACAATATTTAATATTTTAATCACTCACGTCGTCACAATTAAATATTACAATAATTTATATTTTATTCACAAAACACAACAATTTTTCATGAATTTTTTTCTTAAATGAAATATTTTATTTAACTTGTTCAGAACGTGTTAGTTAACGGGAAACTTAATTGTCTAAATATTTTAGTTAAATAGACTAAAAGCTAGAAAACCAAATATTTATTTAGGTAATTTTGGGATTCATCTACAGTTATTAGATATTTTTTTACAATTAATAAAATTTGACTAAATAAATTATAGATAGACTATTCAAAAAAGTATCTAAAATTATAGTTGATAAAACAATTTAGGTTTGTCGTTTGAACGTAGATGAATTAACTATTGAATTTAGGTAAATTCTGCATTAAATAACCACTTTGTAAAAATGTTAAATTACCTAAATATAGATTATATAAATCGTCTAATCCTAAATATTTTTATTCCTATTTTTATAGAAAATTTATCTAAAAATATAGACAAATCATATATTTCCTATTCATCTAACTCTAGTTAGATAAATAATCTACTTAATTTTTCTCTGTGTAACATGAAATTGGCGACCGGAAAACTATGAATCCATGAGACAGTAAGATGGTCTATCCCATAAGATTTTAATTTAGCTATAAGATTTTTATGCCACACTTTATCAAATGCTTTAGAAATGTCAAGTGAAGTGACTGAATATTTCACCGTGGTTTTCCAGCGATTTGTTCCAGAGATGGGATACGTAGGCTAACAGATCACCTGTTGCATGACTTCTACGAAAACCATACTGCTTATCATCAATAATTCGCGAAATTTCCAAATAATCTATGAAATTGTAGTTAACATATTTTTCAAATATTTTAGCTAAAACCGACAGAATTGCAATTGGTCTATAATTGTTAGGGTCTATCTTACTGCCTTTCTTTGATATGGGTTGAACGCTGGCCAGCTTCCAAGAATCGGGAAATATTCCGGTTTTATAAGATAAATAGAGAATTTTTGTTAAAATTGGAGCTAGTGGTCTAGCAAAGTTTTTAAGAATGAGGGGTGGAATACCGACGGGGCCAGCAGATTTGTTGATATTGAGAGAAAGAAGCATTTTCCGTACAATGTTGCAACGAAAAATAATTGGTTTCATTTTCGTTACAACTGGGGGAATGAGTGTAGGAGAATGTGGGGGTTCAACTATGTTTGAGTTCTCTGCGAAAATACGACCCAAAAGATCCGCTTTCTCTTTCGAATCGCTCACGAGAATGTCATTCAGAACTAAGGTTGGAATAGAGGATCGAGTAAAATTGCTCTGGACTGATTTAACTGCCTGAAAGAAACTACGTGAGCCAGATGGGTGCTCGGCGAATTTCTTTGCTTTCTTCTGGATAAACGCGTCTTTGTCTAAGTCTATTGTGAATTTACTAATATTTCTGGCTTTCTTATAGGCGCTATGGGTTTCAGGTGTTTTATTAGCATTATACGTCTTGAATGCTTTGCGTTTTTTCCTCACTGCCTCATCAACATCCCGTGTGAACCAAGGCTCAGTTTTAAGCTAATCAATTGATTTGGAATAAACCACCGCATTCCTTCTTTTATAATTTCAGAAATTCTTATTGCCGATGTGCTAGGATCTTGATCAACACAACAAATAGTTTTCCAAGGTGTTTCATCATAAAAGTTTCTCAGTCCCTCCCAGTCAGCGCGTTTATAGTTCCAAACCCGTCGAGGATTTGCTTTAATTTGTGTCGGTGATGTAAATTGCACTATTGCTGATATTAGTAAATGGTCCGATGTTCCGAGGGGTTGTTCAACTTTTGTCTTCGTAGTATCTGGTTCGTTTGTCAAAAACAGAGCAAATTATTGTTATGATGTGAATTGTTTGCGATTCTAGTGGGACACTCTATCATTTGCGTCAAACCGTGATAATCTGCGAGTATCAGTTCTGCTTGCCTTCCTACGTCGTCAGTGCGCGATGAATACTTAAACCATTCTTTATTATGAATATTAAAGTCTCCAAGAATGGCCAGTCTTGCTTTGAGGTAGTCCGTGGTAATCTTCTCTAGATTAGCCGATATTTTATCGAAAAAGGGACATCCTGGGGGAGAATTTGGGGATCTGTATAATCCTATTACAAACATAGTTTCATCAACACCTGAGATCTTCAGTGCTATAGAATTATGGTGCTTAGAGTTCAACTCGTAGGCCTTAATTCTCATACATGAAAGTGAATCTCGAACAAATACACAGATACCATGCTTGTTATAAAAGGAATGTTCCAATTCGTAACTAGGTATCCGGTATTTATCGAGATCCAACTTCGATGCTTTGCCACTAACAATTGTTTCGGTAAGAAACAATATGTCAGGTTTATTTTTTTCAATGTAGTTATGAACCTCGTTTAGATTCGAATTGAGTCCTCTTATGTTGGTGAGGTCAATGCTAAGCTGTTGGTTCACTCTGCGGCCATTCTGTTGAGACAAAGACTTACCCTTTGACATTGCAGGCAAAGCTACTGAAATTCGGCCAGGCCTAAATTTCAACACTAAACAGTACAAAAGAAACTGGGTATCTCTGTCACAAAAACACGATAGCAGATTTCATGCAACAGTAGCACGATAAGAGAAAAGCAAAAAAAAAAAAAAGGTGGGGACACAAAAGACACTAACAAAATTGAAGAGTACAAATAGAGGGTTAAATTCGAAATTCCTAACTTTTGTCAAAAAAAAGACATTTCATAATCAACTAACTGATATTTTCCAACTCCTAAAATAAGTCCGAGGTGAGAGGAGCTAGATCATGTCAAAAAACTTCACAAAAAATATCTCAATCAATCCAAAAAAAATCACTAACAACCAAAACGAAATTTTTTGCTTTCTGTTACTAAGGCAAATATACGCTTTCAAGTAATAAATAAATTTATTACATCAAAGTAATAAAGGTAAAATTTAAAGGTAAAATATGTACCACATCAAGAATTAACCTCACGACCTACAGAACATCAGTCGATCGCGATATCCAAACCGCAATTTGAAACGTCAAGAATTGATAGATGTATTTCATGTTTAAAAAAAATGTTTTTTTGCTCTTCAAAAATGCATATTAAAATTGATGACGACGAATATATTTTACTCCATACAAAATTTCATAACGCGGCTAGAGAAGTTTTCACTACAAAAACAATTCCTTTGATGTTTTTGTGCTATATGCCCAGTTTTCCTCATCGCCAATTTATTGTGTTTATTTTCACTTACTTTTCCAATTATTTTTAAATTAATTAACACAACAGAATTTACTTTTAATATAATTTTTTTATTATTCACTAATTGCAATCTTTCAATTTTATTCGATGCCGTTCACGACAAAACTGACTAAAACGATTTCTCAAATAATATTAAAATAAAATTCAATGACAATCGTTGAATTGAGAATATTTCATGACGTAACATTAATAAATTCTGTTATCATAAAATTAATGAGAGGAATTCTTTTTTAAAATTCATTTTTATGATTCTTTTTTATGATAACAGAACTTATCAATTTTAAATACTTCAGTAGATAAAACATAATTTTTCAAGTTTATGGAAGGTAGAATTATTGTCTGTATAGTTGTAGAGTAATTGTTTATTGAGATGATGTATGGAAACGGGTTAACTTGCATTTTGTATTGAGATGAGATGAATTTTGAGTTGTGTGCAATGAAAAGATATGTAATATAAAAAGAAACAAGAGATGAAGAATTTCACTATTTATACTGGATCAAATGTTTGATCGGATTAATCATCAAAATCGTAATTTAAAATTAAAAGATAATTTTTTTTGTGTTAATATATTTTTTTTTGTGTACACAACACTAATTTGTGTTTACATTGGTTTTTATTTCTATAGAATTTGTAAACTAAAAAGTTTCCCAATCAGAATTCCATTTATTTGTACAAAAAAGTTCAATTTGCTTACAACCTGTTTCAGATTTATTTATACGATTTAAAGTTTTAAGGTTGCGGTTTCCTTTTTTGGTTAAGATGCAACACATCAAAACACCTCTCTAAAATAACATTGGAGTTTTAGGGTCTTGACCAAAACCCTGCACCGAAGTTTTTCACGTTCTGGCTCTTCCATAGTAGTAGATTATTGAATGTATACGCGCTTTATATTTCCGAAAAAGTAATGCATAGCTGTTCCACTTGGACACTGACCAGGACACCATTCAAGTTGAAACAGTCGCACCTGAATATAAAATCACATATCCTTGAAATGATCCTCCTCTAACATTATCTTCGATTTAGATGTTTCGAGGGATTTTCCTGACAAGCTCAGTTTGGATTCCTCGAATTACCACCAGCCGGACGTTGGCAATAGGACTATGTGAAGGAGAGGCTAATTATTGTTATAAACTAACAGATATATAGTCGCATCTCGTTACTCTTACTGGCAGTTTGTATATTATGCCGCGATCTTTATGAAACAATAGAATATCGCATCCAATATGCCATAGAAAGTTTTTAAATTTCACTGCAAAAAGTGAAAAAACAGTTTGTCATAAAATTACGGGATGTTTATAATTATGGTATAATAAATTGTACCGATGCATTTATAATTATGTAAGTATATAGATTATAATTTGAGTAATTTCTGGGTGTAACAATGACATTATAATCAAACGAAAGTCAAATCGCTTTACCATAATAAATATTCGAAATTTCAAGTTAGAATACGATCAGAAGACCAAGCTGTGAATCGTTGTTTTCAACTTAAGTTGTTTATAATTTATATACCTATACTTTAAATGAATGCTATTTCGTTTAGTTTTTTGTATTTTTGTAATTGTGCTTCCTATTGTAACACTCCTTAGCTTCTCCAGCCCTTTGGATCCATTGCTATATAATACATACATATTTCGTTTTTGCCATATTCGTTTTTGCGACGAGGTTGAGACATTCTCGTATCGATTGGAAATATAACATTTTTAAAAGTGTGTTGTTGATAGGACAGGCGAGACCACAATTAGACGACGCGGTTTCAAACTCTTGTCAGAATATAAATTTTTTTCAAGTTCTCATGAAAATTTTAATATGATTCAACACACTTTAGGTATGATTAAATCAATACACTGAATGAATTGATAAAATTACTAGTAAAACAAGAGATAATTTTTCTATCTAAAATAAATATTGCTTTATCGATAAATCCACTTTGGGTTTACTGCAATCCCTAACAACAAGGAATTGAACACAATTTAATTTTTTTTTTTTTTATTCAAAGTTAGGCATGTTTAGTGTTAATTATAATAAATTATAAGTTAACGTTCGATAAGAATCGAATGCAAATTAAGTTTCTCTGAGAAATTTATGAACGCCAACTATAAACCTCTGAGGATTAAAGTCATCTGGGAAAACCCACGAAGGTAAGGCATTCCAAAGATGAGAAACTCTGTTGAAAAAGTCACGTTGGAAGGCTACAGTTCTACACCTACTTATTTGAACCGTATAAGGATGGGCCGCTAAAGTTGCTCTGGTGTGACGCGATAGGTTTGCAGAGTTAGGTAAAATCGATTTAATCTCTTCAGAAATTCGTTCATCCATATTATATTTGTAAAAAAAATAGTCAAATCAGCAACACTTCTTCTGTGCTGCAAAGACTCAAGATGGTTAGTAAGATTTGAGTTACTGATAAGTTTAATAGCTCTTCGCTGTACAGAATCAAGACAATTTAGACTACTCAAGTATGCTCCACCCCATATGTGAGAACAGTATTCCATGCAGGGACGTATAAAAGATTTATAAACCAAAAGAAGCTGTTCGCTATTGAAAAACCTACGACATCGCCCCAAAAATCCTAACTTTATGACTTTTTAATTTATTATGACTTTAACGAATATTAAAACAACTAACTCCCTGAAAACCACTATAATAACAAAAGTCTGGTTTCCATACTTTTATTTTTCATGCCTCTCATGATATTTATTATCTTTTTATCTTATATAGTTTTGGGATTTTCCTGGAGTTTATTTCGGTTTCCATTTCAATGCAACAAAAATTTAAATTTAAATAATTTTATGAAATAAAATATTGTAATTTTTATTCAGTGAAGATAATTGAGGTTACTGAATTTTTGGGCACGCTTATCAAGAACATAAAAAGATGGTGCATTATCGATGATTTACATAATTCACATGATGCGAAAATCGATGATTTGGTTTTGTATATATATGAAAAACCAATTTCAGATATATGTTTTCATGTTTTACCTCTGGGTATTTCATATTTTTTTTGTTTTGTTGTTCGGAGTGGATTATATGTAAATTTGGTTTTCTAATAATATTGAGTTAATTTTATCTTCAGTTTGGCTTACCAATTTCCCCTTTACTGTTTTAGAATATATCTGCAGTAAAGTAGTTACTTGCTGACGGCAAGTACCATCATCGTTTGAAATAACAATATATAAAAAACGCTCAGATTGTTTGCTCAGAGTTTAACTCTTTTAACTCTTTACTTAAACTGTTTTTTGCAGTTTGCGCTTTATTAATGTTATACATGAATTTAGTAAGACTAGTGGTAATCCAATCATAGTTCCTTCTACAAAATACAGATTTATCCTCTACAATTTTGAAACTTAGCAACTCTTATGAACCCAAGATATATGAGTATATGTCCAGTTTAACCAAATCAACAAAAACAATGTATTAAAAAAAATGTATACTTTAGTAATCCGCCGCAAGGATCTTACATTGAAAGCAATCGAGTGAAACAACCTTACTCGTCGGGATCATTTCAAGGATATTTTGAGGTACATAACATCGACGTCAAAAAAAAAATACAAAATTTTGTTTATTAAAATTAAAAATTTCATTTAGCATAGCTACTGGTCATTTTAGAATGTTTTCGTTACCTTCTTACTTGAAAATAAATCATGATTTCTTTATATTTAGACAATAGTGACTAACAAATTTGTATTGAATTGTATTCAACTTTCAGCTACTTACCACAAATTATTTCACAGAATTGTTTTTTTAATTTGTATTCATAGCGCATCATTCTGGTTCTACAAAATTTTATATTTAAGCCAGTTTAATGTAGAAACTATACCTATCGTAAAATACTTGATGATCTAATGGATGTTTTATAAAAACATTAAAATCTATGAGAATTCTTCCTTGCGGTTATGAAATATGAAAATATTTTCGAACACGCACATGATATTTACATGAATCCATTTGTATATAAGCATATAGATTTCATCCAAAATTTGACCACATCAGTTTTTTTTTTTTAGTTCTTGTGTGTTAATTGAATGGTTGGAGGCAAAGGAAGCTGATAAAAGAAATAAAAATATTTTTTAACATTGTCCCCTCAAATTAACTTGCATCCAAGCAAAAATCGTTTTTTCTACTCTGACATGTAAACTGCGCTTGAGAAACTCTTCAAAGATTTTTTCATAGTTTTCGTACAGTCACGATGCATGATTTTTTCATAGCGTTTCCTACAGTCTCTGTTAGCTTCTCAATAATCCAGTCGTGTTTTAGTCATTTAGTTTCCATTTTAACAAATAAGTTGTAGGTGTGGTAGAAGCTTGTCACTCATAAATAAGCAATCCTTTATGATAGTGTTTTTCTAAAGTTTCGCATTCGCTAAACAAGTCATCTAAAACTAAAAGAGAGAATCACATTGGTCTTATAATTACTTTGTGCAGTCGTATTACCATTTTGGTAGTAAGGTCAAGATTGGCACATTCCCTTTCACAAACTTATTTGCACTTGGTTTGGTTTCAAAATGAAAAACCTCTCGTTAGGTTTCTTGCCTACAATTCATAATAGGATGGGTCAATTGAACGCGTTGTATACATATTAGGTTTTATTCGTTAGCTTATGTTCGTTAGCTTATGTTCTCTATATATAGAAGAAAGGCAATTGCTTGAATTTTATCGATTTACGGACAATTTTATGTAAAAATCGTCTTATTTTGAATACTTTTCATTAAAGTAGTTAAAATAAGACACTACAACCTTTAGCCGGGATAGACTAACAGTTCCACCACTGCAAGACATAACTCCAATTGAGCTAATTAGTTTACCAATTATTCCAAAAAATGATTAGTGACTCAAATGTATAGTTTGTTTAGTTCTTCAATTTAGAAACAAAAATTCGTATTTGATATGTTTGTATATATCAAATACGAATTTTTGTTTCTAAATTGAAGAACTAAACAAACTATACATTTGAGTCACTAATCATTTTTTGGAATAATTGGTAAACTAATTAGCTCAATTGGAGTTATGTCTTGCAGTGGTGGAACTGTTAGTCTATCCCGGCTAAAGGTTGTAGTGTCTTATTTTAACTACTTTAATGAAAAGTATTCAAAATAAGACGATTTTTACATAAAATTGTCCGTAAATCGAAGATTTGATAAAAAACATAAAATGATGGTTTGTTTACTGAAAATGATGGTTTAAAAATGTTGTCTATAGTCTGAACAAGTAAAACATAACCTTCTGAAAATTTCAAAATTCAAGCATCAATCTAGAATCATCTTTATGATCGTTATTTTTCCTTATAACTCCTGCAGGGTAAACCGATTCTTTTATAATTCTCTTCAAAATTCACGAACACTTACCTATTTCGATGATATGTGGTTCACAACATTTCTACGGTAAAATCATACTCATTATTGTAAAATAATATTTAGACAACGGAGAAGACAATGGTTTACAAAAATGCCATCACGTTCCAATTTTTCTTCATTTCTTTAAATTTCAAAATAATAAAAAAAACGCGATCATCAATGATCGTCAAAAAATTCTAAATATTTTAAGTTATGGATCTAATTTTTAATCATCTTTGATTTTTTTATCCTTTATTGTTTCGAAAACTGAATATTTTTTATCAAGTTGTTTTTTCTACTTTCATTTGTCTGATATATTTAAGAAGAAATAAATATAATGATCATCATCATCGATCAATCGATCTTAATTTTGTATTTGTTGCTTTCCTATTTTATTTTATTTTATTTTACTTTCATACAAAATTTTTTTTATAGTTAGAAGTTTTTGCGATCTTTTTGATGATCTCCTTTTAAAGATTAAATCAAAAAATTTGTTGATAAAAAATAAAATTAAAAAATAAATGGAAGGAACCTATATTTAATTTTGGTTTTTGTTGTAAATAAATTGAAATGAAGTTGCCGGAAGCTTCGTTTGGTTATTGCTTTAGATTAAAAATTTAAGATTATTAGGATAACGACCAATTCTTTTGTTTTAAAGTAATTTAATGGTTTAATAATAAACATTTACTTGTTGAAAGATTTTTATGTGATGTATGAAGGATTCTAATTAAACTAACTCTCTTCACGGGAAGCAATACAAATCATACTGCAGGTAGGATTTGTCTCATTTAATGGTTTATATACCACATGAAAGCCCAGTTAGAAAGAAGCTTTATTGCTAAATTATAATTAAGATATGATTAAAGAATAGACTAAAATCAATTGTCATGAAACAGAAAAAATATATGAACAACAAAAACAAGCTCACTTTAATACATATCAGTCCAGTGGTTTCTTCAATCCATAGATGTAAAATTGTTGTAACTTTTCCTGGTTTGAATAGAATAATTTGGGTAGAATAACACACCATTTATATTGTTGTTACCTTTAAATCTGTTTGATGGTCCAAATTATACCATAATAAATTGAACATGCATCTCTTGTAGAAAAAAAGTTTATTGTAGACCAACAGAAATTACATCGCAAAAATCGGCTAACCCAATATCCCGGGTAGGAGCTGCCAATGTTAAACAACGGACCGATCTCGAGCCAGTATTGGTGAGCCAGGCCTTGGCTAGTTAGCTTTGGGCCAGGTCTGGGCCAGTTGTAAATGCCTAGACTGAGCCAAGGTTCAGTTTATTATATTACGCGTTATTATAACCAGTCTAACGCATTGTAAACATTTTTAGGCCATATATTAATTTTTAGTTTCATGTAAGTTACTCTTTCCACAACCTCTTTCCACACATTTAAAGGAGGTCTGGAAAAAAATTGGCTTAGTAGACCTGGCCCAAGTCTTATTTGCCAGACTTGGCCCAAGCCTGGTTTGCCAGACTTGACCCCAGGACATCAGTCCAAGCTTTGCCCAAGCCAAAAATGTTAAGCCTGGCCCAACCTAACAAAACTATGGCGCGGTCTTGGCCCAGGCTTGGCCCCTTAGCTTTTTCTTACCCGGGATTCTGTAGAATCATCCATCGACGTTTTGTGAAATTTGACGAATAAATATTTATGATATTTAATGATTTAACATCTATAAATTTTGTAATAACATCCGATGTAGAGAACTAATTTTAAATCTGTTTGCTAATTTTTTTAATGTATACGTAGCAGTCTTAGGTTATGATATATAAATAAAAGTTTGATAAATTATTGAATATTAAATATTCGTCAAAAAAAAGCAATTCTCTATTGATCTTTTTTAATTTTTTTCAATTTTAAAATTGAAAATATGGAGGGGCTGAAATCTCACAGCTCTGAGATATCAAGACTTCGGTCTGGGTAAAGGATTTTGATATAGTTTTCGGCAAAAAACTTTCACGAGGACATGGTTTTTAGTTTCGGGCAGCGATGTATATCAAACATAACTCTTTGTTAAAGTACAAGTATTTTTTATCTCTATTTAAAAATTTGTTACAAAACTATCACGAAACATCAATACGTTGCCGGAAAATTATAATCAAAATTCCAAAAATATTGTTAAATTAAATAAAATCAAACTTTTTCAGAATTCCAAAAATATTCCAAAAATTAGAATGAAATCAAATATTTAAACTTTTTCTAAACTCCGATAATATTCCAAAAATTCTTAAAAATTCAAACTTTTCCAAAATTCTAAAAATATTGCAAAAATTATTACAAAATCAAAAATTAAAACTTTTCCCGAAATTCTAAAAATATTGCAAAAATTATTACAAAATCTAAAACACAAACTTTTTCAAAATTCCAAAAATATTTCAAAAACTATAACAAATTCAAAAATTTCCGTGTCAAAATTCCAAAAATTATAATAAAATCAAAAATTTAAAATTCTTCAAAATTCTAAAAATATTCCCAAAATTCTTACAAAATCAAAATTAAAACTTTTTTCAAAATTCTAAATATATAAAATTTAAAAATTCTATTTTTTTCAAAATTCTAAAAATATTGCAAAAATTATAGCAAAATCAAAAATTGAAACCTTCTTCAAAATTCCAAAAATATTCTAAAAATTAGAATGATATCAAATATATAAACTTTTTTCTAAATTCCAATAATAATCCAAAAATTCTTAAAAATTCAAACTTTTTCTAAAATTCTAAAAACATTGCAAAAATTATTACAAAATCAAAAATTGAAAATTTTTTCAAAATTCCAAAAATTATAATAAAATCAAAAATTGAAAATTTTTCCAAATTCTAAAAATATTCCAAAAATTCCTACAAAATCAAAAATTAAAACTTTTCCTGAAATTCTAAAAATATTGCAAAAATTATTACAAAATCAAAAAAACAAACTTTTTCAAAATTCCAAAAATATTTCAAAAACTATAACAAATTCAAAAATTTCCGTGTCCAATTTCATTTTCAATTACATTTACGTCATAAAAACAGCTACATTTTTTTTTCCAAAAAATTGGCTAAAAACAAATGAAATCATTTTTTGACACACTTGACAACATTATTTTTTGACAAACTTATAATGCCATAATTCTCTATAATAATAATAAAACCGAAGTAATTTCATTTCAAACAAACAATTTTATTTTTTCCCAAAAAATTGGGAAAAAATAAATAAAAATCTTTCTTTTGACACACTTGACAACATTTTTTTGACAAACTTATAATGCAATAATCTAATTTTTGATCTCACATACCAATCCCTACCATCAAGATTTCTCCAAATTTAATGTTCCTACTCGTAATCACTTAAAATGAACGTTTTTTAAGCCAAAAATATGAAAATTTGCTATTTTTGACACACATAATGATTTTTTTGACACACTTTCGGTACAGTTATCGAACACAGCGTCCTTTCAGACCTGTTCCTTGAGTATACCTATTTTTAGAAAAAAAATTTTTGAAATCCCTCCAGCGGTTTTCCCTGCAGCGTACATAATGACGGCCGGCCGGCAGACAGACATACATTTTTTTTTTGCTTTTTTAGAATCAGGAGGTCCTAAAACGTCGGGAAATGTCAAAAAAAGTGGGGGTAAAAATTTCACTTTGAGCTCATGAATGTAATACTTAGGTCTTTCAGACCGAAGTAAATCACAAAATTTTTACATATAAATATATAATTTAAGTTCAAACACAAGATCAAAGTTGATCGATCTATTTAACATGGTATCTAATAATTAACTTGATCAAAAAGAATAGACGATGTTCTTTTAGCAAGAATTTTCTATCTTCGTTTTTTCTAAAATATACATTGATCACCCTCACACACAATAGTGATTCAGAATCACCATCCCATTGATCTCAAATTACAGTTCTTAAGATCTTCAGACTCAGACTTTTATCGCGCCATTATTTATATAGACAAAAATTAAATACAAACAAAAGCAATTTGGTTTTGAAAATTTACAGGAACAAAACTAAAATGAGGTTGCCAACAATACAGCTAGATAATGGCATATTCCTTGATAATGCGACGCACTGTCTTTCTCAATGGTTAAAATTCACACATTGAGTTATATAAAGGCTCGTTTTCGAGCAAGAAATAACGTGCAATGCAATCATCTAGGAATACTCCATAGCAAAGATTGAAAGTATACTACCGTTGTCTGAATAGATTTTATTTTCCAATACCCCTAAGATATCACCCTGACTAGTGACTGCTATTGCCAGTGGCATATCTAGTTTCTTCAAATTTATTGAACCCTCTTCGAATTGTTGACACGTTAGGGCTGATTGTATGAACAACGATAGAAAAAAAGCCGAGAATAAAGTTATATCTTCATCCGTGAATTTTATTTTTCGTCGATTGTATATGAACACGGATAGAATTTTTTGTACTTTTGTTTTTATTGCATTTTTATAGCAGTATTTTTATAAGTGACAATACTTTTTCGTTTGCTTTTCTTTTAAATA
>OY856186.1:351236565-351266565 GCA_963693315.1 Diogma glabrata
CAGAAGATAGAACAGAGAATAGAACGAAGAATAGAAAAAAAATCCTCGGATAGATTTCTGGTTCTATCGTGATTCATACAATACAAACGTCGTTATATCCGATGATATATCTTCTATTCGCGTTCATACAATCCGCCCTAAGTGTACTTCCACGACCGAAAATTCGCAAATTTTCCGAGCAGTTTTAGCGTACCTACCATTTTTGTTATGGGTTTTCACATTATAACGCATTTTTGAGCTCCATTTTTAATAACCGAAATAATCATTGATGACAGGTGTCAATCTCAGGGCTGCAATTTGCAAAGAAAAAAAATAGTGTCAAATTTGAATTGGTCAATGCACAAACATTTGTTATTCTTAAAAATAATTCAAACGAATATTTTCAAGCATTTAAATAAAAATATTTTCAAAAATCAAAGTAGCCTGATTTTTTTTATATGAACTTTGGTTGTTGTCATGGTTAATATAGTTGTTAAGTGTTTCGAATTTTCATTCGAGTAAAATCACAAAGCCTGTCTGATTAAACAAACGTTTACGCGTTACTAAGTTCTTGCATTCTAAAAAATATTGATACTGTTTTGCAGTTGATCTAAACCTTTTTGATATTTTTTCTTGGACTCGGAACAGTTTTTAATTTGCACGTGTGGGATAAAAGAACATTTGCTAAATGAGATGAAAACAATGTTTTAGGAGTCAAAATTTGTTCACGAGACGCATCAGCATCGAGAGGGCTAATTTACGAAAATTAAACGTTTTCATCTTGCGTAGAAATGTAAATTTTTTTCTACGATGTTAATATATATACGATATTTATTATAAATTATAAAATTATAATTCGACAACAAAACATTCAAAAGCAAACTCTGTTTTTTGATGGGGTGCTTTGTTTTAAAAACTTTGTAAAATTTCATGAAAATACCATAGCAACTATAATTTTTTGTTTAGCGAAAATGATTTTAATCTAGTGGGAAAAAATGCCATTTCCACAGGGAATACTCTATTTAATCTACTCGACGCTCTTGCGATGCGTGAACGAATTTCACTCACGGAAACATAGTGTTTTCATCTCTTATAGTAAAATGTACCAAATCTCGGTGGTGCTATTGTTAGGCATGACATTGCGATTTTTTTTGCATAAGATACGAAAAACATATTTACAAAATTCTTCAGTTTGTTGATTTATAAATAAATTTATAGTTTGGACACCATCAAATGAACTTTATACAAAATTTTATTACAGGCGAGGAGGAGCAAGGAATAGCAAAATTACATTTTGTATTTCGGTAAAAAAAAATCGGGTGGTTCGTGTAATATTTTAGCATTTTGAAAATTTTGTGAGCACAACATCTTCCGGGTCATGCATTTTTATCAAAAATATTCTATTCTTTACGAGAGATAACGTCTATGTCGTCATCACGGATAAAGATAAAACAAACTTTTTCAATCATTCGTGTCATAACAATATTTTATATATCAAAAATTTTATCTTTCCGTGATTTATTTTTGATTTTTTACAACTAATTTGTTTGATTATATTGAGCTCTGAATTAAATTGTTTCGATTGAATTTTATAAAAAAATCAACATAAACGTTTCGTTTCTATATAAAAAAAAAATTTAACTAATACGCATGTCCCTCTTTCGAATATTGAAAAAGGCAAAGTTACTATAATTAAATTTCCAATGGGAAAAATGAGTTTTTTATATGATTGTGTTTTGGTTTCTCATTAGTATAAAATTTGATGTCTTTCATTGTAGGTCATTTTATTTTCAAAATAACAAACAATAGGTACCGAAATTGAATAAAATTTATTTAATTGTTGAAGATTAATGGTACAAAAAATAAAATAAAATTCATTGTCTTAATAGAATATAACATACAGCTGTTTACAGCTGTTTTTTTATTCTGTTGCATGAATGTTGCGCAACGCAGTAAAATAATTTGTTTGATTGTTTGAGCTCTGAATTGAATTGTGTTGATTGTATTTTATAATAAAATCAACAGAAACGTTTTCGTTCTGATTATTTAAAACAAAATTCAAACTAATGCACATGTTCCTCTTTCGAATATTGAAACGGGCAAAGTTAATATGATTAAATTACATTAAATTTCCAATGTGAAAAATTAGTTTCTCATTAAAATAAAATTTAATGTCTTTCATTGTACGTCATTCCATTTTCAAAATAACAAACAGCTAAATAGGTATCGAAATTGAATAACAATTATTTAATTGTTCAAGATGAATGATACAAAAATAGAATGAAATTTATTGTTTTTTTATTTGTTTTAATGCCGAACTAATTCAATTTAAATTTGATAATACATGTCACTGTGTCGGATGGATAAAACGTTGTATTTGGTTCGTGTTCAATGATTAATATTCGCTAGCATACATGCAATACTCCCTCGTGCTTCGCTTACATTGTAAACTTTGCTTGAATTATAAGGTATATTATTAAACACAAAACCAATAAAATACTATTACGCGTTCGTTCAGTGAAATGACACAAAATAAAAAAAAATGAGAAATGATTTCGAATTGTGTAATGAAGCGCTCTTCATTGTTAGATCAATGAAGTGGCGTAGCAGGCCGCGTACCTAGCGAGATTGATTTATTAGCCCCAAACTAGCTGCAGTCCATGGGGACAAGAAAGAAATCCTGCTGCTCCAGCATACCGATTTAGTACGCGTAACATAAGATAAAAACGGATGTAGGAAAAAAATCAAGTGAGCTAAACAGACTCTGGTGACCCCCGTGTACGAACGAAGCACGATCACCACGTCCAACCCTTACAATTCACAGCACACATTCACATGCTCTCACGTCTCATACACTCACACACACACATATACACACACACAACCGGCGATTATTCGTATAAATGCATAACTTTTCATCAACAGTCCGATTATTCTCACCAATAATGCCATACATGTTATCAATGGGAGATTATAAACACTGATTGATTTGTTGTTGGGTAGCCCACGAAAATGAAGTAGTTGGTATAAATAGAGATGAAAAATAGAATTTAAAATTGTATTTGTAGAAGTAGCTTCGTAGAGTTTAGCTCCAAAACCAAAAAAAAAAATTCGGTTGAACCAATAATGTTAATGCTAACGATGGGAGACATATCATTAAAGCTATGCCGAGTTTTTTAAATTTTATTTGCCAGCTTATGAAAATGAAAATTTATCTCTCCATGCTCGGATAAAGTATAACAAATAGTATACGACACTAAAAATATTGTAAAGGTAATAAAAGTATTATAGATTGCTCTCCTATATTTCACTTCTCGCATATCCGTCAACATTGAATTCCTTTCGTTGCCCTGACGATCGACCAATTTGCATTCAACAACCGACTTCTTGTTATTCTTGATTTCATTTTCACCATTAATCGCCCTATAATTCGCATCGAATGAAATTGACTTTTCTAAGTCCGTCGATTCGAATTTATCACAGAATTCTTGACTTTTTGTGTGTTATCCTACTGATGAATTATTGACAATATTTTTTGTAGTAGCTGGATTTTTTTTTTCATTATAATTTCATTATCATTAATTGGACTGTCAGGAACCTTGTAACCCTTAGCTATTATTTCCTTTTTTTTTTTTTTATTTTCTTCATATTTTTCAACCACACATTACTACTACTAAATGACTACGTCACCTAAAATAATGCATTAATTAAAAGTTAAATAAAATCAAGCAAATATTATGGGTCCAGCCCTACAACGTTAATTTGCACCTGCTGATTTATTTACAGAAAGAAACAAAAGTCGAGGCTGTAATTACATATTCATTCACCCACCCATATACACCCTATGCATACACGCAAACATACATACACTCCCACATATATATATTTAAAATGACTCACCCCTTAGCTTGTCCAGATCCCACTCCAGTAGTTCAAAATTAATCGCTCATTCTCATCCAGTTCATCGATTGGTAAGCTCACAACGACGTTGGAAAAATTATTGCAATCCAAACGTGTTGATGTTAGCAGTAATTTTTTTTTTCCTTTTTTTTACTACCGGAAATACTCACATCGAAATACTCAGCAGGAACGATGATGATAACGTATAATCACAAAGACAAAATGGTTACCCCGGAAACGAATTAAGACAGTCGGCACTCTGGATATAATCGTAACATGCGGCCGAGTATTTTATGTAAATTATACTCTAACACGAAATTTAACTTCCCGATTAATTCACTGATTCACTTCGTCTTGAAACTAGTGTTATCACAAATATATAACAATGATTTTGTGTAGATGGAATTATGATTTTATTATCACATCTATTTGGAACATAGATGATCTCAGAATTTCAACAAGCAATTAATATAATTATGATCATGGTTTTTATTATGTAACAGTTTTTTTTTGTTAAATTTATTTTTCTTCACATAATTTGTAATTTGTGCTATCACAGAATTAAACTAATTTTTTTTATAAGAATGCAATTATTATTTATCGTTCTATTTATCACAGTTCTAGAAAACATGCATTATCACAGCAATTCAACAATCTTTTTAATAGCATATTATTATTATTTACTATTCTATCTATCACATCACAAGAAAGGACATTTTAATTAATTAAGCTAGTTTTTTTATAAACAAAATTCTATCAACAGCCGGTGTAGTGTTCTTTCAAATAGTTATAACCAAAAAAAACTGGTAATTAAACTGGTGAGCGTTTCAATTGGTTTTCCGGTCTGGCATTATCATTAACAAAATTCAATGAATCTTACCTTTGGTTATAACTATTGGTCCTGAACTTTGTCCAGGTTTCATTATTTACTTTAATTATTCTATGGATTAATTTCTTTATTTTTATTAAGAAAAATCTACTACACAAAAAACACTCAACGTGTAGACGTCAACCAAACAAAAAACAGAAGTCATCTTTTTTTAGACACAAAGTCGAATAAGAGAGCGAGGTCATCTCGCGGCATTTTTTTATAGTATTCTTAACGCCGTTTGTTAACAACAACATAACGATAGAAATGCTAAGTTTGTTTCTTGGGTATTCTCTTTCGTTAAATTTTTGTTCCCACTAAGGAATTTATACAACCAACATATAAAAATTGGAAACGAATTATAAAAAAAATTGATTACGAAATGATTGCAAGAAATTGTATTTAATAAAGGAATCAAAAACAACATCAGAAGCTCACGACAATACAGCAAACGAGAAGTAGCCTATTGCTTGATTTTTTCCTTGTCTTTTTGGGAAAAAGAATGATTCCAATTTAAGGATATTGCACAACTGTTTTATGATAATTTTAAACAGAAATTACTGTAGAAGACGATTACGAATTTGAATAAAAGAAACTATGTTTGAAAAGGGCGAAAATAACTATGAAGGTTTTTGGTAATGTAAATTTAATCCGTGTAGAAAAATAGTGTGGCTCTAAATCCGAAGATTGAACAACAGCTTCATTATAATTGCAAAATTCAAGTAATTTCCAAGCTTAATTGCTCACAAAAAAATTTCACCAACATAAAAGATGTGTTCAAGAAAAGCTCGATTATTTTTATAAAGTCAACTAATAAAGACGGCTTTCAGTTGATTAGAAAACCGATGTGTAGATAAAGTTGTTAACGCCGTAAATACTAGGCACAAACTCAAGTCCTTGAAATAGACGACTAGTTAGTTCTTTTACCACTAGGTTACCTAACAAAAACGAATTCCAGTTTTTGATTATTGCCGTCGTTGTATACATGTTTATGATTTTTTCTTTATAGTGCGCTAGAATTGTAGACTAATTTTTAGTGTATGTATATACCTACGTTAATACTTTTTTATCACCAATTATCACCATGTATTTGAATTCAATTCTTATTGAGAATACATTAAATTGATGCAATTCTCAATTTTTGTTATTTTTTTTTAAATAAAACTCGTAAAATAATTACCTTATACTTTAATGCTATAGCAGTACTATTAAAGTTGTAGTTTTGTTTGTTATTTAATATACAGAATGTTTTACATAAAACATCATTCGCGAAAATAAATTTACGTAATAGAGTAAGAGCCCGCGACGGCCAGACCTTCGTTATTTTATAAAAGCTAAAAGTTTCTCTGCGCATACCCCCTACTCAGGTAGGAACGATTAGCGACATATGAAGTTTAGATCATAGTGGGTTTGGCAGGGAGCAGGTTCCAAGGGGGCCTCCAAAGTTACGTGAAAGTATAAAAGGTAATTTTTTTATATATTCTTCGGGATAGTATTAGAAGTCAAGTCACCCATTGCCAGACACTTACTATCGTGGAAAGCCCCTGCCAGACACCCTTAAAGTTTAAAGTTTAAGGGTGTCTGGCAGGGGGTGCATGCATTTCATACAAGTACATATTAACCTGACAGGAAACCCGTGTTAAATTTTTATTAATTTTCAATTTTTTTGCTTAATTAGGGAAAAACTTACAAAAACTATCGAAAGTATTAAATATATCATTTTTTTTTTACAAAGAAAAATAATATTTTATACTCAGAATTCTTTCTCTTTTGGCTCGTACTATGAGAAATAACTTGAAAATTTATTTTTTTTGTGGATTAGTTGGGGTTTGGTAGTAAAACTGTTGGCTAGAGTCGGGATTAAGTAGGTTGAGTAGCTAATTTTTTGTGTTTTTAGTTTGGTTAAATTGAATTAAATTGAAAGTTTTGTAATTTTGGAGTTATAAGTGATATAATTTAAGTGGTCGATTTAAGTTTCTTTGCAATAATTTAAAAGAATGTTTCTTGTGTTATACCTCAAACTAAATTGCAAGTATCTTTTATAAAAAAAAATGGATATTTTCTGATTTGAGGGGTAAAAGAAATAGAAAAAAACTGTTAGAAGTTCGCAGTTGTTATTGACAAAATTAT
The DNA here is from genome assembly GCA_963693315.1 of Diogma glabrata. Taxonomy (NCBI): domain Eukaryota; kingdom Metazoa; phylum Arthropoda; class Insecta; order Diptera; family Cylindrotomidae; genus Diogma; species Diogma glabrata. The sequence continues at coordinate 351,243,443 of OY856186.1, forward strand.
TAAGTGTCAAGTTAGCTAAGTTATCAAAATTTGTGGAATAAACGAACAAATCCAGTTAAATTAAAGCTATGTTCTATACAAAAAAATTAATATTGGTATAAATAAGGTTAATAAAGGTTAAATCAATACAGTTTGTGAAGTGGAGAAGAAAAAGACGTTGTTTTAAATAAGAATTGTATGAAATAAGAATTGTATGAAAGTATGTTGCCTGGAGAATATTAGAATAGTTACACCTAAGATGAGTTCACCTTACAAATAACAGAAGATTTAGATGCACCACGGTTATTGACTAAGTTTCTTAATTAGTTGAACTGTCAACAGCCACAACAATTATCATACTGGAGAGAAACAGCAGGACACCACCATCCTCTTAAGATAAGTTTGTTTTTGATATCTTTGTGGTTCAATGGTATGCTGACACACTAAAAATCTAAGGAGGGTTGTGGCATAGCAGGTCTCCCTTCTAAAAATCCTGGGTGGTAATAAAAGCACACGAGTTGCTTTGTTTTGTGAATTGTAAAATATTCTTGTTGTGAGGTAGGTTGCTAGAACCTTCGCTCTATCGAGCTAGTGAAAGGGTAAATGGCGTGCGTGAGCAACTGTTGGACCTTAACGCACCACCAGACAAACCTCATACTACAAGTTCCGATCGAATAGTTTACTAAGGTGCACCTTCGCTTTATACTGGGTTAACCATTTAACTTGGCACAACCCAATATCTTCCAAACAACGCAATTTTGAAAATTTTGAATTTTTTTTTTTTGGATAGGCTTCATAATGTTATTATTTATTTTTTATTAAGATGAAGATTCCAGATCTTCTAATGGACCACCACTTTTTCTTAAATTTAGACCTATTTTTGTGCCAGGCTAAATGGTTCACCCTGTATATTAATATATATTATTGTATATTAGGATATATTATGCTATAATAGTATATTATATTAATTTATAAGAAAAGCGCTAAACAAGCTGTACATATCTTATATTGTGATGTGCGCAAGAGTGGTGTTCAATAGATTGGCTGTAAGTAATTCATCACTGCCACTCAGTGATAAGTCTCCTCTGCAGTATTATTACTTAGATAAATAAATCTTTTGTCTTTTGAGTCTTTTATTCGCTCACCCAACTGGCCGACCTTTATCGTGAGAAAAAAATTTATAACAGAATAAAACTACAAAAACTAAACACTTAAGCACCGTTACTTCGAAGGATCTTGAATATATATAAACACTCTGAATACTTTCCACGTGGTACAACCGGAAAGAAAGTGGTGAAGGTAAACTTCATTCTATGAAAGCTTCTTTTATTTTATTCTCTTCACATGCATGGTTCTATATAAACTTTATGATTATTGGATTGTAGTTCGAACAAAAAGTGATAACCACTGTCACAATATGAATGGTATACCACGATATATCGTTTCGACAAAATAATCCGCAACATGCTGTATTTTAATTAAATAACCTCATGACTCTCTGACCTGTTAGTCTAGTCTTTTGAAAGCTAAAAGCCTAATATTTTGAGAAAGATCCAAAAAGCTTTAATCTATTGTGATGTAGGGCTCAAAGTGGGCCGTGTATAGCTTCACTATCATTTTACAAAACTGTAACTTGGCAATCAAGAAGAGGATCTAAAGAAAAATAATATTAATCTATATGAGACTATATTGCAGAGGTAAATCAATAAGGAGCTGCAGGAGCATCTTTAACTAGACTAAATATTAAATAATTTAAAGTTATCCAGCTACTATAGTTATACACTTGCTCAAAACGAACAAATAAAATAGGTGAACAACTGATGCATTTTGCAAGTACTGGGTCGTAATTCTTTTGATAGAAGATTAGTCAAAAATGAAATGACTAATTACTCAAGATACTAAGATGTTGAACGTTTATATAGAAATGAAGACATTGAACTGCAGTTTCCTTTTGGCCAAAGTTGAACATTTATTCAGGCTACGCTATTTGCTCTAAACTAAGCATCAAAATAAGCGATAAACTAAAAAGATTCTCCCAAGCTCATTAACATTTTTACTACAGCAACAGCGTGACTGCCTTAAAAACACTTGACTAAATTTTCAGTCCAAAGAAGTTCAAACTTATCTATTTTTGAGATATCGCGAATATAGGTGTAATTAAATAATGGTTAGGACATCAAAGCATAATAGGGATCATGAATGTGAAACATAACGAGTTGGTCTAAAATTCTTTAGGGAGGGTCATACGTAAATAATCAAAAATTGTTATTACAAAGGAAATGGTAAGATAGTTAAATTTGAATAGTATCTTATTTCATGCAACATGATACTGAAAGGTCGAAGATGATTTCTCTATAGTGAATCATTCGTTCATATTTTCTATCCCATATTACAAAAAAATCAAAATCTGGGGTCGAAATTACTTTTGTGTCGAAAAAAAACAGAGTTGGTCTCTGTCCCCATTACACTTGAGTTTAATTATAATAACAATTTTAAATAGCTTTGAAATAATTTGTTTGTCATTCCAATGCTCAACAAGTAAACAACAACAACAAACAATAATAATAATGATAATAATAATCATAAAAAAATTACCACAAAAACAACAATGAAAATCTTAAAATATATAATATTCATCATTTATGTTATTTTTGTTACAATTTAATGATCCTTTTGGTGTTGTTTGTGTCTTGTTGCCACACCAAAAATCTAAATAAAAATATCAAGAAAATTAAAACAGAAAATCTTAAAATTGTTAACTAAAAACATAATAAAAATTGTAACATAAAAGACATGCAGAGTAATTTTTTTGTTTTTGTTTTGATTTTAATGTTATATTTTTATTTTCCGTCTGGTGTCTGCGCTTGTGAATATGATGATTTTTTGAATGTGACAGCCTACGTAAAATGTGTTTAACGAAAAAAAAAGAAAAAATTAAAAATTATGACAAGCCCTCATATAAGAAATTGCTGAAGAAAAAGAGTAATAAGAAGAAATCCGATTAATTTTATTTGTATGATAAATCTTAATACGATTGCTCCAAATTGGTATAGAGTGATATATTGGCATTGATTCCAAAGAAAAACTGGTACACAAATCATTCGTAAGTGAAGTTTACAATGATGTAATATTTAATTAGTTTAAATTAATTATATAATAATTAATTTAATAATTTATAATTTATTATAATTAACACTCAACATGCCTAACTTTGAATATAAATATAACTCAATTTATTCCTCGTTATAATAGGGGTTCTGCGAGTGTCATCTACTCTATTTTTAGACTATTGTAGATTAAAGCCATCGAATCTATTTATTTTGGAAGATCCTTTAAATAATATACAGTTCAGACATAGAAATCTATTTGCATTCTATTTTTATGACAATTTACGATATCGTGGATAGAGAAAATTTTGAGGCATACTATATCCAATTTAATCTAATTACCACTGCTATATATATGCGATATATTATATAAAAAATGAAAGCAGTCTTGAGGACTACCAACAGAAGAGAAAACTTAAAACTGTGAAATAACTGTGTTTTTATCGTCTAAATACAACAAAATCTTTACTTACTTACCACTTTTCCAAGCTGTTATTAACTGAGAAAAACATCAAATTCAATAAAAAAGAAAAAACCAAAATATAAATCAAGAGAACGAGAGCAAAATTATTTATAATATATTATCATGAATTTCAACTTTACTAAGGTTGACCGAGAGCCCGCGACGGCCAGACCTTCGTTTTTTTATAAAATCTGAAAGTTTTTCTGCGCATACCCCCTACTCAGGTAGGAATGATTAGCGACATATGAAGTTTGGATCATGTTGGCTTTGGCAGGAAGCAGGTAACATAGGGGCCTCCAAAGTTTCGTGACAGTATAAAATGTAATTTTTTTATATATTCTTCGGGATAGTATTAGAAGTCACATCACCCATTGCCAGACACTTACTATCGTGGCTACCCCCTGCCAGACACCTTTAAACTTTAATAAATTGATAATGTTTGCAGCGGGCTACCACGATAGTAAGTGTCTGGCAATGGGTGACGTGACTTCTAATACTACCCCGAAGAATATATAAAAAAATTACCATTTATACTTTCACGAAACTTTGGAGGCCCCTTTGTTACCTGCTCCCTGCCAAAGCCACCATGATCCAAACTTCATATGTCCTTAATCGTTCCTACCTCAGTAGGGGGTATGCGCAGAAAAACTTTCAGCTTTTATAAAATAACGAAGGTCTGGCCGTCACGGGCTCTTAGTCTATTAATCGTACTATCAGTTACGTTTTATTTATTAAGAAGTATAAGGAAAAACACACAAATCAAATATGATAAACACAATCTTTTTATTGTACTTAAAAATACAACAAAATCTTTACTTACTATACCACACTTACACACCACACTTAAGCCGAAAAAAAAAATCAAATTCAATAAAAAATGAAAAAAAAAATAAATCAAGAAAATGGGATTAAGAAAATAACAATTGATTACAATTTATCTCACTCTATTTTAATATTTATTTTATATTTAATATTTACTTAGCGTAACGATCACTCGAATATATAAATTTTTCCCCATGCAAAATCGCACAAGGCGTCCAAAAACGTTTTCACTTTAAAAATGGTACAACAATCACCAACAGAAAATAGAAAAAATGAAAACAACAACAAAAAGTATAAAAAACAGAATAGCCACTGGAGCTGTTTTCTAAACGATGACTTATTTGAAACTTATTTATGTAGACTTACTTATTCACCGCCATTTAAAATAAGTATTTAAAAGCTATTCTAAATGATTTAGCATACTTAATTTGACAGCAACATAAAAGCAAATTCGAAAATAAATTTAATTAAAACGATTTATTTATTTTGATCAATTAAAGAGTTTTCAAACAAATTTTTTTTATTTTAAATTATCATAATAATTTTATTATGAATCGAATAAGAATATTTATTCCTTAAAATCATTTAGTAAACAAACAAAAAATATTTGACGCTGACAAATCAATTTAAATTTTTCTATAACAAAAAAATTGCAAATAAGCCAGCTCTTTAGGTTACTTATTTATATAAGTAAGTCTCCACCAATAAACTTCAAATAAGTTTTGGTTTAAAACACAGCCAAAACATTTCTTTTAAAAACTGAAGAAAATATTTATATATCATAAAAAATCCCCTGAATTAATTCTAAATTTTACTTCGTATTGACGTCACACTGTGCTAAAAGACAATAGCAATAACCTAAAAAAACTACACACTTTTGACCACAGTACTAAAGCTCTTGGATGGAACTTAACTCTTGAAAAGCTTGAGAGCTTTTATTACTTTTTCATCAGCCCCTTTTATGAAAACTCTTCGAAAAACCCGCTTTATTATTGGCAATTGAAAAATCGTATCGGGGAATTCTGGAGGTGTATAACACAGCGTTCCACTTAAACCGCATATTTTTAAATGAAGATCACATGTGGTGATCACTGAAAAAATGTAATAAAATTGTTTTTTAAATTTACAAACAGTGATAATTTAACTACTTTCGTGTATTCAATGAACAATTTCATATGTTCAATGAACAATTCGTTGTCTCAATGAAACAAATTATGAGTATTAATAATTTTTTCGAAATGTTAATAAATTGTTCATTGACTCAACGAAAATTAGTTTTTTAATCGTTGTTTATTAAAAAAATTATTTAATTGGATTTAATTAAACCTTTTTCATCAAATAGACTATAATATAGTAAAGCTTGTTGAATTCGTTTGAGGTTTCGGCGATATACTTTTATAGCACGTGGTGGCTTGTTTTCAGTCATATTTGGTTACAAACGGTTTGTCTTCTCATACCTGGTTTTTTTTGGGAGTAGCCATTGCTTGCACTATCCTTAACTGGCCCAAATTTTTTACTTGTGTTACACGAAATTTTTCAGTTTTAATTTTGCCAAAATTTATATTTTAACAATAGCGAAACCCAAAAGTGCTGTTTTTTCTTTTTATTTTCTAACGATTTAGTCTTTTACCCAAAACAAACTAATATTACAGACAGGCATTTTGTTTTGTTGACGAGATAAACCCATTTGAATATTTACTAACAAAAATTAAGCCAGGTCTGTATTTTCCCAATTTTTATATTACAAGCTTTTAAATTTGAGTTATTTACTGACATTTTACGTCTTCAATATAGTAATGCTTTTCCTGAAATGCTGGAAATGATCATGATGCTCAATGTAACATAATGCAAAAAACCACATATATTTTTATAAATTTTGAAATCTTATTTAAAATTGCCTCAAATATTTAATACTTGTTTTAATTTATAATATATGAAAATTAGTTACATGCATTTTTGATTCTAATTTAAGGAAAAGTTCACCATCTGCATGCTAAATTTCGGGATAATCCAGGCCTTGCATATAGTTTGTTAGCTACTATTCAATTCAAACAATTTTATTTTATTTTTTAATTTTATTAACAAAAAATTAAAAATAAATAAAATACTGAATACCAAGTATCAGTACAAAGTGACTGAATCTGTATCCGGCGATCTCTTGTAAAAAAATCCCAGCGGCAGGTATATCCGCTAGAAATAGGTAGATTTCGGGGTCAGACGGTTTTGTGTCCAAATGAAATTAGATAAGTCAGATTAGTTTAAATAAAAAATATAAGTAGAAACAGAATAATTCAAAAAAATTATCGAACCAAATTAAATACATTATCCGTATTATCATTATCCATTATATAACTAACTCCATCAATACAATTTCGGAACAGTTTTATTTAAGTTGGTTTAAACTACTTTTAATAACATATTAAATCCACCAAAGATCAAATGAACTACGTCACAACTACAATTATACCATCACACATAATTTATAATCAAACATTATCGAACCATTTTATTTCAAAATCATCTTTGTGTTGTATTTTTTTGTTCTTATTTAATCGTTTTTCAAACGGTTACTTATTTAGTAAACAAAAATAAAAACAAAAGAGATTTTGATAATTTTTCTATGGTATTAAATGGCTTGATATTTTCTTGTAAGGGGTGCATTATAACGCTTATAAAAATGGAACCTTTAGGGTTAGAAAGTTGAAATTTTTTGAGGCTATAGTTTAAAAGTTAAGATGAATTTAAATAACATAAACTGAAACATGATGAAAGCATTGCCTTTTGCGTTTGTTTTCATTTCAACAGACCTAGGGTCTCAACCGTTAGACTTGAACTATTTTTTTTGAAAATTTTGGAAAGATTTATATTTTAAGTACGTGAAAAAAAGTTTTCAAATATGAGCTTGGCCATTTCAGCTAGATCAAGGACAGCAAAGTTTAGTAAATTTTTAAAACAGCTGATTTTTGAGGAACCTGAAACGCCAAGATTGTCATCTGGATAAAAATGATAAAAAAAGGTTCAAATATTCAATATTTTTAAATTTTATTAAAATATTATTATTCAAACGGAAGTTATAGCACCCTAGATTATTCGAGTTTTTAGGCTCTAGCCGCTTAACCGCTACCCGGATATGGCCAGTTCACAAACTTGTCCAAGACATTATTTGCCGAAACATACACAGAAAATTATTTTGGTGTAGGTCGAAAAATGCGACCGTGAGAGTGCCGCTAAATTCCGTTATACCTCATATCGTTATATATATATATATATATATATATATATATATATATATATATATATATATATATATATATATATATATATATATATATATATATATATATATATATATATATATATAATATATATATATATATATATATATATATATATATATATATATATATATATATATATATATATATATATATATATATATATATATATATATATATATATATATATATATATTATATATATATAATTTTTTTTGTTTGTTTTTCCATCTCCGCTTATCACATATAGTCGTTTGGCATCAAAATTTTTCCGAAATTCCGAGATGAAGCCCATTGCAATAGGTAGATTTTTATATGAAATCTACCTAAAACCAGTGTTGTAGAAAAAATGGCGATTGTAGGCTAAAACAAATTGCATTGCAAAAATCGGCTAACCGATTCCTACTATTAAATGAGAATCTTTAATATCTAAAGAAATTCTATAAATTGATTTTTTATTTTATTTCGGTTCCGGCATAATTTTAGTTAAAGTCGTCTTTTTATAAATGTATAAAATTCACGACTTATACAATCAATAAATTTTTGAAATGTGTTCCAAAAAAGAACACGTGTCGCAAAATCATCTAAGTTGATTTTTTGATAAAATCGCAGATTTTTTTAAATATCTCATGGAATATGCAGATTTAAAAAAAAAATCTTACAAAAATTTTTGAAGGAATTTAGTTCTCTACAAAAAATTCTAAATTCATTTTTTTTCTAAAACGTATGGATCTGATGATACATATTTTGAAAAAGAACTTGTTAATTTTAATACATAATAAACATGACGAAAGAGTACCAATTTTCTTCTTATGCTATGGAATAAAAAGAATAAAAAAAATAATCGTGAAAAGAAAAATCAAAATTTGTACTTTTTCGTAAAAAACTTTCCTCATTTGATTTTACGAGTAAAGCCGTGCATTCACATAAAACAGAAACAGAAACCGAATTTCATACAAATTTGACAGCAACAGAAACAGAAACCTAATTTAGAAACAGAAACAGAAACTGAAAATTCGTCTGTTTTGTCTGGACCAGAAACAATTAAAATTTAATTGTTTCTGGTCCAGAAACTGTCACGTGACCATATTATTTTAAATTTATGTAACGGGATTGTACATTATTTTAAGAAATAAATATTTAGTCTAAAGTAATTTACGTTGAATTTAGCTCGATTTTTTTTGATGGATATTATTATGTGCGATAACGAAAAAAATAAATTTCTTCTTCACTATACATTACAAAATTGTGTTATTTTTTATTTATATGAATGAAAAATAAAATACACAGTTTATTGAATTACAATATTTTTTTTAAATTAATATAATTATTTCAATTTTAATTGGGTTAAATATATATGGATTGGGTTAAATATACAAATTTTAATTTTGGCATATATAATATAATATGACAGCTGCCATCTTAAAATTCGGTTCTGTTTCTGTTTTATTATTCACCACCGTCAACCAAATTAGAAACAGAAACAGAAACTGAAAATTTTCAGTTTCTGTTTCTCTTTCTGTTTTATGTGAATGCACGGCTTAACGGAGAATTTCCAGTTTTTTTCCAAAATATCATCAAAAATATACGTTTTAGAAAAAAAATGAGTTGGACCTTTTTTTGTAGAGAAATAAATTTCCTTTAAAAGCGTCTAGGCTATATTTTTTTGTATCTGAGGGGACGTCTGAAAAAAATTAATTTTTAACGACTAGTTTGATGAGCATACAACAAATTATGAAAATTTTCTTTATAACATTCGATCAAATTGTGCACTGAAAAAAACATGTCCTATTTCCAATCGAAATGCAGTTGTCTCAACCTCACCGTGCGGTCACATATGGCGAATCAAACTACGATATTGCTTCAACAACTCTACAATTGTAAATCGATGAAGTTGAGACAATCACACGAAATATTTATGTGAAAATAAAATATAGTTCAATTAATCTCAAATACTTAAACTTTAAAATGAAAAATTCATGATATAAGGCCAAAGAAAAATTTTTTCAGGGAAATAGTTATTATCTTTATTCAACTACTGTTATATTGGATATAACACTTTATATTTGAAATAAACCTCATTCTGTTGTTAGGAAAATGTTATCATGTAGTTGTCCCAATCACAGTGAAATTGTTTGCAAATAATTTTTCTTTGCATGAATAATCAACTGCCAACTTCGAAATGAGGTTGTCATGAACTTCAATTTTTTTTTCAGTGTGTGATCGAGGTAATTGTGTAAATTTTAATTGGATAAAATTGTTATCACTAGTGTTATTGTGCCACAAGTGTTTTAATGTGTATTGTTTAAATAATTAAGGTTCCAATTAAATTTGTAAAATTGATCCTCTTTTTAAATTAGTTAAATTTTCGTGGCATTTTGATTATGTTTTGTGTATAAAGATTTTAGGCGGTAACAATTTTTAAAAATCAACAAAATATGTACATGTGTATTCTATTACAATCTTGGACAAGTTTTGAATCAGCAAAATCCAAAATGTGGTTAAGAAACTAGAGACTTTTACTAAAAAAAATGAATTTTTTAAACCGTTATAACGGCCGTTTTGATACTTATATTTAAACAAATTAACAAATTTAGAATCTTTGTAATTTATTTTATCGATTTCTTTTAAAATTAAACCTCTAAAATTAGAGGTTCCTGAGTTACGGCTCCAACAAAACATCTTGCAAAAAAACAACTTTTTTGAAACAACCGGCACTCTCACGGTCACATTTGTGGAGCCAGATCAAAAAACTTTTTTTAAAAATATATGTGTTTTATAAATATCTTGGAAAAATTCGTAAATCAGCAAAATCCGACCCATGGTTAAGAAACGAAAGGCTTTACATTAGAAAAAAAGTTGTTTTTTTAAATCCTTTATAATAGAGCAAGAGCCCGCGACGGCCAGACCTTCGTTATTTTATAAAAGCTGAAAGTTTGTCTGCGCATACTTCTACTCAGGTTGGAACGATTAGCGACATATGAAATTTGGATCACGGTAGCTTTGGCAGGGAGCAGGTAGCAAAGAGGCCTCCAAAGCTTCGTGACAGTATAAAAGGTAATTTTTTTTATATAATCTTCGGGATAGTATATTAGAAGTCACGTCACCCATTGCCAGACACTTACTATCGTGGTAACCCGCTGCCAGACGCCTTTAAACTTTTACAAATTGATAAAGCTTAAGGGTGTCTGGCAGGGGGTTACCACGATAGCACGTGTCTGGTAATGGGTGACGTGACTTCTAATACTACCCCGAAGATTATATAAAAAAGGACCTTTTATACTTTTACGAAACTTTGGAGGCCCCTATGTTACCTGCTTCCTGCCAAAGCTACCATGATCCAAACTTCATATGTCGCTAATCGTTCCTACCTGAGTAGGGGGTATGCGCAGAGAAACTTTCAGCTTTTATAAAATAACGGAGGTCTGGCCGTCGCGGGTTCTTAGTCTATAACGGCTTTAACAAATATTTTTAAAAACTTTATAAATTTAGAATCTTTATCTTTAACTTTTTTTTGTATAAATATATCTCGGTATAGAAACCAAAACTGGTTTCTAATAACATTTTACAAAACGTGAATTTGACTCTACAGATTGTTGGATTGACGATTTTTCAAATAAAATTTGGGTTGTCTAGTAGGGTTTTTTTTGTGGCCCGTGAAAGTTGGTCGCACTACGCCTTGCCGCTAGCTCGAGTAAGCGAAGATTCTTTCGACCATCCTCTTTACAAGAAATTTAAAAATAAAAAACACTTGTGATGTAACACTTGCACAACAATGTGTGCCTGAATTCAAACCCAAGTTCCCCATAGAGATGAGCCGTTCTGCCACAACCCTCCCCAAACTATATTACGTCTGCCTAACATATTGTGATATAAAAAAAATAGACAATAAAAAAAAAACTAGCGCCTAACTATAATCAATACCAACAACAAAATTCGTTTTACAAAAAAGGTTCGTTCTACAAAAGAACATTGCTGTTCTCTGTTGTGCCGCTGTCTTCATCTAACTGCCATGGAAAAAGCAACTAATTTACCAATAACGTCAACCCCCTTATATTAATCATTTTGAAAAAACTTACAACTTAGTTTGATGTATAACGAAACACACTATCGTTTAAACTAGCACAAGAAATTAAATAAACCACTTATATTAGCACAGAAAATTCCAAAACTTTTATTCCACTACCAAAAAACCACAACTCAATCCAACTCAAGAATTCCAAATCAACTCCAATTCGTAAACTTACTGAACTCTGTCATCAACCAAACCCCAACTAACTAGACAAAAAAAATTTCTTTTCAATTTTTTATATTTTATAAATTTTATTAGTTTCCTAGGAAACATAAAAAAATGTATATTGGATTTCGCAAGTGTCTGATGTACTTTAGACAGAGTAATTAAAATATTTTAATTAGAAATGATGAATTTGCACATGTTATTGCACAGGTTTATGTGAACAAGTATAAATACTTTTTCGAACAGTGTTTAACGTTTGAAGTACCGTTGACACAGAATATCTTGACCATTACAGTTGGATTGCAATCAATATTTTTTTCACAGGACTAGCTTTGAAAACACGCTTTCTAAAACAAACACGCTTATATATAAAAAGACAAAAAAATGTTATATATAATAAATCAAAAATGTTGAAATTTGAATTTAATTTGTTTGTTTTTAAAAATTGTTGCCAGTTAAAATCGTAATGCACCAAAATTAATAAAATGCCACGAAAACCTAGCTAATTTTCAAAATAAATTAATTTTACAAACTAAATATGAACAATTTATTAGATAAAACAATGCACAATCAAACACTTGTTAATAAAACACAATAAAAAACTAAAACGCATTAATGATAACAATTTGATAATCCTTGATAGATAATCATGCCACCGATCAAACAGATTTATCTATATGGAATTTTTGAGATCAAATAAATTCAAGTAAGGAAGGAAGTAATTGGAAGTTTTGTAATTCAAAGGTATGGTTGGAAGTTTCGTTTAGTTTGATAGAAATTCCACTTTTCATTTTAGTGTTTCGGATAAAATTTGAACCTTCCCCTTTAGTGCCTTGTTCCAATACTTAGGTAGACATGCTATTAAATGCGCCACTGAGGCAATGACTATTTTGAAGTTGAACTTCATCATCACTTGTTTATTTACTTTGAACTTTAGTTGAATTTTTCCACTGTCATTAGACTCCATATTATGAAAATGTCTTTACATTTAATTAATGCAAAAATTCGCAGATTGAGCTATGTTTTATTGACGAGAATTTTCCACTTATGTTTCTTTTTTTATATACACTAGTCACTTTTTCGCCTAATATTTTCTACACATATGATCTAAAATACAGATCCAGTTAAATGAAAAATCATTTCTATCTCTAAAAAACAAGATTTTTACAGCGCTATTTATATTCATATCACAAAACTCAATACGAAAATCAAAAACTTGTATTTGTGTGAAAGTTTCTCAATATCTCTTTGATAATATAAATACCTAGACCTAATTTCTATTATTAAAGGTCAAAAATAAAATAATGAATTCATTTACGGAGTTTCTTTTAAGGTTTTGTGTTTTTGTTTTGATTTTCATATTCATATATTGTACTAAAATAGGACAATAAGTTAATTTAATGGAGTTGTTTTTAAGAAGGTTTTGATTCTTAATTGAGAGCAAGAATTGAAATAGGGCCGATCGTTACAATGTACTGTTGGGTTTTCTTTCTTTGAAAATTAAATTTTTAAAAAATTAAAACTGAAAAATTTCATTAAAACAGGAAAAAACTTTTCGGTGTAGTTTTTTTTTATAAAGTCTTAATTAATACCTACTAAAAGTTTATAGATTTATTACTTGTTTAAACACTATATTTTGTTTAACTTTATATTCACTTTCAATATATATTATGAATAAATCTATATTTAACAATTTAATTTTAGTGAACATTTATTTTCAACGATGCACAATATATAATTAATATTTATTGGCTCACTTTTAATTATGACTGATCAGGTTGAGATTAAAATCAATTATATATAATATTATCATTTTTACATAATAGCGAATTTAATATTCTAACGTTAATGTAAAGTTATTAAGAGATGATCTATATTTTATGTCTCTTGCTTATCTTTACACGTACACACACATATATTTATTACTACAATTATTAGGACAGGGATGTAGAACCAAGAACTCTACAAGTTCAATCGAATCGGGCAGCTTGTTATTAGTAAATGGTACAAAATACGACAAATTTCAAAATAATGGGCCCGATTCAGTAAAATCTTTTAACGAAAATTTCTTTTATTCTTTTATTTTTTGTATGAAATTTTATTTTCCCGTTATAAAATTTCATACAAAAAATAAAAGAATAACAGAAATTTTCGATAAAAGATTTTACTGAATCGGGCCCATTAATATATTCAAATGCCTTTTCTCAAAAAGAAAATTTTTAAATTTTTATTTCATGATTTATTTAGTTTTAATTAAAGTTGTATTGGTGCACAGTTGTTTTAATTGCGTTTCTTTTCTTAAGAACTATAACGAAAATTATCTAAAAATTACAAAATAAAATGCGAACAAAATCTTATCACTTAAGCTAGAAACACAACACGGGCGAAATCGTCCGACGACGACGTTAGTAACATTAGAATACACAGGATACATACATTTCAAACACAACTACAGCGATAAACGAAAAAGTTTTTTTCGTCGGAGAAAATTTAGATTCTATTTCTAATTTATCGTCGGCGATGATTATTGCCAGATATCAATTTTATTTTTATTTGGCTGCAAGGGCAATTTTTAATGTTATTGTGACAGTGCCGCCAACTGAAAAATATGTTTTTCGCGTTTCTGAGGTTGTAATCGTTTTGTTTTGAGTTGTCAACTGAATTTTCAGTTTATGTTCAAAGTTCGGTTTCATTCATTTATATATTTTCATAATTTGTATTTTATTTTTAAAATTAGTTATTAGTAGAAAAATTATTATTATTTATTATTATTATTTATTTATTAGTAAAAATTAGTTATTTTTAAAATTGAAATTTGTAAAATTCATTTTGACAAAGAACAAAGTATTTTAGTTTATGCATTTTTATTTTTGACAGCTTTTCACGCTGACGCCTTTGTTGTGGTTACAACAGCGAAATTGTAGACGTTTTTTTTTATCGTCCGACGTTATCGTCCGTGTTGTGTTTCTACCTTTATATAATTTCAAAATTTAGAAAAAACATCAATTTTAATTTAAAAAACGTTGATAAAAATTTAAAGTCAAATTTTTATATAATACAGAACTCAAAGAAATATTTTCTAGTATAAAAGTAAGGTTGCTGGTCTGTGTGCCTTGTTGGCCCGGGTAAGTTATTAAATAGTAAATGTAATTACTTTGTATTTTTAATGTTTTGTTTATATTTCGATTTTAGCCGTTACAGAAAACTCGAACGTAACATTCTTAAACTTATTTTAAAAGTCGAAAGAATAGTGCCAAACAGATTACAGATGTAAGTGTATTTTTATCTATTTAGCGAAACAAAACATTCCCACAATAGTTAGTAACACCATGAATTTAAAATGGCTATTAAATTTCCAATATCCATAACTAGCAATAAAAAGGCATTTTTACACTTCATCATGTTGATAAACTAGATGACAGTTATCAACTTCATAAAATCGTTAACATATTCTATTTCTAAGTTCACATAAGCTTAAAAACATCAGAAAAATATTGTAATATCAACGGAAATTATCAAACTTGATTTAAAGTCTGGCGACTATATTTCCTACATTTTTTTGCACTCGTACTTTTTATATCTTTTTGTTTCTGATTAAACGGATTTGATTTGGATTGATCGATTTTAGAAATAAATAATAACATTAAACATGTTATTAAGAGAATAATAGAAAAATTATTGAAAACCTAGAAACAATAGAATAATAGCAAAAAATTTGCTTATCTAGAAAATAATTTAATATCTTTTGTGGACTCAATCTTCTACACTCGCTTATGTATTGGTTAGAGTAGGTTTTCATTTAACAGTACCTAAGCTTAAGATACAAAATATTTATGACTTTTGTTTAATCTATAGTAATATTCGCACTTTGATTATAATTGGATTATAAAATTTCAATAAATAAGTGTGGAGATAACAATTTATTTAACATTAAGTTATGATTTTTATTAAACATTAAACGTGATTATATATTTATATTTATTAGCAAATATGGTAACATTGAAAACCTAAATAAGGATAAAGTGTACAATGTTAATCGGAAAATTGTATCATAATTATTTATCTTAATTCAACATAAAGAAGTTAACATAAAGAAGTAACTACTTGTCAATGTGTGCTTACGGTTACGGGTAGTCAATTTCATCAGTTATTTTACGGTATTTCAGTCTTTCGAGCGAAATTCAACTGACACTTATATTTTTTAAGTATACCCCAATACTCACATTTCAACCGCTTAAGGGTGTATATAACATTTATGAAATCAAAGATTTACGTCGGATTTTAAAATATATTACAGAATAAACGTTCCTGCATCGATTGGAATCAAAAAATTTAGATCTCACCGACAATTTTCGCGAAATAATTAATTTCAAAGTTATCATTCACTCTATGTTATATTCGGCGGAAGTATCAAAATTTGTTAGAAAAATCAAAAACTTCAGAATGTTCTTGCAAAGACATCCAAAAAAAAACTTACGTTCAGTTTCTCTGTGCGATTTATGATTTTTTTTAGCCCAAAAAACAGCGGTGTTACCGGCAATCAGACGTAAATATTTAATTTAAAAATTTATAAAATCTGCTGCTTACACCGGAAAGCTGACCGCCATTTGCAGTAAGAAAATCTGGCAACGTTGTGTGTGTCGGTCAAAGAGAAGTCTTTTTTTATCGTTCGTGTTCATAATAAGGTATCGTGACAATCTAATTTTAAAATAAAATTATAAATATTTTTATTTATTCCTTAGGACACGCAACAATAAAACAAAATAATTTTAAATTAAAATAATAAATATATTTGACTGACTGCGACGTTGCCAGATCTACTTTTCCATATAGTAGTTGTAATCAAATTAGAGACACACATTTTTTAGTACTATGAAATTATATAATATTTTGGAAATATTCTATCATAGAAAATTGTTGTAATTGATAAAAAGCATTCCTGTATTGAAATTTTTACATAATGATTTGTTTGAAATTTTATTAGATGTACTATGCGATTTGACTATCTATACTATTCTATACATCCTTAAGTAGCGAGATAAATAAAACTTTAAAATCTAAGATTTGATAATCTTTTGTTTGAAAAAAATACGTGAATTTTTTTATCTTCAGTAATCAAGGCTTTAGGTTTATTTTTTTGCCGGATGAGATACATAAAAAATAAAAATGATTTTTTATTATTTTCACACAAAAATCGTTTAAAAAGAAAATAAAAAAACCAAATTCATAAAAACAAAACTATCGTCCATATCTGCGTTTTCACTTTATTTTTCACAAATATAAATTTCAAAACTGAAAACGACAAAAAGAACTCATCCACGCATTTTTATTTTATTTTAATATTATTTTTGTATTAAATAAAACAAAAGATATAATAATTCTGATCACGTTTTGTGGTTTATTAAAATAAACTTGTTGGTCAAAAAAAAAATAAAATTCAAAAAAAGTATAATAATAATAATATATTGAAATAAAAATAAATTTTATTTTATATTTTAGTGCTACCTGTTTTACCATCACCATCGCCATCATCATCATCAACATTTAAAATAATAACAATATTAATGATAATCACCACCATCATGATTGCAATAATAATACAATCATGATCATGAGTATGATCGTCATTTTATTTTTATGATAGTTTTTTCTTGGTTTCTGTTTATTGAGTTTTCGTTTAATTTTTATTATTGATATTTTGACGCCCATTCGAAGCCAATTGAAGTATTTTTCTGTTAAATTAACCATTTCATTTTATTAAATTAAATGATCATAAAAATCATATGAGGAATAAATTAATCAGTTTATCGTTATGTGATTATTGACATCAATAACATTTAAGTATGTGAATACTATAAAGTATAAACTATAAAGTAAAATATGGATTAGAGGTTTATTACCGTCCATGGAAAATACGGTGTTTTTTTGAAATTTTTGCTATACATACCAATACTTTTACATAGATCATAAATTTACAAATCTACAAACTTGATCTCTTTAAGTATGTATAATAAGTTTAGTTATTTCTGGTAGCAAATTGGTTCCAAATTTTTGGTACAGTAATTGAAATTTCCAAAAACCAGAAGCTGTTAAGGTTGCGATATTTTTAAATACAATTGTGTGCTGTTGAGGTATTCAACACATTTAATTTACAAGCAGATAAGAAAAATAAGTATGAAGAAGTTTGATCAGGTTTTTCGTATTTGACCCTTAACTGAAATTTCAATTGGTTAAATTCACTAGAGTATTATCCATTTTAGAAATTTATTGTTAAAATCGTTTCATGTATATTTTAAATATCGCTTCTCAGCTGAAAAACTATAATAAAAGTGATTAAGGTGGTATTATGTATGTTTTAATTTTTTCTATTGAAAATTTTTTTATTTTAATATGATTAATTTAATTATATAATATATAAATATATATCAGGGTCTGGTCCGGATATCCCAATCAGGGCCTGATCCGATTATCCCAATCAGGGTCTGATCCGGTAATCCCCATCAGGGTCTGATAGGGCAAAAGCGTTACACCCATGATCAGGGCCCAATCAGGCAGCCCTACCAATGCCTGATCTGGGTTAGGGCAAACCTGATCAGGGCCTTACATGAGCCCTGACAAATTTCTGCTCGGGAAGTTTCATATAATCGGCAGCAAAGCAGAGATGAACCGTTTGACAATTTTTTTGATGGATATTTGAATTAAATATTAGTACGTACATGTGAATTTGAGAATGACGCAATAATCTTACGTGACCGGATTGTTTTTGGTGTTTGGGATAAAAATTTACAAAAGAAATTGTGGGAATCTGAAAATTTAACATGTGATTATGTGTGTGTGCGGTTAATATAGCAAGGTCATCGAAGGTATTCAAGAATCAAGCAAATAGCATGCAGCAAGCAGGTTGTATAAGCATCATAAACACTATGCAAACGATAAATAGAAAAAAAATTGTATATGATGGTGAGTATAGTTAAAACGGTATTGTAAGTGTAAATACAATTAAACAAAATCCATACAACATAGACAATTTAATAACGAAAAAAATGTAAAAAAAATTAATAATAAAAATTGAACAATTTCGTTATAAAATGCAGTATGAAAAAAATTCAAGACTCATGAGGTAAAATTTGAAAATTAAGATTATAATTTTCAAATAAATTCACTGTCAAATAATATGCTTGAAAATATTAATAATAAATCGTGGTATCCAAAAATTTGCGTTAATGATGCATTATTTACTTTTAAGTTGGATACTGGAGCGGATGCAAATGTGTAGCCCTTGCGATATGCTAATAAAATTAAAAATTGAAATATATGATTAAATGTAATAATGCAGTTGAAGCATACTGTGGTGCAAAATTCGATTTTAGCAAATTGTGTTTGTATGTCAAGTAATGACATTTACTTTCAAAATTTTTTAATAATTGATACTAATTCTGTTGTTATACATGGTGTAAACAATTATACTGAATTAAATTTTGAAAAAAATTTATTAAGAATGATTAATTACGTTAGAAATTTCGTTCCCAATCTTGCCGAAATGTCTCAACCATTTCGTGAATTTTAAAAGAAAAATATAATTTTTGAATGGCTACCATCGCATGCAGAGTGTCTTGATAAAGTTAAAGAATTGATTACAAGTGCCCCAATATTAAAAACTTTTGATGTTTCAAAAGATATCACCATAGAAACGATTGCATCTAAGCACGGTTTAGGGTGTTGTATAATGCAAGATCGAAAGCCGGTGTGATTTGCTTCCCGAAGATAAAATGATGCAGAAACTCGTTATGCCCAAACTGAAAAAAGAATTTCTGGTGATAGTTTTCGCATGTAAAAAGTTTCACAATTATATTTATGGGCGTTAATTTAACGTAAAAACGTATTGCACAGGCTCCTCATTAATATCATGCAAAAAGATTTATATAAAATTCCATCGCCACGTTTTTAACGGACGAAGTTACGTTTAATGAATTATTCCTTAAATTTAACTTATGTTCCGGGAGAATATTTATATATGATTTTTTGATATAGATATTTTGACAAAGATTCTTGTGAATCCGAGATTAAAGGATTGAATGACTTGGTTCATTCAATTAATGTAAGCTCTCAAATGAAAATTGAATTCCAAAGGGAAACATAAAATAATCCAAGTTTAAAAGAAATAAAGAAAATGATATTTAATGGATGTTAGCAAAAAGAGTTTAAGTGATGAATTGAAATATTATTATCGATTTAAATATGCTATTACGATTGATGATGATTTACTGTTTATGAATGATCGTATTATTGTTCCAAAACCATTAAGTTTTGATATACTAAATTTATAACTACAATCTCATTTAGGTATCGATAAAACAAGATATCGAGCACGTAGTTTAGTCTACTGGCCAGGGTTGTCTGAAGATATAGAAAATACAGTTTTAGTCTGTAATATTTGTCAAAAATCCAAGTCAAGCAACCAATGATTTTGCACGAAGTTGCCAGAGCTGCTTTTTGAAATTATTGCATTAGACGTTGCTGAGTTACACGGGAAAGAGTATTTAATTATGCCAGATTATTATATTCACGTATTATCTTGATAATAATTCATCCAATTAATTCAAAACGTGCATCAGAATAATTCGCAAAATGAAAAACAGTTTTTTCGAATCACGAGATTCCTCGTATAAAATTGTGTCTGATAATGTATGAATTCAGAAATTTTTCGGAAAAAGCGATAAACAAAGCAAAAAATGTAATTAAAAAATGTCATGAATCAAAAAGTGAATTATGGGTGGCGTTATTGGAATATCGTAACACACCACTTAAATATGTATCAGCATCACCCACTGAGCTCCTTACGAGCAGACAAACAAAATCCAATTTTCTGCTAAAAAAGAGTTGTATATCACCTTCAGTTGTTTCCTATGAGAAAAATGCTAAAAATAAACATTACAATGACAGTAAAAAGGCTAGAAGAAACCCGAATTTTGTACAAGGGGAAAAGATATGCGTTCATTTGCCTAAGATTGGTTGGGTAAAGGCTCACATGAACTCAGCTCACAGTACACCACGCTCATATCGGATTCAATTGGAAGCCAATTATTCAATTTTGCATCGAAATTCGAAAGATTTGCAAACAAGATTTTTCATTTTTTCCCGTTAGCGGTTGATAATGTTGAAATTTATAATTGTTAAAAAAAAATTTTAATTTGCATTTGGTGTTCGTTTATAAAATTTAAAAATTTGAAAATTGCAATAACAAAAAAAAATAAATTTATTTAGTTATTGAAAATTCAATTATATATTTGATAAGAGAGGTGTTGTGAAATAGTAGTTTAACCAATAAGTGATTAATGTATTAGTTTATTCTCAAGTAAAAGTTTTAATTTGCGAATAATAGTAGATTCTTGTATGAGCTTAGAATGAAGGCAATTCTTGAATTGCAAGAATTGCCATCATCCTAAGCGAATACAAGATGCTATTTTATCCACGACTGTAAAATATTTCGTTTAATTTCCAGTTTTCATGCAAAATTTGTATCAGCATATTGAAATAAAAACATCAAAGATAGCGAAAAACAAAACAAGTTTGTGGTTTAATTTGTTAGGGGAATATTTAATAAACCATAGAGCTGTTAAAGAATTTTAATCAAATTCACTAGTTGTGGAATGAATACAATTACAATGGAAGACATACGCATGGAAAGAATATATTCTTTAGTAGTCGTGGATAAAATACATTAAATACGAATTGATTATATACAACTTTATTCTTTGACAAAGAATAATGTATTCTATAAAATACAAACGTTTTCTACAATTAAAACAATCAAATTTCTGATTAAAAAAAACCCGATGGTAAAAAATCCTCATTCCATACAATCAACCAAATTCAACTAAAAGAAATATGAGAATTAACTTAAAATTTGATTTTTGAACAAAACCATTACCAAATTTAAGTAAATAAAAGACGAATTAAAGGTTTAGTTTCATTTATTAACCCGTAAAACAAATTTAAATGTTACATGTTAGTTGCAATAAATATATATTGATTACACATTTACAAAAGTTTTCTTAAATTGATAGATATTTGTGGTCTTTGAGGTGCAAAAGTTGGTTATAAGTTATGTTTGGTTATAAATTGTGTTTGGTGTTATTGTAGGTGTGACGTAGTTAGAACGTTAATCCACCAAAGGATTTAAATTGTTATTAAGTAGTTTTTAACCAAATTAAACAAAACTGTTCCGACATTGCATTAATAAAGTAGGTTCCGTTAATGTATTTAGTTTGGTATGATAGATTTTTTGAATAATTCTGTTTCTACTTAAATTTTTTATTTAAACTAATCTGACACATCCAATTCTATTTGTAAACAAAACTGCTTGATTCCGAAATCTACCTTTTTCTAGCGGATATATATGCCGCTTGGACTTTTTGTATCCCAGTTTAAATAATTGTTAAAAAGTTATTATATAAACTGAATTTTCCAATATTGAAAAGTCAATTTTTTATATGTAATAATTTCATTAAATCGAAATATTACTTAAAAAATTGTCGAATAAAATTGGAAATCAAATTTATGTGGTAATTAAAAAAAAAATTCATCAATAATCTATATAAATTGGTTCACGACATCCTTTATGCCTAAAAACAAGTTGAATTGCATTTTATTCAGGAATGAACTGAAATTTCAACTTTGAAGCTAATATATGTTTTTAATATGTGATCCAAACCAAAGGGAGAGATCTAGGGATGGCAGCATATTTGGTGGATATATTCGTTTTGTATTATAAGTTTGAACTTATCGAGAAACGGACTTGGTATTGGCAGCTGAGTTAGTGAATATTTTCGTCGAATTATATTGGGTTTATATTAAAAAGTAATTTATGTTGCCCTTAAATTAGGATTAGGTCTTGCAAAACCGGTTTTCGGTCAAATTGGCAAATGTGCATTTAACCGGTTTTGTCCAAATTAAAACCGGATTTAAAAACCAATATTTTTTAGTAATTCGTATAGTGAAAACCGCAAGGTATTTTGTGGTGTTATATTCCGTTATTATCCCACAAGGATATTGATAATCATATTTTGGTTAAAAAAAAGTATTGCTGTTTAGAATACAAACAGAGAACAAAGAAACAAAATACTTATTTTATGAAGTAGACTTTGTAAATCTAACAAATTTAAATTAATAAATTTAAAGTATACAAATTTAAATTTGAAAAATTGATGAAATTTTTATCCATAACAACCAATAAATTT
>OY856186.1:351271565-351286217 GCA_963693315.1 Diogma glabrata
ATGTACACAGTTTGCGTACATGAAAAATAACCAAACTGGCTGCAGAAAATTGTATAAGAAGATGACTCAACAGACCAACAATATATAGACTACATACTTGTTTGTATTACTTAACTCAAATCCACAAAATCTTGATAAAATTATTGATCAAGGATTGGAAGAATATTATTCTCCAGAGGAAAATACTAAAGATTGTAACGGAAACCACCAGCAGTTAAGAGCATATTAGGCCTCATCGCAAAGTGATAATGAGCTCAATATATATACCATTTTAAAGAATTATCGAATTAGCTTAAGTCATTTCCGGCTTACAGTAACAGTTGCTAAATATCAGTTAGTTGCAGATAGATTGTCGTTTGACCAAAAATGATTTAAAGATGTTATTAAGATTTTTATCTGTAGACGATAGCAATGGATCTAACCATTATGTAGTTTAGAATTATAAGTCACTAGAAATGAATGTATTCAATTGAAAAGAATGAAAAATTGCTTTGAAAAGTGAAAGATCCGTAACAAATGTTTTGTCTCAATTCCGGTTCGGGGATCGAGCTGGCGTCCTCCTGATCAGAGTTTCTGGTTAACCATTTAACCCACTCGACAAGCGGCGAGTAAAATTTGATTTTGGATAATCGACTTAACATCGCAATTATTTTAATTCATTTTTAGTGTAAATTTTTGTCTTATTTTTTATTTATTCTACGAACACGTTTTACCGTTCTTCATACTTCAACCAAGTTGACATTCAATGAAGAACAATAAGGATCCACGTATATATGGCAGACAAGTTCCAAGTAGTGGAGAATGGCACTATCCAATTTTAAATTCAAGATTTTATTAAGATTTTTATCTATACGATAGTAGTGGATCTATCCATAATGTGGTATTAATTATATTATAATTCCTAACTAATTCCTAACTAATTCCTAATTTTCCTAATTGATTTTTCCTTAACTATAATTATATAATAATTTTATTTGTTTTTTAAATATACTGTTGTCTATTTTTAATACACTAACTAAGCAGCTGTTTCTTATTAGATTTTGGAGACAAATAAAACTATCACTTATAGAATAATATTCAGTACATATATTCAATAATCTTTAAACAGTATCACAATATGTCTTGGGAAATTCCAAATATCAAAACAATGTCTTCGATATTAAACCAACCTTCTAAACAAATAAATTAGTGATCGAAAATTGAAATAGCTACTTAGCCGTACCTGATAATCACATATATATTTGTTATTGTAAAATATAGCAACTCAAAATCTATTAAATGACAAAATCAAATACAGAGCTCGGTTAAAAAAGTTGGTACGTGATATAAACCTTTAAATGTTGTCATGAATATCAATTACTTTATCATTAAAATAATCAACATAATAATCATCAACGAAAATACAAAAAATAAAAAAAAAAACAGCCAAACCTTAAAATATATAAAAAGGAATCGAATTTGAAAAAAAAAGCCATTTTAGTTTTCGTGTTTTTTAAATCATATTTTCTTACGACAACAACTTTCTTCTTCCTTTTTATTATTATCAAAGAAAAAAAACAGTAACAATGGAAAATGAATAAAACGGTCGGTCATAATTCAATTTATTTTTTCCTTGGATAGTAAAATAAAAGACGAACTTGCCGCTTTCACATGGGAAAAGTTTATTTTTCTTTTGTTTTTGATTTCTATGGTTTTCCGTTTACTTAATTAGAATTTCATTTGAGATTTTTGAAACATGGAAATATTTTCGTTGTGTTAAAACGTTTTATTAGTTTTTTCATTTGTTTATGGGTGGTCTATGTCGATAGTTAATTATTGGGGCCCTATTCCCGAACACATATATGTGAATTTTGACAATATTGTGAAGTTTGGATTGCATAACATTAAACGGTAACGGTAACGATTTTCCGAAAAAAAAAATTTCACAATATATTGTCTAAATTCAATTTAGACAATACATATTGTGAAATTCGTTTTTCGTAAAATCGTTACCGTTACCGTTTAATGTTATGCAATGCAAACCTCACAATATTGTTCCAATTCACATTTATGTGTTCGGGAATAGGGCTCCTGGTATTTTTTACTTATAATCAAATTTATTGATAACTATTTTTTAATTTATAATCAAATTTATTTAATAAAAAAGTAAAAGAAAAAGCATTACCCCTTATAAAAATACTGCTATAAAAATGCAATAAAAACACAAATACAAAAAATTTAATCCGTGTTCATACAATCGAGGAAAAATAGAACTATCCATCGTTGTTCATACAATAAATCGGCCTAAATCGCTAACAATGTTGAATGGAACACGAGAAAAACTCAAGTTTGCCATTTTTCTATATGTTATCAATACCTAATCCGTTTTCATTAACGTTTAATTCTTCATTAAAATTTGTCTTTCACTAGTTGATATTGAAAATAATGTGAAGTGGAATTTTCATATTTTTAGCCTCTCGACTAGGCTTGTTCAACTCGACTTTGTTCAAAAATTAATATTTTTAGTCGTTGTCGTAAGGTTTTTAATAGCGATCAGCTTTTTTTAATATAAAAATCATTTAATCGTCCCTGCATAGAATATTGTTCTCACATATGGAGGGCAGCATACAATATACATACATAGGTAGTTTGAAATGTTTTGATTCTATACATTATACAGATTAGAGTTGTTAAATTTATCGGCAAGTCAAATATTATTAATGAGCTTGATTTCTTTGAAAACATATACATTATGGATAAATGGACGTCTGCCTAGATCCAATCAATTTTACTTGAGCCTCCAAACTCATGTTACACAAGAGTCTCAAAATCAGCCCATCTTTTAACCGTTCGGGTGATAAGATGTAAAACTGTCACTTTTCAAAGTGATTCAGAGTTTGGCATCTCTGAAATACCTTAGAGACGTGAGTCTGTCCTGATAATTTAAATCCTCAAAACTCTAAAATTAGCAGTGAAAAAAACCTAAAAAAGTGTTATTTAACGCCTTTTTCCCTAATAATGCTTCAGGGTATGCAAATACTTTTCCAATGATCAACTTTTATAGCTGTAAAAAAATTTTCAATTAGGACAGCAAACTGAGTAGTTTTATTTGATTTGCAGAAATATAAATAAACAAAAAATTTCATTGTAACAAGTGGTTAAACGTTTGTTGAATCTTATTTTGAAATATTTAAATAACTCTATAAAAATTATTTTTAATTCAAAAATAGTTTTATTAAAATTAGTTTCTAGTTTAATAAAACAAAAGTAAGACAATATAAATTCTGTATTTGAATATCTACTGAAAAATCACATTGAAATTTATCTTATTCGATTAATTTTTTAAAATAATAAAACACAAAAAAATAAAATAAACATTTTGATATATATATGGCAGTACAACCGAAAAAAAATAAGTCTGCAAGTGGTAAAGCAAATTTGCGCAATCCACCCGCCCATAAAGCGGCATGTCCACGGAATTTGCAGGGACAAAACATATATGAATCAATAAAAAATTTTAAAATACATGTTCAAAACATCTGCGGATTGAACGCTAACCATGACCACGTGCAACATCATCTTGAGCACGACAAACCGAACATTCTATTCCTTACAGAAACACAAGTTTCTGAAAATTTTCTCTTTATAGAATCGCTTAATTCCAAATATAGGCTCGAATCAGCTTTCAAACTCCATCAGGGCGTATGCGCATTCATTCATGAGAGTGTTGCGTACACGCGCTTTCCAAATTTTGAACTACACGGTGACGGCTTCAATACAATGGTTTTAAAGATTTGTCTTCCAGAAATGACTTTTTTTACAATAGCTTTATACCGGTCCCCCAACAAACGTAACCCAAACTTTTTTAATATACTGACAAAAATTATGGACGAGATTAGAGCAAAGTCCCCTAATTGTGAAGTTATCGTTACCGGTGACTTCAACGTCCACAACAAATCATGGTTGGAATTCTCCAAATCGACCGACGATGTTGACAATAGTGGAAAACTGGCAGAAATTTTTGCCGCGTCTCAGGGCCTATTCCAAATTGTAAAAAGCCCGACTTTCACTCCCCGTAATGGCGGTGATAATAGTTTTCTACTAGATCTCTATCTTACCACAATGCCAGATATTACGAGTGTCGATGTTGCGAAAGGTAGTATTGGAAATTCTGATCATTATTTAATCTCATCAGTTATCAAAACTGATTTACTTAAAACTACAGCTCCCAAACCCCGTAAAATATTTCACTACTCAAAAATGGATAAGAGTGGTCTTCAAAATTTTTTCCATGGTTTCCCTTTCGACCGTCATTGTTTTTACACTGACAAAGTAAATGTTTCTGCTCAAAACTTTACAGAAACCATCCAATTTGCTATCAATAAATTTGTCCCTTTCTCCATAGTAAAACCCAAACAAAAATACTTGTATTCCAAAGCTGCCAAAACGGCACTTAGAAACAAACGTAGATCATTTAATATTTGGATTCATAACAAAACTCCCACTAATCGATCCCAATATCTAAAGGCCAACAAAATATCTAATCAGATTATCTCAAACGAAAAGTCCGAAATTGACAGAGCGAAAGCTTCAAAACTTACGTCTATGTCTGTTTCTGACAAGAGTTTCTACAGTGCCATTAATTCTTTAAATTCTGGTACAAACTTTTCTATTCCCTCTATTATTGATGGTGATTTAATCGTCAATGATCCCGCAAGAAAAGCTAACTTGTTCGCTGAACGCTTTGCTCTGAACTCCACTGTTTTGGAAACTCCTAAAGAAATACCCCAAATCCAGTCTTCAGGAGTTAATATGAATGAACTTCACTTCAAACCCAAAATAGTCGCTTAACTTTTAAAGGGGTTAAACATCAACAAAGCATCAGGAATGGACAATATTCCACCCATTATTTTAAAAACCTTTTCCAAAGAACTTGCACCAACTTTAACTAAAATATTCTACCAATCCTACAAATCTGGTATATTTCCCTCGTGCTGGAAGTTGGCAAATGTCCAGCCCGTCCCCAAAAAGGGACCAAAATCCGATATCTCAAATTATAGGCCAATAGCTTTACTATCGGTCCTATCCAAAGTCTATGAGCATTATATTAATACACATATTTCAAAATTTCTGGAAGAAAATCATTTAATATCCGACAGCCAATACGGTTTTCGAAACAAAAGATCAACTACCGATCTATTAAACTATGTAGCGCATTGTTGGAACAGCATACTTGATAAAGGTGGTGAAACATACGTTATCGCTTTAGACATCTCCAAGGCATTCGATCGAGTCTGGCATGCCAACTTAATCAACAAGCTCGTTGCGTACGGTTTTCATCCCAATGTTGTGAAGCTGATTCAAAATTTTCTATCCGACCGATACATTTCGGTAACCTTAGACGGATATTCTTCTGAGTCTAAACTAATTAACGCTGGTGTACCCCAAGGCTCAGTATTGTCCCCAACCCTATTTTTGATTTATATCAACGAATTGTTGAAAATCACCAGCAACCCAATAAATAGTTTTGCAGATGATAGTACTCTGCACAAGTCGTTCGAGCCCCTTCCTTCAAAAGATAAAATGCACGAACGAATTAATCTTGCCCGGAGAGACGCTGCCATAAACGTGAACAAAGACCTGAATAAAGTCGCCGACTGGGGTGACCAAAACCTTGTCAATTTCAACTCCACCAAAACACAGCTGTTGATTGTTTCCAGATTAAAGACCGAGTTCCCCAAAGATATTTTATTTAGTATGTGTGATGAACCAATAGGTGAATGTAAAAACATTCGTTTATTGGGTGTCACAGTTTCAAATGACCTACTCTGGAACGATCATGTAATGGCGATGGCAAAAAGCGCGTCTAAAAAACTCGGCCTCCTAAATAGATGCAAAAAATTTTTCACTCCATACCAATTGCTCCATGTTTATAAGTCTTATATTCGTCCCTGTATGGAGTACTGCTGTCAAGTTTGGGGTGCTGCCTCTGTTTCCATCTTGGCCCTCTTGGACTCTGTTCAAAAGCGAGCTATACGAATTGTAGGTGATCGAACTTTGACATCAAAACTTGATTCCCTACAACATCGTCGCACTGTTGCTGACCTCGTTGTTTTTACAAATATCGTCATCAGCAGTGCTCAGATGAAATCAGCGGCATCATGCCTCAAACTTATTCTTACCCCCGTTCCACTCGGCAATCGGCTGCCGCAACCAGTGAAACGGTAAAGATCCCGCGCTGTCATACTGGCAGATCGCAGAGAGACTTCTTTGTCCGAACTGCGTACAAATGGAATAGTTTGCCGGAACACTTAGTCTCAGGTGGCTTCAACCCACAGATGTTTAAAAAAAGCGTTAATCTACACCTAAGAACGCCAGTTGTTGTGGGACCCAGGTCTAGACCTAGGTCTTAAAAGGTATTTATGTGTTGTTGTGACACATATTCTGAACCCTATTACACAGCACATTTTATTAAAAAAAAAAAAAATCAGGTAAATATTAAAGCAATGATACTAAAACTAATTCTGTTACTTACATTTTTGTTATAGTTTTAACCCATGTTTAATATCGAAAGTTAATCTGAAAGCGACAAACAAATTGTTGTCGAATCTGGACCAAATAGCAAACATGAGGAGACCTATATTTTGGTTTTCAATCATAAGCTTAAGCACTTCGGGTATACTCCTCAAAAAATTTTGTGGCGACAAGCAAAGTTAATCCAACCCACACCACTAGATAAATCTTTAATCCAAATTATAAATCTTTCGGATCATTCGGTACATTGTTTTTATAAACGCAGAAATCTTGGAAATAGTTCAATCAATCGTTGAAGTTGGTATATATACAAATAAACCGACGACAAAAATTGCTTGTATCAAAATGAAATAATTACCTATTATTAATTTTATTATTTATTTCATTATAATTCAAACTCATAAAATTTATTATTTACCACAAAAAATCGTGATATCGGCAACAAAAAACATCAAAAATTAAAATTTTAGTTCATGAAAAAGGTGCAATTTAAAGTTTAATATAGTCAAAATTATCTATACTCACTATAAAAAGAAAGTTTCTAGTAAAAGCTTAACTAGTTTCTAGTTAAAACAAGAGTTTCTAGTAAAAGTACAAATAAATAAATTTAATTTATTTATATTCGAATGAAAATGTGGAATGGAATATTTATACGATTGACTGAATCAAGAAAAGTGCGGAACCATCACGAAACCTCAGGACTAACAGATTATAACTTTAATGAACATTATCTTCAAATTACATGTTCTTAATCTACAAACTAGACTCTGCCGTATAAAAAACTAACTAATAAATTAGCTTGCATTTCTTTTATAGAATTTTCATTTTGTATATATTTCTTATTAAATAAAATCTTAGTTCTCACTGAGGTTTCGTGATTGTTCTGCACTTCTCTCGATTCAGTCAATCGTATAAATATTGCATTCCACATTTTCATTTGAATATAAATAAATAAAAATTATTATTTTGTACTTTTGCTGGAAACTTTTGTTTTAATACCTATAGTTAGCTGAAGTTGTTTTATTCTAATATCTAATAGGAGTGACAAAGTAAGTACATATTTCCGATTATGTAGAATATCTAATTATTTGTAAATGTTACACTCGTTTCTGCTTGAAACAGGATATCACTTCTTTTTGTAGTGAGTAGATAGTTTTGACTATTAAACATTAAACTGCACCCTTTTCAGGAACTAAAATTTACATTTTAATTCGGTCTGAAAGACCTAAGTATGTCATTCTCGAGAAACAAGCAAAAATCTTACGCTCACTTTTTTTGGTATTTCTCGACGTTTTAGGTCATAAAAATTCAAAAAAAGCAAAAAATAGGTGTGTCTGTCTACTGGCCGGCCGACAACCGACGAAATCTAGAAAACCGCTGGAGGGATTTCAAAAATGTTTGTATCTAAAAATAGATATACTCAATGGGAAGCTGTACCGGAAGTGTGTAAAAAAAAATCGTCAAGTGAGTCAAAACAAGGAAATTTGCATATTTTTGCTTAACAAACAATCATTTTAAGTGATAATGAGTAGTAACATTGTACTTAGAGCAATCTTGATGGACGGGATTGGTATGTGAGACCAAAACTATATTATTGTATTATAAGTTTGTCAAAAAAATATTGTCAAGTGTGTCAATGATTTTCATATTTTTCTACCCAATTTTTGGGAAAAAAATAAAATTAATTATTTGTATGATATGAAATGTGATTGAACATGAAATTGGATATGGACATTTTTGAATTTGTTAAAGTTTTTGCAATAGTTTAAGAATTTTGTAAAAAGTTTGTATAAATGATTTTCTTATAATTTTTGTAATATTTCTAGAACTTTCAAAAAAGTTTCAATCTTTGATTTTGTAATAATTTTTTGAATATTTTTAGAATTTTGACAAAAGTTTAAATTTTGTGATTTTATAATAATTTTTGGACATTTTTTAGGATTTTGAAAAAGTTTTAATTTTTGATTTTATTAAATATTTTTGGAATTTTGAAAACAGTTTGTATATTTCATTTTGTTATAATTTTTAGAATTTTTGAAAAAGTTTCAATTTTTGATTTTGTTATAATTTTTGCAATATTTTTAGAATTTTGAAATAAATTTGAATTTTTGATTTTGTTTTATGTTTGATATACATCACTGCCCAAAACTAGAAACAATTCATAAGATATATGTTAGAGAAATGCAAATCAATATCCTTAGTATTATTATATGTTTAGAATTTTTAATAACAATGCATTTGTTTCCTATGACAACAGTTTCTAGGGGTTTGTTGCAGAAACTACTTTATGCATTGATTGTGGCAGTAAGGAGTGGCAGATATTATTTTAACCCTCACGTGAACAGTATCTACTCGGGTATATATCACGGTTTTTGTAATTCAATAACTTTATGAGTTTTTAACCAATCATCATGCCTGTTCAGCTATGTGACTATTAGGTAGATTTCATATACAAATCTACCTATTCCAATGGGCTTCATCTTGGAATTTCGGAAAAATGTTTGTGCCAAACAACTATATATGATAAGCGGAGACGAAAAAACAAAAAAAAAAATTTTATATATATATATGTATATATATATATATATATATATATATATATATATATATATATATATATATACATATATATATATTTATATATATATATATATATATATATATATATATATATATATATATATATATATATATATATATATATATATATATATATATATATATATAAACGATATGAGATATAACGAAAACGACCGGCACTCTCACGGTCGCATTTGTTGAGGTAGATCAAAAATTTTCTCTGCATGTGTGTTCTATTAATATCTCGGACGAGTTCGTGAATCAGCAAAATCCGACACGTGGTTAAGGAACTAGAGCCTTTTTTCTAAAAAAAATTGATTTTTTAAAACCGTTATAACCGTTTGGATACTAATATTTTTAAAAAATTTACAAATTTAAAATCTTTGGAATCTTTTTTATCAATTTGTTTTAAAAATAGACCTCTGCAGTTAGAGGTTCCTGAGTGAGCGGCTCCAACAAAAAGTTTGCAAAAAAAGTGTTTTTTTTTAAACAACCGGCACTCTCACGGTCGCATGTGTAGAGCCAGATCCAAAAACCCTTTCTAAAAATGTGCGTTTTATTAATATCTTAAACAAGTTCGTAAATCAGCCACATCCGACACATGGTTAAGAAACTAGAGGCTTTATACTAGAAAAAACTCTGTTTTTTAGATCCGTTATAACGGCCGTTTAGATTATAATATTTTTAAAAACTTCATAAATTTAGAATCTTTGAAATCTTTTTAATCAGTTTATTTAAAAAAAAAGACCTCTGCCGTTGGAGGTTTCTGAGTGAGCGGCTCCAACAAAAAAGCTTGTAAAACACAAAATGCGTTTGAATCAACCGGCGCTCTCACGGTCGCATTTGTGAAGCCAGATCAAAAAACCTTCCGTAAATATGTGTGTTTTATTAATATCTTGGACGATCTTGGAAAAATATTAGTTCGTTAGCACTTTTTCCGTAGTAGTTCCGGAGTAGTTTTCCCCCTTATTTTGAGGTTTTAAAGTTTAAAATCATTTATTCGGAATATGTGAAACTTTTTTTCTTTAATTTTTTTTTAATTTAGTTTAAAATATGCTCTTTCAAATAATTTTTATCGCCTGATGGAAGTTGTATCCATGTGAACGCTAGAAGGTGCCGAATGTAAAAAAACAATGTTTTCATTTAATTTAAATTGAATTACGTACTTTAAAATTCATTCAGACAAATAGTAAAACGAATAGAAGAAAAATAAATGAATTCTATTTTACATTTTTGTCCCATTATTACCAAACAATTAAATAAATTTAATAAATTACCAACCAAACAATTAAATAAATTAAAAATAGACCTCTGCAGTTAGAGGTTCCTGAGTGAGCGGCTCCAACAAAAAAGTTTGCAAAAAAAGTGTTTTTTTTAAACAACCGGCACTCTCACGGTCGCATGTGTAGAGCCAGATCAAAAAACCTTTTCTAAAAATGTGCGTTTTATTAATATCTTAAACAAGTTCGTAAATCAGCCACATCCGACACATGGTTAAGAAACTAGAGGCTTTATACTAGAAAAAACTTTGTTTTTTAGATCCGTTATAACGGCCGTTTAGATTATAATATTTTTAAAAACTTCATAAATTTAGAATTTTTGAAACCTTTTTAATCAGTTTATTTAAAAAAAAAGACCTCTGCCGTTGGAGGTTTCTGAGTGAGCGGCTCCAACAAAAAAGCTTGTAAAACACAAAATGCGTTTGAATCAACCGGCGCTCTCACGGTCGCATTTGTGAAGCCAGATCAAAAAACTTTCCATAAATATGTGTGTTTTATTAATATCTTGGACAGGTTCGTAAATCAGAAAAATCTGACACATGGTTAAATAACTAGAGGCTTTATACTAGAAAAAAAAATTGTATTTTTAATCCGTTACAACGGCCGTTTGGATACTAATATTTTTAAAAACTTCATAAATTTAGAATCTGTGGAAAAATTTCAATCCGTTTCTTATAAATATAAACCTTTGCAGTTAGAGGTTTTTGACTTGTTAGCTGCAACAAAAAAGTTTGCAGCAATCCATAACTACAATTTCCAAAAACCTTATAACAGTCAATGAAAAAAAAATAAAAAGGTTTAAATAGAAGAAATCAATTTTTTTCTTAGAAATAAATTATTTTGATATTTTCCAGTAATTGGACATATGATATAGCGTAGGTTTGTGTCATAAATTGTCACACAGATGTTCTTTGGTAGATTTGATATTTGTTTGTTGCAAAATTGGATAGATATAGTTTTGCTTATATGTAGCTCATTTACTTTTTAAAATTTGTTTGATATCTGTTTGAAATTAGTTTGTGTTGTTTAAACTAATCTGATACATCAGGTTCTTCTTGTACACAAAACTGTCTGATCTCGAAATCTAACTATTTCTAGCGGATATACGTGCCGCTTGGACTATTTTTAAATTGATTTCGTAAAATCTGAGAAAAAAATGTTTTGGACTTTCTTTTAACACTTAT
This sequence comes from Diogma glabrata, assembly GCA_963693315.1. NCBI lineage: Eukaryota > Metazoa > Arthropoda > Insecta > Diptera > Cylindrotomidae > Diogma > Diogma glabrata. The sequence continues at coordinate 351,283,123 of OY856186.1, forward strand.
TTTGGATTTTTATGGTTTTTTTTACGCAAGAAAGCAATATCTACCCGGGTAGATATTTTTTCCTTGGGTTTTATATGAAAATTTTTGCTGGTCAATGTGAAAAACAAGTAACTTTATTTTTAAATATATGCTTTTATTGTATGCTTACACAAAAGCAAAATGATATTATGATATTAATACACGTTTGAAATTATTACACGTTTGTTGATATTATGTAAGTTGATATTACGTAAGAAAACAATATCTACCCGGGTAGATACTTTTTTTCTTTTGGTCTTATATGAAAATTTTTACTGATCAATGTGAAAAACAAGTAACTTTATTTTTAAATATATGCTTTTATTGTATGCTTACACAAAAGTAAAATAAATACACAATTACGTTTGTTGATATTATGATATATGTAATATCTACCGGGGTAGATATTTTTCATATCAGTCACTAAAAATATCCGTTCACGCGAAGGTTAAACTGCCTAAAAATACTACGCTATGGACAAAAAGTTTAATTTTACAACATTCCGAAATTCCCAGGAAATATTTTAAATCTTAAATCTATTATAAAATAATCATTATATTTGGTTTTTGCTTGTTGAAATTTCATTCAAATCCTAACTTTTGTGAATTTTAAAGCAATAATGGGCTTTGAAAAAGTTAAATTAAAGTAAGCAAAAATAGAACTTGTGAAAACTTAATATATTAGTATAAGGGACTAAAATATTTATACTATATGCTTAGCAGTGGTTCTAAACCTTTTAGCAGGCGCATCCCCCTTCAATTTATAAAATGTTTTCTCGGTTATTGTATGCTCTATAATAATCTAAATAGTGCAAAATTTCAAAATTGACATACATTGTGCATATGCTATAATAAACAATAATTAATTGATAATTTGGTCCTCTGTTGATGCTAACCTCGCAAGGGTTTCGTCAAAATATTTCTGTTTTGTAAAAATATGCAACGTTTGTTGTAAAAAACATTGAAATTGGAATGCGAAAAATATATCGACATAGCAATATATCTGTGGTTTTTGAAAAATGTCGATATGTATCAACGATATTATTTTGTTTGATACATCGATATTGAATTTGAAGTTACTTAAACGATTTTTTGTTTATTTATATTATATTTTTGTTTATATATTCAATATATCCGAATTATTAATTTTGGACATATGAATTAAGTAACGTTGGAAAGCTTTTGTGACCTGATTTATAATGAAATATGTAACAACCCTTCCTTCATTGTTAAAAACGATATAAAAGTAGTGTTCAGTCGTGCAATATGAGTAAAAATATTGCGATATTTGACGACAAACTTTTTTTGTTCTAAATTCACTGTCGAATATTATACGTCAAACCGGACGGGAAAAAAATTATGGATAATACCCCAAACTTTATATGTCACTTTTATTTCAATTAATTTTATCACTATTTTATCAAGAATAGTTATTACATGATTTTTTTCATGATAAATAAGTGCATTTAATACTATCAACTGATAAAAATATCATGATTTATTTTATCACATTGGCTCGACCGAACACTAGGAAGATTTCATTTCGACTACTCATTGCAATCATAGCTCTGACTTCAAAATTTTATATAGTTTAAATATAATATAAAATAATCATATGACCGTTCAATTTTATTTAACTTTAATTAAACTATACAGGAAATCCCGGTAAATTAATAAAAAGCGTGGGAATCGGGATTAGTTAAAATAGCTAATTTCCCGGGGATTCCCGACCGGGAAATCCCGGGATACAAACTTTAGCAGTGATAAATGATATCTACTGTTAACTCATATAACCCAGAGTATGAGGGATGGTCAAACAATTTACTTAAAATTTAGTGGAAATCTTCTTTGTATATCCCTCTATAGTTTAGCTCTTGGATTTCAAAAATAATTTTGTTTCACTATTTTAAAAAAAATCGGCAAGGTAAAAAACAGCAAGGCAAGGTTTCTATTTTCCACGGAAAATTTTAGGTTATATGAAAAAATATTTTGCACAAAAGTTATAGACCTTTTTATTACCTACAAATTTTACTTAACTTTTTTTCGATAGAAGGTCTAGTTTTGCTGGAAATCGTGAAAAACCATATAAGAGCTCACCCCATTTCACCCTCGTAACTCGGATCACCTTTAATTTATTTTTCCCATCATTTGTGCAATATGTTCTTCCTTATCCTACAGTTTTTGTGCTGTTACTAATTTTTACCAAATTTTGCCTTTTTTAGAGGTATCTGCACTGGTCTAATATAATTTTATTTGATTTTACTTTTTAATATTAAACTAATTTTTATATATTTTTATTTATACTTTATATAGTATACTTTTACTGATCATAAGACTGATTTAAGTTGATCACTTTTATTTTTAACGTTGTTGGCCTTGTATAAGGGATTTTTGATTTTGTTGAAATTTTAAATTTTTAAACGTTAACCATGTTATCATGGTAACGTTTTTTGAAAAAAAAAAAATTAAAATTTGAGTCCATTTATATAAAAAAAAATCAGGTTGCTTTAATTTTTCAAACATTTTTATTTTATTTAATTTTTAATGTAGATACTTATATTTTGAGAATAATAAAATTTTGTTCATTCGATTCAAAAACTATTGGTTGATACACAAAATGTGCTAGTAGGCATATATATATATATATATATATATATATATATATATATATATATATATATATATATATATATATATATATATATATATATATATATATATATATATATATATATATATATATATATATATATATATATATATATTATATATATATATATATATATATATATATATATATATATATATATATATATATATATATATATATATATATATATATATATATATACATATATATATATATATATATATATATATATATATATATATATATATATATATATATATATATATATATATATATATATATATATATATATATATATATATATATATATATATATATATATATATATATATATATATATATATATATATATATATATATATATATATATATATATATATATATATATATATATATATATATATATATATGGGCAATTCCACGTGACT
>OY856186.1:351286417-351313346 GCA_963693315.1 Diogma glabrata
CAGCAACTTTACATGGACCATAAATTGTTCGTATTGTTCGAATTGTTCGAATGTTAATAGAATTCTACAATCGGAGGAAGTCAGTATCTAGCTTTCACTTCAAAGGTAAGCACAGATCGGATTAATGCTTTGTAAACTGTGAGTTTGCACGACCGCGAAAGATGTTTTGATCGCAGAATTTTTGAATATGCGTAGAAAACTCTGTATGCGGCAGTGACGCGGACTTTGATATCTGCCTGCATGACATTTGAATTATTACCCGCGGTATTTGAAGTTTTCTACGCGTTCTACTTCATAGTCGCCAGTATTCAGATTGCCGGAGGATATGTTCCTGGATGTTGTTTAAAGGTTAGTCTTGCCGGTGTTGATGCATAATCCAAGTCGTTTAGCATTTCTTTCAAGATGAGGGAGACTATCCTTAATATCGCTTGGTCTATGTCCGAGAAGCGCAATATCATCAGATCTGCTTAGCCAAGAATTTGACTAGATTTGTTAAATGTGCGGTTTTGTTTCTCAATTCGACTTTTTCTTATCGCGTACTCAAGCCCCAAATTAAATATTACGGGCGCAAGTGTATCACCTTGTCGAACACCTACACAGAGAAACAAGTTTCTCTGGGATACCAAGGCATATGAGTGCAGACTAAAGGTTGTCGCGGATGATACTATCATATGCTTGCTTGAAATCAATGTAGAGCTGGTGAAAGCTGATGTTGTACGCCCAACATTTTTTAAACTTATCCTTAAGGTAAAACATTGATCTGTGTTTGAATGGTTGGGACGAAAACCTTAGTGATAATCACCGATGATAGATTCAGCGAACGGGATGAGTCGACCAAGTACGACATTAGCTAGTATTTTATGGAGTGTTCAGCAGTGCGATGCCACGATAATTCGCACACTTTAGGCGGTCACCTTTCTTGTGTAGTGGAACAATGAGAGCTGTTTTCCATTCAGCAGGTAGTTCTTCTTGGTCCCAGATTGCCAGAATCAGGTCGTTTATTCGTGAGACAAGAGCTGCTCCTCCATTTTTAAATATTTCTGCAGGGATTCCATCGATACCTGGTGATATGCCATTTTTAATTTTTTGATAGCAGCTTCCACTTCTTCTATTGTTGGGTAAGGGACAAGAATCTCCTCACTTGACGGAGCAGTTGCTCGAATAGGATGAACTTCATTCGTCCTATTCAATAGGTCTTGAAAGTGGAATCGCCATACTTCCAGCACATCACGTTCATTTGGTGTAAGCTCGTTTTTTTCCATTTTTGATGACTGTGGATCTTGGGTGGAAACCTTTCGTCAGATTCCGCGCATTGGCAAAGGTCTGTTTCGAATTTCCACCAGCCGCATGTTGGTTGATGTCTTCGATACAGTTCTTAGGTTGTTTGCGTTTCTTTTTCCGTAGGAATTTTGCTGAGGTTTTTCTGGCGCATAGATAATCAATTTGGGAGCTTCGAGTGTTCCTTGTTAACCATTTTTCTCGCAGTTTTTGCTTACGCGGTACTCATCATAAAACCATTCGCTATGTGATTTGGTGGTCGTTTTCCGTTTGTAGTTTGTGCTGCGGATATAATGGTTGATTGAACCGTTTGCCATTCCTCTTGTATGTTAAATGGCATTCCAGACGAGATGTCATTCTCTTCTATGTTTTGCGTTACCACTTCCTGATATTTATTCATCGTTTCCGGGTGTTTAAATGCTTCGATATTCCAGCGTATGGTCTTTTTTGCTTGTCTATCATGTAGATGTCAACTTGCACTTGTACAGATGACAAGCATATGATCGGTGTCCATATCAGCACTTCTGTGTCTCCTAAGTGTCTCTTAGAAATCATGACATAATCGATTTGATTTTCAGTTCTGCCATCGTTTGATTTCCATGTTGCTTTGTGGATTCTCTTATGAGGAAAGAAAGTGCTAGAGGTTACTATCAAACATCATAGCCAATTTAGCTGCGCGAAAGCCGTTATTGTTACTGGTATGATGCAAGCTGTTAGGGCCGATATGTGTTATAAATTCTGCACTTCTACAAATTTGAGCATTGAAGTCACCTAACACGGTCATTACCACGATTATATCGTGCCGCGGGATGTTATTGATGACTTCTTCGAGTCCTAGGAAGAACAGGTCTTTAATGTCATTCCTCTGCAAGCCAGCATAGCAAATTGACGAGAGAATAAAATTCATTAAACACGAACCCAATACAACGTTTTAAACTCCCGACAAATAGATAGAAAGATAGAAGGGGGTGGACAAGTTGCGCGAGGTGGAACTTGTCCTGGCACGCAGACTCTTCGGTCCATAACGCCGTGTCCGAGTTTGGCCTCATAACAACTATTCCACAAACCTTTCTGTCTGGTTAATGAAATCCAAGACCGACTGTATTGGTAACAGTTTTATGGTGCTGGCCTTTACAGTATCAGAGCCAAAAATCCTAGCTCTAACACTAGAGAAGGCCGGACATATACACAAAAAGTGCTCAGAGTCCTCCTCCTTTTCAAGACAACATCCACAGATAGGACTATCTATAAGTCCCATCGTGAAGAGATGTTTATTTAAATGTCCATGTCCTGTTAGGACACCGATCACAGAGCTAAGAGTTTTCCTCTTCAAGCTCAAAAGAAAATTAACATTTTTAGCTGGAATGCTAAAAAACATCTTACTTTGTCTGTCTGTTGATGACGCACTCCACAGAGATTTCTTCTTAAGGTCCGCATCATCCTATAATAATGACAAGGCAAATTTTTTGGATAACCCTAAAGGGGGTTCTGGCCCAGAAAATTTCATGACCGCTCCCGCCCTTGCAAGTTCATCAGCTTTAACGTTGCCCGGAATGCCCTATGACCTGGAACCCAACGCAGCGTGATGTTGTTGAGTTGCGCTATCCTACAGAGGTTTTTTCTACACTCATAAGAGTTTAGAAGTTTAGAAGTAGTCTCTGGGCTTACAAGTGCTTTGATAGCTGTTTGGCTATCCGAACAAATGCAAATTTGTTTACCCTGCAGACGCAAACGTGTTATTACGTGTGTGCATTCATTGATAGCATACACCTCCGCTGGGAGGACTGTACAAAACCGTCCAAGCGAAAATTTATTGCTCTTTATTGCTACATTATTTAATTCCAAGTATAACCCAGCTCCTGCACTGCCATTTAACAGTGAGCCATCCGTATAAAAGACGTAGATCTCGCTGGAAGACCAGTCAGACCAAGATCGGGTGTAAAGTTCAACTTTCAACTACGATAATTAGGATGTAAAATGTGTGTTACGATTCGTTTGTGCGTAAATAAATTATTGTATGAAATTTATAGAGAAAATCATGGCATGTTGAGTAATTTTCAAACTATCTAGCGAGTTTAAAAAATTCAAATAGTTATTTGTGTAACTAGTGCAAAAAGTGCATATTTGTTTTGCACGTGTTGCACACAACATTTTTTCTACGATCTTAAGGTACTTTTTACGCTAGTAACGTACTTTTTGCACGAGTGCAAAAAATTAAACTTTTAGCACAGTACATAGTGCAAAAATAGTATTTTAATCCATCAGTGTGTAATGAAATAGTTTATTCTCAAGCAAAAGTTTAAAGAATAAAAAAACAAAAGTTTAATGAATAATAATTTAAGAACTGAGGATGACGGTCAGTTCGGATATATGAAAAATTAGCGATCAAATAAGTTTTCAAGTAAGCTTATTTGATCTCTAACTTATTTGATCGCTAATTTTTCATATATCCGAACTGATCAGCTAGAGTTCTGATTATTTTTCATTCATATATCGTCGCTTTAATAATGAAATGACGTATACGCAAAAGTATAGTTTCGAGATATTTGAGTTTAAAGTTTGATGTGCGCATGCATTTGCATGGACGTTAATTTATAATTTATTAATTCTTACCCCCAGTCATAAAATAATTCGAAAATGTAAAAACGCCAATTCAAAGATACCCTTATGGGGAATGCAGCGCACCTATAATATAAAAACAACGTATAAATAGCATACGTTGTTTCATTATTAAGGCGACGATATTTAAAAAGAAAAATTAAAAATTATATGCTAGCATATCTCATTACCACTTTTTGAAATCATTGCTTCTACGTCAACAAAATGTCTACCCAAAAACTTTATTTAGCGTAGCGAAGCACGCCGGGCCCTCCTAGTTTTAATAAAATCAAAACAATTTGACCAATTGGAATCATACCAATTGAATAATGATAATTTTTTAATAGGGAAATTTTCATTAGACAATAGGTTAAGATCATTAGGCTATAGGTTAGAAACAATACAATAATACATACTATTATTATGGACAAAACATACAAACAAAGCTGATATTATTAAATGAAAGAAAATAAATAGTCATTTGTTGCACGATCGTAGAAAAATAGCTATTTATGTATTAAGTAAGGGCGTAAAGTATGTCTTTTCAATGTAAATAATTCTTATTCAATTTAAGCTAGTAAAAGATTTTTACAATTGTTTTAATATTTTTAGCAACATTTTAGTTCATATGGTTTGCCAAAACATTTATGTTCATATGGTTTTCCAAAACTATCAAATTATCTTAAACGTCATACAATTTTTTTGTCATACGCTACAAAATTTAATATAATTTGTTTACATAGTTTTAAACTTCAAAATCTTTATTTTCTTGGCATACAAGGATACATTTGTATTTTTTAGTATATCAATATAGACTAACAAATTAAATTCTTTCTTAGTTTTTAGCTTATTAAGTGAAGCATAAGTGAAGCATGCACCACTGGCGTTACTGGGTATTACGTCCATCAAACGACATCCATCCCTCGAGCCAGAGGCCCTCGGGCTAGATTACGTCGCTTTCCGGGCGCAATAACCTACATAACGCCCTTGGTACATAAATAGCTATTATGCTTCACAATGATATTAAGTTATTTTATTGTCTAGGATACGCGATATATAAACATATTCAGAAAAACCGGGGCGTTTTGAGAGGGCATTATGAATTCATAACGCCCGCTTATAAAAGAAGCTAAAGAAATGAATAATTTTGATTGTGCTATAGTTTTGTGTATAAAATGTAAATTAAAATTAGTTTTAATTAATTTTTTTATTTTAATTTAAATGTAAATTAATTTTAACTATATAAAAATTTTTTTAAAAATTATTGAAATTTCTATTCAACGTTTTGTTGAAATTAAATGTTACTTTGATTTTCAAAAACTACAAATTATTTTAAACGTCAGACTAGTTTGGGGATAATTTCTTTACATAGCATGATAGCAACAAACAAGCAAAAAAAAATTATTTCAAACTTCAAACTATTTATTTTCATGGCATTTCATGGCATACATGACATACGCATGGAGGGATCAGTTTTTATTAATTTGTTAATTTTTTTCTATTTTTTGATCCACGGGTGTGACAACCCCGCGTACTCCAGTCCCTGTTATTGGCACATGAGTTAACGTGAGATATCACATACCACTGGCAATAGCAGTGAGATATCACTAGCCAAGGTGATATCTTAGGGGTGCTGGCGGATGAACTGTATTCAGTCAACGGTAGCACTCTCAATCTTAGCTAATGAATATTCCTTGATGCTGAACGCTGTAGCTTGCTCAAAGAAACGAGCTTTCATATAACTATATATCTGAGCTTTAATCATTGAAAAATATACTGCGTCCCATAATCAAGGATTATGCCATTAGCTGACTATTGGCAAACAATTTTAGTTTTGTTCCTGCAAATTTTTAAAACAAATTTGCTTTTTATCTCTTATTTATTTTTATTTTTCCTATCCTATCACGAAATATTGCCTGTCATATTTTATATGTGATAGGATTTATAGTTTAGTTGTCCATTATTTAACAAAAAATATTAAAAAAACAAAAAAAAAACAGATTTGCGTCCATTAACATCCTTAGAACGCATGTTGTTGTGGGACCTTGGTCTTAAAAGGTTTTTGTGTGTTGTTGTGACACATATTGTAATGCCTACTACACATCACATTTTATTAAAAAAAAAAAAAAAAAATACTAAAGTTAATTTGGATTTTTTGCATATACATAGAGAAAAAATTTAAATTGTTTTTATTAGTTTTAGCTTATTAAGTGAAGCATAAAATCTTGTATGCACCACTGGCGTTACTGGGTATTACGCCCATCAATCGACATTCATTTTTCGAGCCAGATGCCCTCGGTCTGGCTTACGTCGCTTTCCGTAATAACCTCCATAACGCCCTTGGTACATAAGTAGCAACTTTTCGATTATTTTACGGCGCCAAAGTAGAAAAATACCCTAATATAGCAAAAGGATTTTATTTTTGTAAAGTTCAACTTTCAGCCACGATAACTAGGATGTAAAATGTGATTTACGATTCGTTTGTGCGTAAAATGTGTTTTACGTTTCGTTTGTGCGTAAAATGTGTTTTACGTTTCGTTTGTGCGTAAAATGTGTTTTACGTTTCGTTTGTGCGTAAACGGTTTAACACTAGTGAAAAAAAACAATTTCACAAGGATTAAGACTGCATGTAAATAGAATTTTTATATGCTATCGTAGAAAAAAAATTTAATTTGTAACTGGTAATAAATATAAAGAATTTCGCAAACCACTAAACTTTTTCTGCGGACCACCAAGGGTCTAATTTTCATTAATCAAGACTAGTGATTGCAAATTACTCGATTTCAAATTACCCGGTTACTCGATTAGTACTTTCCAAATTACCCGGATAACCCGGGTAATTATAAACAAATTAAAAGATGAAAAACAATAAAAAACCTAACAGTTGTAAACTAAAAATTGATCATTTTTTATTTATAAAATAATATTTCAAAAATATTAAAGCATTTAGGGTAGGTGTACTCATCCGATTTCGTAATTTTGTTCAAAAAATTCCTGCAATAGAAAAAACCCGCTGCGATGAAGTGGATGTTGGCTTCACGGTCAATAACGATTGATATAAATTTTTTTTTAATTTTTTTCGGTTTCCTTTATTTTTATTTACACACAACATTTTCAGCTCTTTATTACTAACTGTAGTATCACTGTTATCTATAGTAGATCTTGTGTAGACAGCAATAAATTTTTGTAGTTGTAGATTTTCAATATTATAATTAGCTGCATCATTATCCGATTTGATTTTTCATTGCTGACGTATTTCCCCATTTAGTTAAAATTATTTGGGCGCATCCAACTACGTAGCACCGAGATTTATCTGATGACATTTTCTTGAACTGGTCCCAAACTTTCGATGACATATTTGGATCTATAAATTATTATAATTATTAGCTTAAATGTTAAATAAAAATATATTACATTATCATAATATATTTACCGTTTCTATTTTAAACTAAATATAAACAAATTACCAATAAATAGATCCTTAATTTTTTATGACTTAATTTTAATTTTACTACGAACTAAAATTCCATAAATTTTATTATGTGTTCTTCGTCGTTTTTCAATACAAACAATAACAGTTAACTAAAGGGCAGTTTAATGTTTATGGATGACATATTGCAATGTGTATGGTTGGAATAGTATCATTTGTCAACCTAGCATAAAGAATAATTCAAATTTGCAAGAAGAGAATGAGCTGAATTTTATTTTGTAAATTTTATTGAGAAAAAACTGGACCTTTTGTTGTCCGGGTATTCGACCAAAATATCCGGATATTAAATACTCGAAAAATCTTCCTAAATACCCGAGTATCCGGGTACCCGTATACCAAGATTGCAAACACTAATCAAGACTAAAAAAAATTCCAAAATAAAATTGACTTAAACCACTTTCATAATTATGGACTAATATAAAAGCCCGTAATTAAAAAAACTACTCCTTGACGGAAAAATAAGTCCTTTTTAGTAAAGTAATTAAAATTACAATTATAAAAATATAAAAAATTAAAAACATAAAAATTAATAAGTGTGGACGGGTTGTTCCCGCTGTTTTGTATATTTTCTTCCATAATTTTATAACTTCGGTATTTTTCTGGATAATACCAAAAATTGAATTTTGACGATTTTTTTGGACAATTATAGAAATTTTTTACACAAAACTTTTTTTTTATTCTCTCACTGTAAAAAAGTAGGCTGTCACGGGACACCCAGCAGATGTGAAACTTAAAAGTTGATAGTACAATTTATAAAATATTTGTCTTCAAATTTTATTTTATTTTTACAAAACAAACACAGACGCACACACATACAAGCGCAAAATGCATTGAGTGGTAAAAGATGACTGGAGGGTGACAAACAATATTTTGCTGTTATCACAATGGATGTTAAAAATGCCTTAAATTCTACCAACAGGAACCAAATCCTAAAAGACCCAGAAGAACTGCACGTACCTGACTACCTGTTACGTATAAAGTTAGCTAGTTACTTCACAGGAAGAATTCTGGTCTATGATACCGAAGCAGGTTCGAAGAAGTGCAATATAGCAAAGGGGCCCCAGGAATCGGTCCTTAGACCACTGCTATGGAACATTATGTACGATGGTGCTCTCAAAGTACGTATGGCCAAACAAACAACGATTATCAACTATGCAGATAACATTGCCATAGTGGTTGTAGTCAAGAACCTCCCGAATATTATTACCAACTGTATCCAGACCATAATCATCGTTAGAGCATGGCTGAACAATACATGGCTGGAGTTAGCCGATCAGAAAATGGAAGTCGTACTAATGAGGAGCAGAAAAGTTGTGGCAAGTATCTATCCAGGTTGGTGAACAGATCATAACATTTGGCCATCAGCAGAAGAATCTTGGAGTCGTTCTACCAGAGACTCAACTACCACAAAATCAACTTCAAAGACCACCTAATGTACGCTGGTGACAAAGCCCAATGAGTGGGTCTACTCTTGCAAGGCTTATACCAATCATTGGCAGCCCAAGTGTCACAGTAGTGTTAGCACATCAATGGTACTGTATTCGGCATGCGTGAAAACGCCATCTTATGTTAGACCTATCAAAACTGCCTACAGACTGACATCGTTGCGGATATGTTGCCCTTTCCGCCCAGTGTCTGATTAGGCCATAAATATTATTGAGAGTAGGATGCCAATCGATGATAGTGACCAACGAACACGAGAAGACTTCATCAAAGATCTCTGACGTAAAGGCTAGGGATGGGTTGATTAATCGAAATTCGAAAAGTAAAACTGATTAATCGTCATTGTTGTAATAAATATTTTACTGGACAAAATTTGTTACGCGAAAGATATATAAACTTAAGTTTACAAACAATAAAAATTATTCTCTTTTTCTTCTATTTCTGGTATTATTGCTAATACTGGCGTTCGTTCGTAAAAACCAAATCGCTTGCTTATTTTCCTATGTTGGAAACGGAACTTATTATTTTCCTATGTTGTGACGTTTGTGGCTGGAAATTTTTCGTTCTTAAACTATTCTTTGCCTATTTAAGCAACCGATTTGATAGATAAAGTTGTTTGGAAACTCCATTTCTATTCCAAAATAGGCGATTCGATCGATGTATATATATTATATTTATTTTTTAAAAGTCGATTAATCGATTAATCAGTGTAAAATTGAACAGATTAATAGGTTAATCGATTTTGTCTAAACGCGATTAATCAACGCAGCCCTAGTAAAAGCATGGACAACAAGGAAACACGATGACGTCAACCATTACTTGACGCAGATAATCTCAGGCCATGGATGTTTCCGTGAGTACTTATATAAGTATAAGCAGGTAACGAACCCACACGGAGGAAATACACGGAGACTCAACATATATAGGAGAATCAATCACTCCACATAGCCTCATGCAATTTATGTTGAACTCAAAAGACAACTAGGACATGAGATTATCACAAGTTTGATGTAATGGTTGAGACAAGACGAACGAAGAGTAGCCATGCTCAACACAACATTATATAATACACGAGAGAGTACTACACTCAACCCCTGCTCTGCGAAGGAATGCCTTAATTGATGGTACCGAAGGGATACAACAGGATTACGTGCAAGGGAAATGGTATAACCCAAAAAAACACACACATATACACACAGTACATACACCCATACACATACAAACCCACACACACGAATAAGTTCCAACACCGAATCATCGAAATTTGTTTTTTTATATTAGACGACTAGTTGGTCAATAAAGCGGGGAAATAAAAAAGTTTCTTATAGGAAGATGAATCAAAAAATTTTGTTTGCATTATCTGTGTCCCCTAGGTCATTCGTGACTACCAAGCGAAGTGACTAGCCCCCTCAACACCCCCAAAACTCAAAATTAACCCCTTTTACACCCTCCATTTTTAAAAAAATAGCAAAATACAGTAAAAGTGAAAATTAAGAACTGAAAATGCCCCCCAGTAGGTTTTCGGGGTCGCTGATCACGAATCTGCCATTAGTTTTGAAAAGTTGATTAGTAAATGAAAAGTTGATACCAGCTTCAGTGATACATTTTTTGAAATTTTTGATAAAATTGGATCACGCTGGGGATGCATCAAAGAGCAAAAAGATAAAATTGGTATCAATTGGTCATTGTATCATGAATGCAGTTCGTCCTCGATCTTTAATATCTCCGATTCTTTTTGGATTATCAGTTACTCTCCATCGCAAATTCGGGAAGAAAAATATTATTAATCTCTTGAATACTTTTGGTTTTTGTGCATCTTACAACGAAACTTTTATATGAAGCATCTGTCCCAAAAGAAGCTGATATTGAAATAAAAAATGAAGCATTTGCACAATACGTTCACGACAACGCTGATTTCAATACGAACACGCTTGATGGAAAAGGAACATTCCATAATCTTGGCCGAATTGAAATAATCACTCCTTCAAGTGACGTAGCAGATAAACTGCCTGTTCCTCGCCTCTCAACAATGCCAAGTGCGGCTGAAATTGCAAAACAAGGAGAAGTAGAATTGCAATTATATAAGAGCTTGAAAAAGAAGGGCCTTAATAAACTTTGCGTCACAATAAACAACAAACAGTTACAATTACAATAACCGTCGAACGTCACAAAATTATCCTATTTTTTGGATGTTCTTGCAGTTTAAAAACGACAACAAGGCAGTAGGCTGGAATGGGTTCCACGAAAATTTAACTCGGACAAATAAACGTTACGAAATTTCTACGATAAACTTTCTGAATTTTGTATATTCAAGTCAAAGTGACTACAATACATTATATACCGCAGTCATCGAATCTTCAAAGTTAGCAAAAGAACGTAACATGAATACATGCTTTATAACATACGATCAACCTTTGTATTTAAAATCACGCGACATTGTGGAAATGGCAACATTTGATGTGAATGTTGTCATTCGGCTTGGAGGATTCAATACGCTAATGTCATTTATGGGCTGTATCGGCAAAGTTATGGCTGGTAGTGGCCTGAAAGAATTAATGTGTGAAGTAAACGCTGAGAATACCGTCACTCATATTTTGAATGGTCATGCATATTTTCGAGCAGCAAGAGGACACACCTTAATACAATTAACGTTGGCTTAAATTATTTTTGATGTTCTCGTAAATACAAATAATAAGTTTTCTGTTTTCCATCAGTTTTCCATCTTAACAGATTTCATCGCAGCGGACAAATCAACAGATTGGAATTTGCATCTCCGTACTATTTAGCTGATAATACCTTTCTTCCATTCAGCTGGTCATATGCCGTATGCAAAATCCGCACAGATATATTTGCAAGATATGCAAAATTTTAAAAATATCATGAATGAAGATGAGTACAAGAAATTTACAATTTACATTAACATGAGAATTTTGGACCGTTCGTCGTTTTCCAAAATGTTCCTAGATTTTTACTTCTTTACATTAGAAGCATCATTATTCAACTTCAGGTTCGAGCTCAATTCGATAACGCTGCTAAAAAAAGCAGTAAAAAGTCGGAAAATTAACCAAATTTTCCGATTTCCCGCTCCCCATGTGAATTAATCGGAAAACTAATGGCAGGTTCGTGATCAGCGACCCCGAAAACCACCTAGGGGGCATTTTCAGTCCTTAATTTTCACTTTTACTATATTTTGCAATATTTTTAAAAATGGAGGGGGAAAAAGGGGTTAATTTTGAGTTTTGGGGGTGTTGGAGGGGGCTAGTCACTTCGCTTGGTAGTCACGAATGACCTAGGGGACTCATAGAAGCTAATGCAAATAAATTTTTTTGATCCATCTTCCTATAAGAAACTTTTTTATTCGGTCGATTTCCCCGCTTTATTGACTGGACTTAACATTGAATTATGAATAAAATCAATGAAGTTCAAAATAATTTTCATTCTTATAATAGTATATTTTCCTACCAGAGATGAAAACATTGTTTATTTCGTGAGTAAACATTTGTTCACGAGAAGCGGTAGCGTCGAGTGGGACATGTTTACGAACAAAAAACGTTTTTATCTCGCGTGGGAAATGCAATTTTTTCTATGATAGTATATATTTTATCGATATTTACTTTAAAATATAAAATAAGTTTTTGACAACATCTCATTAAAAATTTATATTCTATTTTTCATGGTTGCCATGGTCGCAATCAAATGTTTACTTGCGAAAAAACAATGTTTTCATCTTTTGTAGGAAAATATACTATTTTAGAGAAAATATGGCATACTGTTCAAAATATTTATTAATTTTCATTAGGCGTGATGGCATAAAATTGTTATACCGTTTTTTGTGACGCAAAATGATTTGTTTTTTTTAGATCTCGCCTATAGATGTTTCACATCAAAAATTGAATCACAAAATTGTGTGAGAAATCGATGTAACGATTGCACGACTTTGACCTATATGCTTTATTTATTAAATTATTTGTTCATATTTCAACGAAACTTATTTCTTTTATTACAGAGCAAATCTTTAAACTCTGATTCCGGAGTTGTTTTTTCACCTCCAAGCATTGTCAAGGATACATTGGTCGAATCAACAATTATGCTCGATGATGACCCAACATTAGTACATCATGACAAAAAAATTCAGGTACATCCAAATAATAAAATAAATAGTAACAATTTCTATTCCAATAATTTTACACAATTTAATTTAAACAAAAACAATCACCCACAAGAAAATAGTAATTCGTTACATACTAGTAATAATCATTTTAGAAACAATAAGACTAATCATAATAATGTTAGAATAAAAATCGAAAATTCGTCCAAGTATTATCATCAAAATCAAAAAAATGATATTTCAAACAATAATTTATTAAGTCAACAATATTCAGACACCACTAACAATAAAATATGTTTTATGAATGAAATTCCTAATTATAATAACAATAACAGTTTTGTTAGTATAAAAAATGAATATAATACATTCAACCCTTTTGCGGATGAAAATGAGAAATTACAAAAATTTCAGTTATCTAAATCAACGTACTCTAACTATAATTACAATAATAATGCGCATCCACAAAGTTTAGATAGTAAAAATGATGAAATTAAAATAGACAATAATAAATTAAATATTAATCAGTCGAATAGTAAATCAATTTTAGGGGATATAACCAATAGTTACCGTAACAAAAATATTATTGAGCGTATAAATAGTTTTAATCGCATGCATTTTAATAAAAGTAATTATTATATAAATAACCAGAATAATCAAATTTCCAGTACTGTAACTACTTCAGTGTTATCATCAAGTAGTAATAATAATAATACTAATCCTAATAAAATTTATAACAGTAATAATGTTCAACATGGGAATAATAGCAATAATAATTTTAATTTAATTAGTAGTCATAGTTATCAAGACGAATCGTCTAACAATGAAATCCCAATTAATTCGTTTGAAAATGAAAATAATAGAAATGATCCTAATTGTAATAATAACGGTACTCCTGAAAAACTTAGAGTTTTTAAAACTTATGATATAAATGATGACTTCTGGTTAGATTTCTGTTGATCGTTTTTGGAAAAGTCAACACTCCCTTCCAATGTTTATTTAAAATCTTTGTAAATAAAACAAATCAAATTGTATGTACATATCTACATTTCTAATCAAATTGCTTGTGACATGTTGTCTGCAGATCTCCATTTTAATTTCCGCTTGTTTACAGTGTTCCCTTCATACATGTTGTATTTGTATCTTTAATTTATATATTTGTATATTTAATATAATTAATTTGCTCGTAATGTAAATATTATTTCACATGCAAAATTTTTTTAATGTTAGACCCGTTTTTATTAATACTTTAGTTTATTATTTACTGTTTTGAATTATCTTTATTTAACATGAAATTATTAATAATATTTATTTTGCACAATTTTATTTATAATTTGTTTTTTAATTCTATTACCAAATATTAAATGTTAGTAATTTTTAATTATATAAAAGAAGGTACTACTCTGTTTTTTTTTATTATTTTATTTATTTAATTTTAACAAAACTCACCAAAAAGAATTTAAATTATTTTATTTAATTTAGTCAGCACGAAGTATAACCGTCTATTTTTATTTATTATTTTTTTTTTTTGATTAATTTAACTTTTGATTTTATTTATTATTATTTAACTAACCAAAACAAATTTTTCGTACATATAATTCTATTGAATTTAAAATCACAATTATATTGAATTCTGTTTGAACAGAAATTGGAAAAAATTGAAATTTTGACAATTAAGGTAGTTTAAATAATGTAAAAATATTTAATTATAAGTTTATTATTTTCGGGTTGAATTGACTAAGAAAACAAATTGAAAATAAGCTTTTAGTACAATTATTAGTCTTGCTTCGATAAAGCCAAATAAAGATTTTAATAATCATTCAAAACCTGTCAAAACTGGGTAAATTAATTCTTTTACTTAAAGTAAAATTATTGTTATTTACATTTTTACCATACATAAAATACTATTTAACAATTTGTAAGATACTTAATTTTGAAATAATTATATGTTTATACTTGAGAGAATGAGATTTGTATTTTGCTAACAAATTTAAATTCTTCAATCTTACCGATTGCATTTTAGCGGTAATTACAAATTCACAAATACGATTGTTTTATAAATTCATTGTCAAGTATAAAGAATATATTTATTTATTTTTTTTATTTATGCTTTACATAACCAACCAAAATTTTTCTTTGCATTATTCTATAATTTTTTTTTACAAATATTAATAACAAAACAAATAATACTAATGGTTCGTTTTTTCCTGGATCGATCGATATCCTTCATCAATAGCTTTAATTCAGTTAACTATAATATTGAAAGATTAAATTAAAATTTCAGAAATTTAGGTCTAGGTATATTTGTATAGTATCTGTTTAAAAGGTGATAGTGATAGTTTTGTAATTGGTATTTAAATGTTAACTAGATTTATCTAGTAATAGCTTCCATTTTTATTATTGAAATTTTTTTAATTATTTTAAATTTATGCATATATTTAAAAAAAAATTTCAACGATCAACGATGTTTTCTATCTAGCATTTATCATATACAATAGCATGACAATTAATAACAATCCAAAAAAATAATGAATTTTTTTCAAAATTGTTCATCAGATCTCTAAATTATATTCTGTTCGCTTTTTATGTTGCTAACTATTGAGCTTAAATTTTAAATTTATCCAAAAATCCCATCCTATATTAATTCACTAAAAATTAAATTAATTTGTTTTTTTTATATAATTAAAAACATTATTCATCGAATAAAATAGAATAATGCATTTTGGTCCGTACAGTTTTTTTTGCAATATTGACAAGACAAGAAAAATTTGGTTTTGGTTGTAAAAACGAAATTTGTTGTATAATATAATTAATGAAAATAAAATCTAGAAAACGATCCGATTAAAAAAAGTTAGATGTTATGGTACTGTGAAAAGTAATTTATATATTTTTAAGAACTTTTACATAAATGGTTTTATTACTTGTATAAAACATAAAGTAATCTAAAATTCTGTCAATATTGTAAAATAGTTAATAATAAAAAAAAACAAATTAATTTATTAAAAAAATTATTATATATATATAAATTTTGTTTTGTTATTATTTTATTCTTATCCTTCTTCCTTATCCTTCTCCTCTTATCCTTCTTCCCTATGTCATGCATCATAAAAAATTTTGTTAAATAAATATTTAGGCATACATCTTTTTGGGGAAAATGCTTTGTAAATATTCATGGAATGGTCGGTAAAATTTGTAAAGTTTTAAAAAATATTGTTCCATATTCCTACGATTTTTTATATACATATTTAAAATTACATTTAGATCAGGGCCAATCCTGTTAGAGGAAAAAAAAATTCTTAGCAGTATACGAATGGTCGGAAAATGTAGCTAAGGGTCTAAGTAATTAAGGAAAAATCGACCGAACTGTGTAAAAGTCCCGGAAAGGGGTGGGGGGTCCTAGTATATACGTTTTTAGGGGTTTATATTAGTTTTTCGCAATTTGCGACTTAACTATGCATCCCATCGAAAAAAGTCATGCATAAAAGTTGTAGATAATAAAAAAATCTAAATCTGTCTTACTGGACATTATTGACCATAACCACAAAACTATCGAGAAAAATGCAAAAAACCGTTTTTTTTGTTTTTAATTTATAACTATCGCAAAAGTTGGTATATTTTCATGAAAATTGGTGAAAATGTTCTTTTTTGTGTTTCAAACAGTCTCAAATTTTTTCAGAGCGAAATACTTAATTTTCGATGTTTTATGAAGAAAATTAAAAAAAAAGACCTAATTTTCAATCGAAAAATTTGGTTAGGAAATTTTCGATTTTTGAACTTTACCAGTGCTCATTTTTGTCGTCAAAATTCCAACTTTAATATAGAATTAAAATATAATGTTGTTTATACACAAAAATTTCGTTAAAAAAGCGAAAAACCGAAAAAACTACTTTCAAATCATGAATTTCTTTTTCTTTGTTGTAAATAAACGTTTCCATTCATAAAAAGCGTTAATTCACATACGATACTATGTTATACAAGTAATTTACATATACTTAACTAATCTTGGCTTTCAAAGTCCCGAAACCATCGTTTAAACTATGGTGATTATTTTATTTAATCTTTTGCTTTTTTCAAATCTTTTCTTTTCTTTAAATTCGTTTCAAACTTTTAGCAGTAGATTCAAGTTTTGCTGGGAAAGGAAAAAAACAATTACAAGATCATTAATAATTAAAAATAATAAAATCATTATTGGCCAACAAACATTTAGCTGATCTTTCAGAAATTTTTATGCAATACAAATGCAGACAAACAAACGATTACCGAAAATGGATTACAAATAAGAGCTTCTATTTACAAAAGTAAAATTATAAATACATCTCTACACGATTTAAGATTTGAACTCTACCAAGCGGCTTCTGTAAAATCATCATTTCAGTTGGAAAAATTACCTTTAACTGAAGGAGCAGTTAAGCTACATTGTTACAGGGTGTATTTTCATCAATTACAGTCATCAATTTACAGCTACAGATTTGGGATGGAAACATCACGTTAATGGTATCGTACCTATATTTACAGAACAAGAATTAATTCCCGAAAATTTATTGAAAATTATCTGCGACAGCTGCGACAAAGGATGCGGTAATAACATATGTGGGTGTCGTAAGCATGGCTTAAAGTGCACAATTTTGTGCATAAATTGTCACGGTCCTGATCTGTGTTCTAATGCTGAAAAGTTCTTATACGAAAAATTTTGCAATCTCGAGGACATCGAAGACGAAGATGGTATCCACTGTCTAATAAATAATATTAATGAAAATAATGATACTGAACTGGAAAATCCAGAACAGCTCCAAGGAATTGAAGATGTAGAAAATGAACATGAAGAAATCGAAAGGTTGATCGATTCTGACGATGAAGAATTCGATTCTGGCAATGAAGCCCAGGAAGAAAAAAAGATTTCAATGAAATTATTTTGCTTTTAATTTTTGTATTTTGTCATCAAAACACTTTGGCATGATAATTTGTAGATACTTACGAATCCCAAGAAATAATAAAAAAAATTTCTCAGTCACACACAGCCTTTGTGTTTTTTGAGTTTTTACCTATTTAATTGCAGTTTAAACGATGATTTCGGGACTTTGAAAGCCAAGATTAGTTAAGTATATGTAAATTACTTGTCTAACATAGTATCGTATGTGAATTAACGCTTTTTATGAATGCAAACGTTTATTTACAACAAAGAAAAAGAAATTCATGATTTGAAAGTAGTTTTTTCGGTTTTTCGCTTTTTTATCGAAATCTTTGTGCATAAACAACATTATATTTTAATTCTATATTAAAGTTGGAATTTTGACGACAAAAATGAGCACTGGTAAAGTTCAAAAATCGAAAATTTCCTAACCAAATTTTTCGATTGAAAATTAGGTCTTTTTTTTTAATTTTCTTCATAAAACATCGAAAATTAAGTATTTCGCTCTGAAAAAATTTGAGACTGTTTGAAACACAAAAAAGAACATTTTCACCAATTTTCATGAAAATATACCAACTTTTGCGATAGTTATAAATTAAAAACAAAAAAAACGGTTTTTTGCATTTTTCTCGATAGTTTTGTGGTTATGGTCAATAATGTCCAGTAAGAGAGATTTAGATTTTTTTATTATCTACAACTTTTATGCATGACTTTTTTCGATGGGATGCATAGTTAAGTCGCAAATTGCGAAAAACTAATATAAACCCCTAAAAACGTATATACTAGGACCCCCCACCCCTTTCCGGGACTTTTACACAGTTCGGTCGATTTTTCCTTAATTACTTAGACCCTTAGCTACATTTTCCGACCATTCGTATACTGCTAAGAATTTTTCGTCTATTTCGATATTTATAACGGTTTGGCCCTGGTCTAATTGCCGCATGGAAGAATCAGTTTTTGATGATTTGTAATTTTTTATCTACGGGTGCTTAAACCGTGAGATGTAGCACTGGCAAAAACAGTGAGCGAAAGTTATATCTTAGATGTGCTTTCGGATAAACTTTATTTAATCTTATTTATAAGAAACGAGCGGTCATATAATTCTATATATTGAAAATAGTGCGTCACATCTTGTAGAAATATTCTACTAACTGGATTACTGGCAACCCAATTTTAGTTTTGTTTTTGCAAATTGTTTTAAAATTTGCTTTTTACCTCTTATTTTATCTTTCTTTCCTCCATCCTATCATGAAATATACTAGCCGCGTACTCTACTACGGCATTACCTATTTTATACATTATTCTAGCATAGGGATTTCTCTCTTCATTCTCTCTGGTTTCTCAACCGAAGTAGTTATTTTTCTCTCTTCTTTTTTTTTGATACCTGCTGCCAGAAATTTTCTTTGAAAAGTTGTTATCGATATCCTTTGTCACCATTATTCGATAATTTTCTATTGTTGTTGTTGTAGCGACGGGTTCGGTGCTAATCCTCCGGCTCCATATCCAGGTTCAGGAACTCTGCTACTGCTCTTGGGTGGTACCACATCTTCCTTCGTCAGGTCGGTTGGTTTCTCTGTACAATTGAAATGGTGGTTAGCATCATGTGGGACACTTGTCAACAATTTCCTGGTCAATTCCACTCATGTAGTTATTTAAGATGCGGGACCAACCGGATCTTAACTGCTCTAGGATGGATCTGGTGCTGCGTGGCTGTTTTACCTCTTCGGCAATCGGCAGCGACTTGTGGTGGCTTGCTATTAAGAACTCGATTCTGGGCGTAGTTCTTTATTGTGTCTTCAACAGCTTTAGTATGTATATTTTTTAAGCCCGTCGTATACGTAGGCTCGTCGATGTTACCGATGACTTGATTGTTTTTAACATCTTGTAGGAAGCATTTCGCAGTCCTTATGTCTCTAGGTGGTGTTGTCATGAAGGTGTCGTTGCAGGAATGTTGCTCTGTATGACAGGCCCATAGATATTGTTTAGTAAGCATTTCGTTATGTTCACGAACCGGCAATATGTTACATTCCTCGTGTAGGTGGTCTCTGTGGGCCATCAAATGAAAGCCGGTTGATGTACGTAAGGCTGCGTTCTGTGTTATTTGTAACTTATTGCAGTGGGTGTCAGAGACTTGGGTGTCCATATGGGAGCAGCGTAATTTATGAAAGGCCTTTCTATTGTTTTATATGCTGTTATTATTGTGTTTTTATCTGGCAGATTAGTGTTGAATATGTCGTTCAGTAGTGTAACGTGTGACACTGTCGAAAGCTTTTGACAAGTCAAGCGCAACTAAAATTGTTCTAGCACAGGTTTGTTTTTGGTTTAGACCATCGCTGATTTGATTTTGGATTCTATGAAGAGCGGTGGTTGTACTATGTGCTTTCCTAAAGCCATGTTGATGTCCAGTGTCCACGCCAATTTGCAAGATCCAGTTAACCGAGGTAGCAGCAGTGCTTCTATCAATTTTGCAACCGATGAGCGGATAGAGATCGGTCTATAGGATTCTCCCTCTTCAGGCTTGCCAGGTTTCAAAAAGGGACTTATTCTACCCGTTTTCCAGATATTTGGTATCTGCAGCATATTTAGAAATTTGTTGAGTATGGTAGTGAGAAAGTTCAACCATTTGGGTCCAATGTGTTTGAGCATGATGACTGAGATGCAGTCTGGTCCAATAGCTTTAGATGGTTTGGATTTTTTTATTGCGTTTTCAACCTCTTCTTCAGAAAATATGATATCCTCGAAATTTTCAGTACTAAGTTTGCGCATATGTCTTAATACTGACCTAGTTTCTTTTTCATGTTTACTTTGCTTTTCTGTAAACTGCATGTTGAATTTTGTTGCGCATTTTCTATGGTTTTCGGTTTGGATACCATCGAAGGAGATCGTGCAGCTGTTACCCGTTTGACGCGGATGTGTTAAACCCTTAATCACCTTCCACAGACTTTTATTTGTGCCAAAGTTTGACTTACTAAATCTTTCCATTTGTTACGTTTGTGTTCCATTACTAGCTTATTTATCTGCTTGTTCAGGCCCGGAATTCTAACATCGGTTGGATCTGCCTTACGAATGTCATCTCTTTGGGAGGAAAGTACACAAGCTTCTTGTTGGAAGACTGGTTTAATCTTTTATATTCTGCCGGCTGGAATGAAGCGAGATCTAACTTTGTTAAAATTGTCTCTGAATTTTCTTTCCCCAGAGAGGCCGTCAATTGGTAAAAATTGCTTACTGAATTCCATTTCCGTAAAATTGGTAAAATTATCCGTCAGCTTTGTTAAAATTAATATATGTCTTCTTCTCGGATTTCATTTCGTCTAAGGAACGGCTTAAGGTGATTATGATCGGCACATGGTCTGATCCTAATGCAATTTCAGTTCCCCATTCAACGATTGGTATTAGTGACATGCTGGCAAGTGAGACATCTGGAGAAGATTATGTGTTATTTGTTACTCTTATTGGTTGTGGTTCATCGAGGACTCCAAAGTTGGAGCCGTCAATTTGATCAGTAATGTTTTTGCCTCTTGAATCAGTGTTCAAGTGTGAGTGACATAGATCGTGGTGCGCATTCATATAGCCGAGAAATCGGTATAAAATAAATGTCCTATGGACGGTTCATAACCTGTATCACAGCTGCTTACTGGTGGAATATAAATATTGACTAAATTTATCTCCGTATTTCCGGATTTTATTGTAATACCTAGTTGTTTTAGGTGATTATCAGTTCCCGGTACTGCTGGTAATGTGGTTGTAAGGTAATGGTTTTGTGTATGATAAAGGAAAGGCCACCACCTTTGCCCTTCCCTCTATCCAGTCTTATAATTCTATAATCACAGATACTACTATCACTAATCTTAGATCTAACATTTAATTTGGTTTCTTGTAAAACCGCGACTAGAACATTGTTTTTGTACATATAGTTGTGATATCATCGATTTTGTTTATGAGAGAGACCCTTACAATTTAGCTGCATTATTTTTACTGCACTTTGGGTTTCCGAATGTGTGTTCATTCGTATTTTGTTCTATTGCGAGCTCGTGTTTGTATGCTGACTTGATGCATGGCAACATGGTGCTATATAGTTTTTGGTCCATTGCTTATGTGTTGCAAGGCCTGATCAGTTCTTGAGATGACATCATTCTTTACAGCTATTACACTGGACGGATGTACTGTTTGCCCTTAAAATGTTCCGGCATATTGCCCAATACCATGTTCTAGTTCGTCCAGGATTTCTTTCAATACCAGCCATGACGAGGAGGATTTGAAGCAGTGAGGTCAGTGACAACTGTTTCTCTATCCAAAAAATTGTGCGACGGAGTAGCACTCTCTCTCTCTCTCTGGCGTTTACATCCCATGAAGGGATTTTGCCGTCTGTGCCACCAGCTTCCAATCATCTCGTTCCATGACCAGTTGACCCCAGTTTCGACATCCTATATCACGAAGGTCTTGGATGATGTCATCACGCCAGCGTTGTCTAGGTCTTCCTCTTCGACGAACACCAGCTGGTTGTTGTTGGGACGCTTTTTTTATCATTCTTTCCAATGGAGCCCTTTCTACATGACCAAACCATCTAATCCGGTTGGATTTAATGAATCCGATTACATCGCAGCCTCCAAGAAGCTGTCTGATTTCATGATTCATTCGGATTCTATACTGATTTTCAGCAACTTTACATGGACCATAAATTGTACGTATGACTTTCCTCTCGAATGTTGATAGGATTCTACAATCGGAGGAAGTCAGTGTCCAGCTTTCACTTCCAAATGTAAGCACAGGTCGTATCAATGCTTTGTAAAGTGTGAGTTTACACGACCGCGAAAGATGTTTTGATCGCAGAAGTTTTGAGTATGCGTAGAAAACTCTGTATGCGGCAGAGACACGGGCTTTGATATCTGCCTGCATGTCATTTGACGATGTTATTACAGACCCGAGGTATTTGAAGTTTTCCACGCGTTCCACTTCATAGTCGCCAGTATCCAGATTTCCGGGAGGTATGTTCTTAGATGTTGTTAACACTTTAGTTTTGCTGGTGTTGATGCATAATCCAAGCCGTTTAGCATTTCTTTCAAGCTGAGAGAGACTATCCTTAATATCGCTTGTTCTACGAGAAGCACAATATCATCTGCGTAGCCAAGAACTTGACTAGATTTGTTATATATGCAGTTTTGTGTCTCAATTCGGCTTTTTCTTATCGCGTACTCCAGCGCCAAATTAAATAGTACGGGCGCGAGTGCATCACCTTGTCGAACACCTGATGTTATATCGAAAGGATCAGAAACTGACCCTTCGATTACTATTCTACAATTTGATCCCGATGTTGTGAGTTTACACAGAGAAACAAGTTTCTCTGGGATACCAAGGCATATGAGTGCGGACCAGAGGTTGTCGCGGATGATACTATCATATGCTTGCCTGAAATCAACGTAGAGCTGGTGAATGCTGATGTTGTACTCCCAACATTTTTCCAGAATCATCCTTAATGTAAAACATTGATCTGTGGTTGAGCGGTTGGGACGAAAACCACACTGATAGTCACCGATGATAGATTCGGCGAACGGGATGAGTCGAGCAAGTACAACATTAGCTAGTATTTTATATGCAGTGTTCAACAGTGCGATGCCACGATAATTTTCACACTTTAAACGGTCACCTTTCTTATGTAGCGGAACAATGAGAGCTGTTTTCCATTCATCAGGTAGTTCTTCTTGGTCCCAGATTGCAAGAATCAGATCGTATATACGTGAGACCAGAGCTGCTCCTCCATTTTTCAGAAGTTCTGCGGGAATTCCATCGAAACCTGGTGATTTGCCATTTTTCAGTTTTTTAATGGCAGCTTCCACTTCTTCTATTGCTGGGTAAGGGACAAAAATCTCTTCAGTTGATGGAGCAATTGCTCGAATAGGATGAACTTCGTTCGTCCTATTCAGTAGGTCTTGAAAGTGGGATCGCCACACTGCCAGCACATCGCGTTCACTTGTTGTAAGTTCATTATTTACATTTTTGATGGCTGTAGATCTTGGGTGGAAATCTTTGGTCAGATTTCGTGCATTGGCAAAGCACTCTTTTGAATTTCCGTTGGCCGCATGTTGGTTGATGTTTTCGATGCAGCTCTTCATGTGTTCGCGTTTCTTTTTACGTAGAAGTTTTGCTGAGGCTTTCCTGGCGCATAGATAATCAGCTTGGGAGCTTCGGGTGTTCCTTGTTAACCATTTTTCTCGCAGTTTTTGTTTATTTTCAACGGATTGGCGGCACTCGTCGTCAAACCATTCGTTGTGTGATTTCGGTGGTCGTTTTCCGATTGTAGTTTGTGCTGCGGCTATAATGGTTGATTGAAGCGTTTGCCATTCTTCTTGTATGTTTAATGGCATCTCAGAAGAGATGTCATGCTCTTCTATGTTTTGTGTTATTATTTCCTGATATCTATTCAGCGTTTCCGGATGTTTAAATGCTTCGACATTCCAGCGCACGGTCTTTTTTGCTTGTCTGTTAAATGTGGATGACAACTTGCACTTGTACTTAAAGATGACAAGCATATGATCGGTGTCCATATCAGCACCTCTGTATGATCGAACGTCAGTTATACTTGTAGAGTGTCTCTTAGAGATCATGACGTGATCGATTTGATTTTCCGTTCTTCCGTCATTTGATTTCCACGTTGCCTTGTAAATTCTCTTGTGAGGGAAGAAAGTGCTGGAAATTACTAGATCATACATCATAGCCAGCTCGGCTGCGCGAAAACCGTTATTGTTGCTGGTATGATGCAAGCTGTTAGGGCCGATATGTGTTTTAAGTTCTGCAATCCTACCGATTTGAGCATTAAAGTCACCTACCACGATTTTTATATCGTGCCGCGGGATGTTATTGATGACTTCCTCGAGTTCTAGGAAGAACAGGTCTTTAATATCATCTGCTTTATCTTCAGTAGGTGCATGAACATTGACGATCGTTACATTGAATTTTTGCGTGCGGATTCTCAGTGTGCATAACCGCATATTAATAGGGCAGAAGTCGATAACATGCTGATTCACGCGACGGTGTATAAGAAAGCCAACTCCAAATTCTCCTCCGTTTTGATGACCGCAATAATACAGAGTGTATCCTTTCGCTGTTTCATGGATTCCACTGCCTGGCCATCTTAGTTCTTGTAATGCCACTATATCCAGTGTGTAGCTCTCGACTTGTTGAGTGAGTTTTAGGAGATCTCCTGGTCTTCTGAGGCTAAGCACGTTCCAGGTTCCCATTTTTAAATCGTAGTCCGGGTACAGTTTCCGAGGTCGTTCCAATAATGAATCCGAGATATTCCGAGGCCTGTGTACAGAATTCATGACAATAATTTTTTTACGGAAATGGGGTGTTAGCCCTTCGCCCAACCCAAATTTTCGTGAATGGGTTCGTTCTGCATCTTAAGGTCACCAGAAACAACCTTTTTACACGTTTATATAGCGAGCCGCTTGATCCAAGACAGACGCCCACTGAAAGCCGCCCCTAGCATGGAGAACAGACGCTTTCTACACATTTATATAGCGAGCCGCTTGATCCAAGACAGACGCCCGCTCCAAGCCGCCCCTAACATGGAGAACAGACGCTTGAGTTGCATTGGTTTTATGGCGCCAATGACTCGCCATGGTGCAGAATCATTGAGTATAAGCAGTATTTACTCTGCCCCTCTCAACTACACCAACCTAATTCTGTTAGCGTTACCCAGGTAGCACGGCGTGGACGTAGAATTTCGGATTTCGCTAACCCAAGGATTTTCGCTACGGAGTAGCACCTTTCGTCGAAATTTTTGTGATGGTCCTTGGTCGGAACTGAGTTCCGAGTACTTGTGGGGCGTAGACCCCTTTCATTTTGAGATGCGTTCTAGTTCAGAAACTTTGCGACTGCCCTTGGGCGGTACTATACATATTATTTTTTTTGTCAGGTCCGTCGCATTCTTTGGACATGTAAATAGGGGGTCAACATCATGTGGTTTTCCCTCGCATGCAGTTCATTTATCAATAACTTTGGGGTCGGTTTTGGTCATGTAAATATTCAATATTCGTGACCAACCGGATCTTAATTGCGTACGTAATTATTTATTGTTTCTGCTACAGCCTTGGTATAAAACCTTTTCTTCAATGTGTAGACGAACCGGTTAGATATTACATTCTTCATGCAGGTGGTCTCTATGAGCCATTAAGTGTGCATCCAGCAGAGTAGTTTAAAATGGATCTACCCGTAGTTTTGTATGTTGTGATAATTGTGTTTTTGTCCTTGCCCCATGAACTTCCACCTTGTAAGAATGAACTTGTTGTCAATTCGGATGTTTAATTTTGTATTCACCTACCTCTTTCGTCCCAAGTGGTGAAAATTGTAGTAGTGGATTTTTCTGACGATAGTATCAGCTTGGAAGTCTAGGTATTCGTTTAGCTTATTGGTGTTTTTCTAGATTGCTTCCTGTGGCAAGGACCGTGAAATCGTCTGGATATGATAAAAGCGATGGTGGGGTGAACTCCACCTTGTCACACTTTTCTTAGTACTTTCATTTTTGATTTGCAGTTTCTGAAATGTTTGGCAGTCTCTTGAGTAGTTACACAACCAGCGCTCTTCTTATGCCTGGGAAGTTGGTATTTAGATGGTCGTTTAGTAGTAGCAGCGTACGACACTGTGTCAAACGCTTTTGAAAAATCAAGTACGATTAAGATAGTTATTGTACATGGCTGTTTTGGGTTCAGACCATCGCTGAGTTGATTTTGTGGATAGCGGTGATTGTGCTGTGTGCTTTTCGGAAGTCATGTTGGTGTTACATCATCACATCATGATTACACATCATCAATGTCTCTGTTGTTGAATCTCTATAGAGACCAGTTTTGACTAACTGTGGTGTTTCTGATGAATGTCAGTTTGAAAACACAGCATTCGAAACAAAAATATTTTTTATATGTTTACATATTTTTGTTTTTGTATATATAGAACTTTCTAGAACTTGTAGTTATCGCCAGTTTTTGACAAGGAATTTTGGTTACATTTGCTCCTTTTTTATGACCTGTAATTCAGAACCCTATATCCCATCTTCGTCGCCACTTTAGACCAATTATTCATATATATATATATATATATATATATATATATA
>OY856186.1:351318546-351339779 GCA_963693315.1 Diogma glabrata
TGATTAATAAAATCTAGTAGTCCGTATAAAATTGAATTAGGAGTTTCCTATGTACCAAGCCAAATTTATAAAAGACGCGCTCAATTCCTACTGACTTTGAGATTGATTTCGAAATACAAATTACTTTATTTCACTTTTTAGTCCAAATAAATTGGAATCTAAACAAGGGGCAGTCGTCACTCGCTTAGCGTCAGATAATTTTTCACAAAAATCATTCATGAAAATGTTGCACAGAACAGAGTTAATTTGGTACATAATTTATAAAATGTGGAAAATTTTAGTGGCAAATTTCTTTGACGAAAGTGATGCCGATTCATTTTCTTTATTTTCTAAAACAATGAAATTTTCATTAAAAAGTGCATTTGGATATAGTTACACAGCAACGTAATGTAACGTTGTCATAAATGCTGCCTAAACGCGTGGAAATGGGCATGGGCGTAGAATTGGGCATCACAAGCAGTGTTGCAAAACGTTACTCGTAACGTAAAAATGAAATAACGAACTTAAGTAGCGTTGTTAATAATAATTACTTTCGTATCGTTTTAAAAATTCATCTGGTGACAATAATGTAAAACGTAACGATAACGTAAATATTTTATTTCGTTTTTTGAACGATTTTGAAAATATCGATTATATAAAATCCGACATATCTGCTCTTTTTAAATGTATGTCCACGCTTTAACTAAAGATTTTGGTAGTTCTAAAATTTTTTTGATATTTGTGGCAAAATATTAAGCATTTTGTAAATTTTTGATTTTATCTCACTCTGATGAGGTTACGAGTTCGAATCCCAACAAAAAACATGTAAAAAAGAAAAACAGAGTTTTTTTACGAGATATTTTCAACCATACCTTTGAATTGAAAAATTCAAATTACTTCCCTTGAGTTTAATTGCTCATAAAAATCCCGAATAATTAAAATTCCCCAAAATGTTGTCTAATATGCAAGCTAATATATGAAATAATTGACCAAGTGTCGCTTATTGATTTCACATTGATTGGAAGCAATCAATAATGACTATACACGTGACTTAAAATGTGGCCTATAATATAGAAATATTACACCTCATATGAATTCACACAATAGTGATGTCTAGAGATTTAATCCCAAAAATAATGTTAAAATATTTCCGGAAAATAGGAGTCTATAATGACAATTGAGAATTCAACTTAAGTAAATAGATAGATAAAGTTGAAAGGGTTCTTGATCCAGTTATATGTTTTGTTTTTGGTTATTTCTTTCTTGATTATGTAGACCAGATTTTAGTATTTTTAATTTTGAATTTTATGAATCCATACAGAAGATTATATTTGTACAAATTTATTTTTTATTTTTTATTCTTATTTTAAGTTTTGTTTAAATTTTATACATGTGTTCATTTTAATTTTGAAGACATAATATAATATTTGGATGCCAACGTTTCGGAGCCTTGGTTTTGCTCCTTTTTCAAGGCGACGATGTTTCTTGTTGTTGTTAATGTGGAGAAGAAATGGACTCCTTCTCCATTTGATGACTCCTTCTCCAAGAAACATGGTCGCCTTGAAAAAGGAGCAAAACCAAGGCTCCGAAACGTCGCCATCCAAATATTATATTATGTCTCCAAAATTAAAATGTACACATGTATAAAATTTAAACAAAACTTAAAATAAGAATAAAAAATAAAAAATAAATTAGTACAAATATAATCTTCTGTATGGATTCATAAAATTCAAAATTAAAAATACTAAAATCTGGTCCACATAATCAAGAAAGAAATAACCAAAAACTTAAGCAAATATAGTGATGATGAAGTCTCAACCTCAAAATATCATTGCATTGGTAGCGAAATGAATAGATTTTAGCTCATTCTGGCACTG
The DNA here is from genome assembly GCA_963693315.1 of Diogma glabrata. Classification (NCBI taxonomy): domain Eukaryota; kingdom Metazoa; phylum Arthropoda; class Insecta; order Diptera; family Cylindrotomidae; genus Diogma; species Diogma glabrata. The sequence goes on from OY856186.1 coordinate 351,320,403, forward strand.
ATGAGGTTACGAGTTCGAATCCCAACCGAAACACTTAAAAAAGAAAAAATATTTGTCTGTTCCACAACGAAATAACGTACCGCAAAAATGAATTTAATGCATAAAAACAAAACGCATATAACGTTACGATTTTTTTTTCTTTTTGTAAAACTGATCACAAGTCCAAATAAATCCAAATCATGTTGTAACTGTTGCCAAATTCGTACTTATTCACAGGACTGCCAAAATGACTAAAAAAATCCAAATAATGTCGTTACTGTTTCCAAATTACTTATTGGCTAAGACTGCATTCATTTGCTTCCCAAGCATTTGCGACTGGTTTTAAAATTTTTAAGCCTTTTTTATCAAGTACATGTTAGGTATCTGGTAAAAATTTTAATATTTAAAATCGAATCCATCATGTTCTTCCTCAATCATATTCTTTTTCCTGTTATACACATCAATCGGTTTGTATGCAAACAGTCAAACTATTGAGGTCACTCTCTGTCATAGTGACAGAATTCAGAGGGATTCCTTTGTCCGTATATTGTACAAACGGAATGCTTTACCGGACTTCGGGGGCGTCCAATCCCCAAAAGTTTAAAGAAAGCGTTCGTCAACATCTTAGAATGCATGTAGTTGTGGAACCTACGTCCTTAAAAGCATCTATGTATTGTTGTGACACATATTGTAAATTCTTAAACACAACATTTTTTATTGTAATGGAAAACATTACGTCAAGTCAATCAACAATGAGATGAAATATGTAACCTAATTTTACAAATCTCGCACCAAATCTATAATTTTCTTTTCAGAACTAGGATGTTCCTTTTGATTCACAGTAATGACACATATTTGTCACTTTTTATTTAGAAATTAAACGAATTGCGTTTATCGGGTCGAATACCAGACCCGCCAGCACTTTTGTACAAATGTTTTGACATGGGATTCCTTTTAAAAACTTTCAAAATTTTAATGGCGTATTAGGCGTAAATGTATTAAAAATGATAAAAGACCACATTATGCAACAGTTCAATTAAAAAACAAATAAGTAATATTGCTATATTTAAAAAAAACAATTTTTGTTCAAACATTGTTTTTTTGGAATAAAAACCCATTTTTTTTAAACATTGTTTTAAACAGTGTTTAAAACAAACCAACTCTGTAGAGGGGAGGGTAGGGGCGTCAAATCTTATTCTTGCCTAGGGCGTAATTAAGTCTCGTCCCGGCTCTGTATATATATATATATATAAATATATATATATTTATAAATATATATATATATATATATATATATATATATATATATATATATATATATATATATATATATATATATATATATATATATATATATATATATATATATATATATATATATATATATATATATATATATATATATATATATATTATATATATATATACTTTTATAAACGATATGAGATAAAACGAAAAACGGTCTCACGGTCACATTTATTGAACGTGTACGTGTGTGTTCTATTAATATCTTGAACAAGTTCGTGAATCAGCTAAATCCGACACGTGCTTAAGAAACTAACGGCTTTTTACTAAAAAAAATTGAATTTTTAATATTATAACGACCGTGTGGATGCTAATATTTAAAAGAAATAGAAAATTTAGAATCTTTTGAATCTTTTTTTTCAATTTATTTTAAAAATATACCTCCGCGGTTAGAGGTTCCTGAGTGAGCGGCTGCAACAAAAAAGTTTGCAAAAAAAAATTTTTTTTGTTCTCATGGTTGCATTTGAAGAAGCTAGAGGCCTTCAAAACTTAACAAAGTTCTAAAAAAACTGCAATGTGTTCTAAATTAGGTGCTCTTTCAAATGACACCCAACTCGCTGGTTCTGTCGCTGGTTGTGTGAAAGTCGCACTTTTTTGACAATAACTCAAAAACTGTGCACCGCAAAATTCTAAAAAAAAACTACAATGTTTTCTAAATGGTGCTCTTTCAAACAACACCCCACTTGAACACGTTTTAAATAGTGTTTTTACCCCTTTTCATATCAACCCCCTTAATAAATAAGAATAAATAAATATAGTTATGAGTATATGACACTTTTATATATTTTCTTGTAAAAACTCACTAATTTTTCTATCATTCCAAATACATTTGAAGATTTTCGATCGGATAGGTTCGGAGCTAATCGAGGTAAGAAAACACGAAGAAAACGTCATTATTAAAAATTATACAAAAAATGGTGACGTGTAAAATTCAAAAATAAATTTTTAAGGAATACTGAAATGAAGCCCATTCATATGATACACTACTTCACAGTTAAAAAAAAATTGAATATGTAATGCAAATTGCTACTCGTATAGGTCCTACGAAAGTTTCCATTACAAAACAATACAAAGCTTGCTACATCAAGTTAAACTAATGCTCTTTGCATCAATATTTAACAGAGTACTTGGAGTAAAATAAAAAAGCTTGTTGTTTAAAAATGTCTGTTATTTGCATTAAATAAATTACGCGCAACATTTTTTTTAGTATGACATTTTAATGCAAATTACATCATAATTTCGAGATACTTTAATTGTTACGCAACTGCCTAAATTAATCAAATTAAAATAAAAAAATTACAACGGAAAAAATTAAAACATACACACCACTTTAATCACTATTATTATAGTCTTTCAGCCGAGAAGCGATAATTTAAACATGCATGAAACGATTTTAACTATATATTTCTAAAATGGATAATACTCTAGTGAGTTTTAAAATTTCATTAATGTATTAAATTGTAGCAAGGTGCATTAAAACTTCTAGCTGTTCTATAGAAATAAATTATGATGCAAGAGTTGTTTTAAATTTTATAGAAATGCATTGAAATTAGGTTTAATGCAACATTTACTTTACAATTCAATAATAACCTGCAACGCATAGCTCCTATTGCAAGACTGGCTTTAAATATTGCAGTTACTTTTTCAACTGTGTTGAATTTATAAAAAAATGTATTTTCTCAAAGGTCTCACATCATAGCCTTGTAAACCAAACGAAAACAACCTTAGTTTTATTTGTTTCTGTTATCTTATGTGGACAGGTTAGATTTATATACGCACCTCAAATTTCAGGTCCATAGCTTTTTTAGTTTACGAGATAATCGATTTAATGTGAAAAACTCGTTTTACTCTCACCAATAGGGTTTATTATTAAAAACGGAACCCTAAAAAGTTTATCATCCTCAACAGGGCTATCCGATTAGATAAACTATCAAAAAAATGTTAACGGTTATAAACCAAAATTGGTCGAAAGTTTTAGCGAAGTATAAGAAAACAAAAAAATTACATAAACATATTTTTTATTCGCCTACATATTAAAGTGTTACTTTATTACTGTGGTTTGCGGCCTTAAAGTGTCACTTTTTAACCATATATTTTGTTATAATAGTTACGTCCAAAAAAGTAAAAGGCATTTGTATTTGTTTAAATTCTATAGAAAATAGAATTTTTTATCAAAGCAACCCTTAAATTCAAAATTTCATTATCCAATTAAAATAGTTGTTACCATTTGTTGTCATGGCTATACCATAATTTGGAAAAATAACAACTATTTTGTCAACGGTTACTTGATCCACATATTTTTATTTCAAAATTTATACAAATTTATAGTTTTAAATTCGAATAAACAAGTTTTATTAAAATATTTTGCTTGCGGCGAATAAAAAATAGTATATGATGCACGGACGTAAGCTATTTTGGACTTAATGTGGGTGCAAATCTCGGCTAGCGCCTTGATTGGCAAACTACGCATCCGTCCAAAATCTTTAGATTTTATCTCCTAGCATCATAATGTAGTATATTAAATAATTTTTTTAATTTAAAAAAGCAAAAGCTGACGTTTATAATTTTTTTTTTTAAATTACACTAATACTATTGCTATGCTTGATTTGAATATTGAATTTTTAATTTAAGAAATGTTATAATAACTTATATGTAGAAAAACTTGTTTAATTCGATGATTCAATTTATTGTTTTAAAAGCAAAAACTGCTTTATATTTAGTATTTAAGCCATTCTTGTATTGAGAAATGCATTTCTTAATGTAAGCCAGGTTATTTCTTTCTGTGTAGATGATATCATAACTACAGAGTTGTCTGGGTCTTCTACTCCTACGACCACCACCATGTTGTTGTTGGGCCAATGTTTTATTTATTATTCCTAATTTTCTTTTCTATATTGCCAAACTGTATAATGTGGTTGAATTTAGGGAAAACCAATTACTCGTAGCTCTTCTTGGTCTTAGATTGCAAGAATCAGATCGTATATACGTGAAATAAAAGCGACGCCTCCATTTTTATCTATACCTGGTGATTTGCCTTTTTCCAGTTTGTTAATGGCGGCTTCCACATTTTCTATTGTTAGGTAAGATACAAAAATCTTCCCACTTGACGTAGCAATGGCTCAAGTAGGATAGGATCGACATACACCAGCACTTAATATTCTTTTGTTGTATACTCGGTGCTCTCATGTGCTGATGGCTGTGAATTTTGGATGAAAATATTTTGTCATATTTCTCGTATTGGCAGAGCACAACAGAGAGTCCAACTTAATTTAGAAGAGAAATTTTTTTAGGTAATATTTGTTGTTTTGAAAATGAACGGCTGCTGCATATCTATTCATCTTATTTATAAGCCGTCCAACTAAACCCTGTCATCCGTTTGAAGGTTCGTGTTTAAAATAATATTTTCATAGTAATCTCCAAAAAATTATTTTATTTTATTGACAAAGATATTCTAGAAATATAAGCTCATTTCAACAACTCAACAGAAAAAGAGCAAAAAATCCATCCTCTTTTTAATGATGTCCATTTTGAAAAATTATCACATATGAAGAACCATAGAATAAATAACAAAAATCAAATAAATTTTTTTTTTGCTAACAGGAACATAATACAAAGAGAATAAAACGACTTTAGCCACATCACATCATTTATTATTTTCTTTCATTTTCATCGTCATCCTTAGCCATCCTTTTTAGAAGAAAAATAGAAGAGTAATCCGCAATTTCGTATTTGTCGTTATTATTTTTACTTGAAAAACTCATGACAAAAAAATAGAAAAACAACAATGGGATGTTATTTTTCAATGGACCGAAAAACGAAGAGACCAAAAAATACACTTAAAGAAAAATAAAATTTAAGACATTAAGTTCCAAGCCAAGAAAAATAAATAGAAGTAAAGTTTTTCATTTCCTTTTTTACTTGTTTTTTATATTACTTTTGTTGGATGGTCTCATTTAAAATACAGTGACCTCAAAGATAATGTAAATATTATTTTATTCAGATTGTTGAAAATGATATGTATTTAAAGTTAGACGTGAAATATCCAGGTGAAAATAACAAATAATTATCTTTTCTTTTAATTGGATTGTGAATTTTTTTACCGGTAAAGTCAAACGTGTGTTTGTTTTACTTCTGTCGATATCTCGAACAGCTCGAAACAGACTTGATTTAGTTTAACATTTCATTATCAACTAGAAACTTTTTGAAATAAAATAACTAAGTGTTTATTCTAATCCACCATTTTTTCCAAGAACAAGAAAATGTATTTTCTATTTCTGTAGAGCTTTTCCAGCTAAGAAAATAAAATATTTAATAATGTTAGGTAATTTTTCTTCTGTTATTTATTTTCCATTTAACAAGCTTGTGTCCTTATACCAAATGATTTTACGATTGTTATCTTTAGAAATAAATTATTTACTTTGTGGATGCAGATTATTTTCTATGATTAGTTTCTAAGTTGCTTAGAAATGGATGATTTTCTTCCAGAAACGGCCACTGCAAACAAGAAAGTCCAAACTGAATAGGCTGGATCATGACAAAAGGATTGGTTTGGACGAAAGACTTTCTTTAGCTATTTGTCGCTTTAATCCCTAAACATGTTTAGAACAGAATTCAGACCATAGTGCTTAGACAAAATAGCAGATAGACTCTCAAGGATCTGCCTGGTTAAATTATTAATTGCGAAGAAACAAACTACAGACCCATCAGTCTTTTCTCATAACTTCTAAAGTCTTTGACAAGATTAATCAACTGAAATATGAGAAATGTCTGTCTGATTAAGTGGGAAAGTTTTATTCTTTTAAAAAATGATTTAAAAAAATTATGATATCTATTAATATTTTTTGTTTGCCTTGTTTCTGGTTGGTTTGCCGAAATTTAATATTATTTTTTCTAAATATAAAGAAAATGAATGAAAATTAAAATTACTTACATTCCACACATAATTGAAATATTTAAATTTTTTGAATTATGATTTTTTGTTTTTTAAATTACATCAATGGAAAATGGACGTCAATTAGAAATGCAATCACACACATGCATTTTCATTTTAAATATACGACAGCTAACTTCATGTATGAAAATGTTTGTCGGGTTTGATGAATCATAGAATGATTTAAAAGTATAATTATTATAAAATTGTATTGAATGAATTAAAGAATATACTTTTATGAAATAGATACTTCTTATATATGAATTGGCTAAAAATAAGATGGTGAGTCATCTAATTTTAATTATAATGGTTAACGAAACTAAATGTTTAAAACATTATAATAGTTTAGTAAAATTTTAGACAACTTTATATGAATCATACATTTTCAACTCAAAAAAAGACCAATATGCTTGAAAGGTTATTTTTTAAAAAATTTAACTTAAGTTCTATCTAATTATCAACCTGAACCAGTTCCACAGGTGTGATCCAAAATGGTGCGTAATATTATCCTCAAAATATTATATATATACGAAACATAATTTGAAATTAAAAACTAATAAATCTTCTGGCCTGGCTAACATTTCTTCAATTATATTAAAAACTTTTACTAGAGAGATAGCACTAATTTTCACAAAAAACTTAACATTATGGCTTACTTAGAATTTTCAAACATGCAGAGAAAATTGGAATTTAAAAACGAATGTAAACTGTAATATTAAACTGGAAAACTGAATCTATGACAAAACGGATTACACTTGAAAACCTTTTATCACTGAATAATGTAATGAAACTATTAATTAGCTAACAGAGAAAATAATTAATAGCACAAAAATAAATTAACAAAAAATATATAAATTAAATTCAAAGCTTACATTATAAATTATATGTTGAATGTTGATCCACTGTATGATTCTTTCACAGAAACAAATAAATGCATAATAATTTTCGCATCATTTTAATAATTTTTGTATCATACTGTTGTTGTTCCTATCAACAATGCAAGCCAAAATCACCAACGACAAGAATTAAACTATCCTCCTCGCATCGATCGTGTTTTGTGTCACAACATTACAATGATCACCATCAATTTCCAATTTACATAATATTTTGATTTAAATTTATATACTATAATCTTCGATCCAAACAATTTGATCGCTTATATACACATATTATAGGTTTCCTGTTTCCCTCTCCAATTCCACTTTTTACGAATTAAACAATCATTTATGCAAAACATGTATTTTTAATTGATTAATTGAGTGACGTAAATAAACCGTCAACAAAAAAAAATGTTCACAGTAGTACAAACAAATGTCCCTACGCCTATTACCATTGAAGGTAATAAATTAACAAATTATTAGCGAATTTCTTTGAATATGAATACTATTATTTTAGAGTAAAAATTGAAAATAGTCCGTCGTTACAAACATTTTCAATAGTAGACAATACGGTTACTGACAAGCACTATGCATGAGAGATTAACTTGCTAATGTTTATTATAAATCACTGAAAAACCATGAAGATATGTTTGAGGTATCACTTGATATTTCTAACGCGTTTGACAAAGTATGGCATGGCAAAGTTATATGTAGTTTGAGGTGTTATGGTCTAAAAGAGCAACATTTTTCTTGAACTCATAGCTTTTATCAGTTTCAAAAATTGTCAGACAAAAAAATTAGTGAGACTGGGAGTAGAAAATGATTCAACATTCCGTTTTTGTCGTGAAGAGGATGCAACAGTCTTCTGGGTGAATCTTCATTGTATGGTCTCACAAGAAACCAAAGCAACATGTTAGAATCAAGATATCCAAGGATAGAAGATTTCTGCAATTAGCAGACCAAAAACGCTTTTGGCTTTTTTCAATAAGGCATCAACTTTTTAATATGAAGATGGCATAAGAGACTTGTCTAAAATTGAGACTTGACTTGACTAAATTGTCGTCTTAACAAAAAAATTATCCCATTCGGTGAATTTTGTAACAAGATCATATTAATTAATGCCATCTTACCACTACTGTCAATAGGTTGATAACTGATATCCTAATGACAGAAAATTCTACTTGATTGAAATTCGCAAATTTCATGTTCCACATATCTTGGTAAAAGTGTTACATTTAAAATCAATTATTTGCAAAAAAATTGAAATGTTAATCGACATATTTTATCTAGCGAACTACAAACTGAATAAAATATATCAAGCTAAAACAATTTAATTGATATTGCAGTGTTTAAATTTCTATCAATTGTTAGAACAAAAAACATGTGTCTATAGACTCACATATACCTGCCATGATACTTATATTGTAGCAGTTAAATATAGTTTATCGATTCAAAAATAGTACATGCATTTCAATAATCGTAAGATAAGATAAATACTTTTCGTTCATTGAACCAACACACGAGGCTTATTTTACTTTAACAAATTAGTTTGTGATCATATTTTACACTATATAGCATTAAGAATCCGTTAAAGGCAATCGGAGAGAAATTAGATACGGAAATAAAAAATCAATTACACTCATAATATAAAAACAAATCAAATCAACGATTCTAATCATTTTATTCTAAAACGAAATAAATCTTAAACCAATATTTGCTAATTAATATTCATTACATAATTTTATTTTATTGAAAAATCAAAGTAAATTAATTCAATAAAATAATTAACTTATTAATCACAAAATCCAACCGGAATTTAATTTCCCTCGTTCTAAATAAAAAAAATTAAAATAAACAAAATATAATTTTTTTATTAAAGTCATTGTCGGTTTGATTAAACTTAAAACAAAATAACATGCATACAGAAAAACAAAGCACGTGAAAAAAAGAAATTAAAAATACCAAAAAAAGGACATAAACAAACCATAGGGTTAGATCACAGAATACGATACATCTATTTTGAATATTATTTACATTCTTAACGAGTAGATTCTCACATATGGATTCGATAGTTGATTTTTGTTGTAACAACCTTCAACTGCAACTGATAAATGTTGATGTGTTATGGATAAAGTCAAGTTATTAAAAATTGGATACCGAACTTTTTCTAATCGGATATCTATCAACTGATTATTATACAATTTTAATATAAGTAATGATTAAAAATAACCGAAATTGTTTAAACAGTCAAAACGTTAAAAAATTATATTAATTTTAAATTTGTACACAACATATAGATGAAAAACGTGTCTACACAGCCAATTATTTTACAATTTTTTTAAAGTAAATAGTATGAGCGTAGAGGGCACCATGCATGAAAAATGAAAATACTGCCAAGCCGAACTAACTTTGAAATTAAATTGCTCAAGAATGCCCGAGTCGAACTTTAACTACGGTTTAAGTAGTCGACATTCTCAAATGAACCTATTTTAGTCCTTTTCGTCCTTTATTGCCTGTAGATAAGAACTTTTTATTCTCGATAAACTTATTAACTCCTACAAAATCTAAAAACATACTATTTAACATCTAATTAGAATCTCAAAAAACTATTTACAGTCTACTTATTCTTATGTCGTGCTATTTTGCAAAAAAAATTGATCTGAGATCAAAAAAATTAGCTGTCAGATCAAATTAGCTGTCAGTTTGTGTTCTTTGGCAAAAAAAGGTTGATTTTTATTTTGATCTAGATCAAGTTTTAAAAATCTAGATTTTTTGGTAGATTTTACAAATACATTGAAATATTATTTTTAATTGTCAAATTTATGTTAAAAAAACCGCCATTTTAATTATTATTATTATTTTGTTCAAAAATAATTTATTATTATTTAAATTTCTAATTAATAATAAAGTTATTACAAATAAAATGATAAAACGTAAAATCTATCATTTCCAAATCTAAACATAACCAAACATATCAAGTGACAGAACAAAAAGTCAAAACAATTTACTACTACATTTACAAAAGTAGATTGATGCATTTTATGCTGTTCGTTGGCAAGTAAATAAATCAACCTTTTTTCCATCAAGCCAAAGAACGCGACATTAAAATACTACTTTACACCTAATTAAGCCTGTTTTTCACAACCTTACTAAGTACTTATCATATCCTAAGAACTTAAAAAGTCATATCAATTCTATCAATGTACAAAATTACATCTTATTTGCTTCAAAAACTATTTACGATTCCGATCTTATTTCACATCAAACCCGACAGACATTTTTATACATGAAGATAGCGCTCGTATATTTAAGTTCTAAGTTGGAAATATATGAGTGTGATTTTGTTTGTAAAGGATGCGCCCATTTTTTCGCCATTTTTTTAACGATACAATTTAAAAGACCAAAATTCAGAAATCAAAAAATTTAAATATTTGGATTATGTGTAGAAAATATTACTAATTTTCCATAAATTTCCCAGTATTATGAAAAATTAAATCAAAATATCAATAAATCGATATGAAACAAGACAAATAAAAAATATTAAAAAAATATTATATTTTTTTTAAATCACTAAAATTAATTATTAAGAGGGCCTAATTGTTTAGCGAAATTATTTATATTAGATTAACTGAAAAATTTCTTTCGCACATAATTTTATATAACATTAAATGCATATAAATTATTTCCTAAAATGTTAAATAAAACCAGCCATGTTAGAATATATAAAAATACGTTTTATTTTTCTATAATCTTATATTTCTTGTTCTTTCTTTTGTTTATTTTTATTATCGCATCAAACAATTTTTTTTCTTTTTGTTTTTTATTATTAAGGAAAACAACGAAAGAAATTTTTTTTAACGTCTATTTAACACCTTGAATGGGATTTTTTTTCCTGTAAGTAGCCCTTGTAGGAGTTATGTAGATGTTATTTTTGTATTGAAAATAAGTGATACTTAAATACTCTAAATTCTAAATAGTAGAATTTGTAGGTTTTAAGGAGTAGTTAAATTTCGACTCGGGCGGCTACCCCGATTTCATCAAACTTTGTTTTGTTTGATAGGTGATTGGTTAATCGTTTGAAAAAAATTAATTAATTGTTTTTGTAATTAATTTTAAAATTAAAAAAATAAAATATTTTTTTAAAGATGGCGCTAGGGTCGAAGGTCAATTGGAATTTAATTTATTTTTTTTTTGGAAAACCGTTCTATTCTTACTCTAAAATATTCCAAATTTACAAAGCGGCGTTAATTTGTGTTCTTGAGATATGTAATTTCAAAGATTTTAGTCCCTCTAAAAATTCTACTTTTTCATAATTTTTTCAAACAACTTCCCTAAAAAAAAATTTTAACTTCAATTATATTTTAACTTATTTTTTTAAAAAATAGTTCTATCCTTACTTTAAAATATATCAAATTTACAAACAAGGGTTAATTCGTGTTCGTGAGATATTTAATTTTAAAGATTTTTAGTCCGACTAAAAATCAAATTGTTCATCATTTATTGGAACTTAAGTGGTTAACATTTTTTATTCATAAAAATTGTTCGAAAAACTATTGAAAAATTAGGATTTCAGTCGGACTAAAAATCTTAAGAAATTAAATATCTCAAGAACACGAATTAACGTTTCTTCATAAATTTGATATATTTGAAAGTAAAGATAGAACTATTTAAAAAAATAAGCACCATCTTTCAAAAAGTCGTTTTAATATTTTAATTTAAACATTAATTATAAAAACAATTAATTAATTTTTTTTCAAACGACTAACTAATCACCTGTCAAACCAAAAATAGTTTTATGAAATCGGTATAGCCGTTCTTGAGTAATTTAATTTCAAAGTTACATCGGATTGGCAGAATTTTCATTTTTCATTCATGTCCCCTATGCTCAAACAGATCCGTGGTCTGCCAACGAAAAAATCCTATCAATTTATTTTATGCTGAACTTGGTCTGCGGATTATCGGTGAATTTTAGACGGATTTTATATCATTAACACAAGGATCGGGTGTGACGACGGACTAGATCAGCAGATCGTTACTGCAGTGAACAATTTTACGATAGGGTGGATGGGACCAAATTCAATTAATAATTAAAACATATGTGTAGTGTATAATCAACAGGGATTACTGACTAGATATGCGATCAAAACTTTGCACATTCATGTATTGCAATATTATTATATGAAGAAAAAAAACGATGTGGTGGCCGTGTCTTTCGGAGTTGTACCGTGGATTGTGTATTTAGATCGTTTTTTTTGTAAATATTCCGATGTGTAACATTTAGTTGTTCGATTGTAACAATACACACATTTCTGCATGCTAAAACTACTATTTTCAAAGAATGAAAAATTTTTTTTGGTGCATGTGTAACACTCATATTTTTTGGTTCTTTTATTTAAGAACAAAATTTAAAACTTTTTATGCATGTATTTTAAAAAAAACGTTTCGTTGAAGAAATTTTTTTTTGTCACGAGCGGTTCTTCTGTTATAGCCAGGGGTAGTTTTTATATCTATAACTACGGATTTCATTTATGTTCAATTTAAAGTATCTCTTTGATGATGTTTTTTGAAAATTATAGAAAAATTTTTTTAAAAAAATTGGCATTATTTTACGTAATTATTTGTTAAAAAATGTCTATAATTTCCATAAAACATTGCTAAAATCCATTTTTTCACCTGAATTCAGTACATCTTACTTTTTTGAAAATGAAGACGTTATAAAATTATGGAAAAAAATATAAAAAACATCGAGGATATCAACCCTCCTCCACCCCTTATAATGTTTTTATAACAAATTATGAAAAATTTTATATATAGTTATTTATATTAAAAATGACTTACTCTCCATGTAAAGCGTAGTAGAGTTTAATTAATTCCATCTCGTGGTTCTTGAGCTAAGGATAGCGTCTAAACTACAACTGTATGCAAACTTACGTAAAGAAACAACAAAAATAACTGAATGGATTAAACTGATAATATTTGTACTAAATGAATCATGATTCCAATTTTGGTTATCATTTCTTTCGGTCCATCTCTTGCGTATTTGTTACGTTGAAATTATGCGAAGATTGTAGTAAGAGGTTTGGTTCTGCACGCAACCAACTCTTGGTTTTGCACGCAGAATACACCCTGCCGTTTGCTCGAGTTGCAGAGGAGTTCTATTGACCGACCTCGTAACAAGCAAAATTTTAAAATAAAGAACTCCGCGTGTCTTCAAACACATGGTTTCTGGGAGGTTTCAATACCGTATTACAACTATTCCTTACTTATTTAAATTAGCAGATCATATTGACAGAAAATAAATATAAACACACAAAAAATAACATCCTTGCATGATCAGTTGATCAGTTACATGCGATTTAAAAACAATTATTTAATTTTACTCCCCACTGTATTCCCAAATAATTCCATCGAATTTGATAATTGGGCATAGTTAGAATCGTAATCAAAAGTTGTTGTTCTTATTGTTCTCGTTGTTAGTGACGATCTAGTAATATTCAATTTTTATGATTTTACTACATTCCATCCGATTCTACTATCCAATTCATTACCTCAAAATTTTTTTTGAAATATAAAAAAAATTAACAAAAATACAATTAACAAAAAAAAAATTAAATTCTTTTTATTTTTCCATAATTATGCAAAAATGAATGTAAAATGAATATGAGGCGGTCTACTCGGACGTGTCCGATGTACGGCCAAATAGTTAAATAATTGTGTTTGTTTTTGAAAATGTATAAATACGTTTTCTAATAAAGCTATAGTATATTACTATAAGCAAAGATATTATATTACTATAAGCAAGCAACGGAAATAGAAGTACGGGAGCGTGTAAAGGAGGAAGTCTGGCTGATTAAATTTGTCCTGAAATTCATAAAAAACTAAGAAATGAAATGAGAGCAAGGCTCTAACCCAAACCAAACACTAGAAACATAAGAAGCCAAAAAAATATGCCCAGACACAAATCTAAGAAATCAAATCAAAACAAAAACTTGACAAGGAAACGAAAAAACCATTGGGATGTGTGGCAGCAGAATAATCGAGCTAACTCATAACAAAAACAAAATCGAAAGCCAAAAAACCAATTAAGCTACAACATTTAATAAACAAAGGTGGTTTTGCAAGGTTGCTTCGGTTAAGTCGACGGATGACTAGAAGACAGAAATGGTCTTGTTATGGCTCTGAAACCCAAAAGCCAGGATTTTCCGGCTTACCGTTTCCTGGCAAGAAAAAGACACCATCGGAACACCATATGTTGAGAATAAGAGGTTATTGTAGGTGTAGAGAGAACGTCAGTCACGGTGGCTCCAGGCAATACTTATCCTTGTTATCATCCAACAGGTTACACTATAACAAATATAGTTTTTGAAGACTATGGCAGTTAGATTACTTGAGCGTAACACTTAGTGGCCCTGACCCCATTAAGAACCCGTGAACATGGTGAAATAACTATGAATAGAATTTCTAGATGGTAAATCATCTGGGGTCAACCAAATCAATACCATGTCACTTCATAACACCACGAGTTTCCATCAAACTAAAGCTCTCGCGATCGCAAAACCCATTAGCAATCAAAAGTATATGTTATCTGTGTGTCAAGGACTTACACTCTTTTTTTTACCTCCATGACTTTCAAGACATCTAGCCCTCTGGCCACTACCCACAGAACAACGCACAGATAGAAACAACTAACACTTCATACAAAAACATAAAAACAAATTTTCATAATAGATGAAAAATGTGATCTACACAGGTGAAAAAGTCGAAATTTGAACTTGAGCATTTTGAATTTTTCGGAAACTAGGCATATAAGTAGTATTGGTAAAAAAAAAATACTACTTATTTTACAATTTTTTAAAGGGCATAGTTTGAGCATAGAGGTTCCGCAACATGCAAGAAAATTCTGCCAATCCGATGTATCTCTAATATAAAATTGCTCAAGAACGGCTATGCTGATTTCATAAAACTTTTTTTTGCTTGATAGGTGATTTGTTTATAGTTTGAAAAAAATTAATTAATTTTTAAATTAAAATATTCAAAAAACTTAGGGTTGAAGATCAATTAGAATTTAATTGATTTCTTTTATAAAAGCCAGTTTTATCCTTACTCTAAAATATTTCAAATTTACAAAGAAGAGTTGATTCGTGTTCTTGAGATATTTAATTTTAAAGATTTTTAGACCAACTGAAAATCGAATTGTTCATAATTTTTTCGATCTTTAGGGCTTAAAATTTTTTGTTGATAAAAATTGTTCGAAAAAATAATGAACAATTAGAATTTTAGTCGCACTAAAAATCTTTGAAATTAAATATCTCAAGAACACGAATTAACACCTCTTTGAAAATTTGGAATATTTTAGAGTAAGAATAGAACTATTGAAAAAAAATAAATTAAATTATAAATTAACAAAAACTCAAATACAATTTAAACAAGAATCAGAATTTAAAAAAAAACTGAAAACAAATTAACAAAATAAATTCACCACAAAATAATTTCCGTGCTAAGCCCATCTATTTTTGGGGCGCATAGGTTGCACACTGCACTTCTGTTGGGCAATGTTAGGTCTTGATTAAAAGCCACAGTAACTCAAACGAACTGAACGAAAAGCAAATTGAGAAAAGAAGGACGAAGTAATGGTATCGCCAAATACATATATAATTTTTATAATATTTTAAAAAGTTCATTTAATAATAAAATATTTGATATTTAACATAAAAAAATTTTAATAAACGAATTTTATTTTTAAAACAAAAAATAACGCATGTCCTAAACTTTCACAAGTTGTTAGATATAAAATAAGCTTCAATTTAGTTTAAAAAAAGAAAGGTGTAGTGCCATCTTTTGTTCAATTACAAAGTTTTTTTCTTATGTTACACCGGTTAAAATTATTTCAAAAAATTAACAGTGTACATTTTTAATACCTTTGTTCTAATACCTATTCAACGACATATCATTTATGAATCGATTCAGTAGTTTTTCTACAATCGCTCGTCAAAATGCACTCACATCACAAAATAACAAAAAATTGAGGGCACCCTGTGAAGACCCCTGGTCGGAAAAAAAAAATTTTAAGAGAACTCGTATTTTTTATTTATAAAAGACTATCTATAAACAAAAAATAACCAAAATTAAAAGGGGTCAAGTCAAAATTTCCCAAAAATTTTCTGAACTTGCGTGAAATTGCTCATTCTATATTTTTATTTAGCGTGATGATTTAAACATATAAATTATTCCCCAAACAAAATCACACATCGTGCCTAAAGAAGTTTTCACTTCAATAATGATGGCTAGAATGCCCGGAGTTTGTTGCATTTTCTTCTATAACTCAATAACTTCATTATATTCCAAAAAATCAAAAATTTGGATTGAGGCGACTTTTTGAAAGTATAGAATTTTTTAAAATATTTTTTAGTAGGTGTAAAATTTTATTTAAAAAATTTCTAAAATTTTCAAAAAAATTCGCATAAAATCCAGTTTTGGGTATTATTTAGGAAAATAATGAAGTTATAAAATTATAGGAAAAAAAATGAAAATCAATTTATAGTTATTCATAATTAGCTTTTTTTGAGGAAAAAATTAGTAACAAGATGAAAACTATTGGATAAATAAAAAAATATTTCGCAAATTATAGAAAATTAAAGGTGCTTCGAGTTGTGGTGGTAAAATGGGGTGAGGTTTTAGGGGTAGAAAATGGTTTTTCATGATTTTCAGCAAAACTAGACCTTCTATCGAAAAAAGTTTAGAGCAAAAGTTGAAGGTAATAAAAAGGTCTATAACTTTATGTTGGCCATTTTTTCACATAACTTAAAATTTGCCGTTTAAATAGAAAAAAGTCTTTTCATTTTTAATTTTTATCTTCCACAAAAAAAAATTTTTTTCACACAATTTGGTGAAAACGTACCTTATTATGTACCTAATAGGCTGCATATTTTTGGAATCATAATATTTATTTTTACGTTTGATTTTGAGATTTTAAACCAAAAATGTGACCTCATTTTCACACGAAAATTCATCTGTATTGAAAACAGTTTTATAAAAAAAAACATTAATCGTTATGTTTGTTGAAACGTCTCCTTTTCAATGGTGTAAAAGGAAATAAACATTAACGTAATATAAACACGGAAACATTAAGCGGGAAATGTGAAAAACTGAAAAAACTTGATTTTAAACTGAAAAAACATGATTTTAAAGAATTATTTTTCAATGATTTTTTAAAAATATTCATTATTTTTTAAAATTTACCGTCAAAATCCTTGAAAAATATAAACTTTTGCCATGGTAATGTTAATTTTTTTTACACCATTTGACGTTTCAACAAACAACGATTAATGTTTTTTTTGAACAAACTGTTTTCTATACAGGTGAATTTTCGTGTGAAAATGAGGTCACATTTTTGGCTTAAAATCAAAATCAAACGTAAAAATAAATATTTTGATTACAAAAAATACAGTCTATTAGGGACATAATAAGGTACGTTTGCACCAAGTTTTGTAAAAAAAATTTTTTTGTGGGAGATAAAAATTAAAAACGAAAAGACTTTTTTTCTCGGTTTTTTCCATTTAAACGGCAAATTTTAGGTTATGTGAAAAAATGGCCGACATAATAGTTATAGATCTTTTTATTACCTACAACTTTTGCTTTAAATTTTTTCGATAAAAGGTCTAGTTTCGCTGAAAATCATGAAAAACCATTTTCTACCCCTAAAAGCTCACCCCATTTCCCCTCGTTGGCCGGATCACCTTTAATTTATTCCCATCATTTGCCAATAGTTTTTTATTTATCCAATAGTTTTCATCCTATTACTAATTTTTTCCATTGTTTGCCTGTTTTTTTTCCATTGTTTGCCTGTTTTTAAGGTATCTAAACTGGTCTACTATTATATGTTTAGAAAGTTTCAAATATATATAAGGGTAGATCTTCAAACATGGGAATTTTGAACGGCTCCGCTTATTTCGTATATTAATATGAAAAAAAAAAATAATTTCAAATGAAATTTGTAAGCCTAAACTATGTCTAGCAGGTCACCCAAAATAAACCTTTTTCGAATTACATTTCTTACGAAAAAAAATTATTCAAAACGTCAAATTATCAGTCCTCTGGCGTGTCCCACTTTGAAAGTCAAAGCTGGTAAACTAAGTAATCAATGATTCTAGGTGTGTAGGTACAAATTTACACTGTAGTAATAATTTTGAATAATGATGCGTTAAAAATCTGTAAAAATAACCATAATATTACTCTATATTTCATATGAGATATATCCTATTAAAGTTTGTCCCACGAATTTGTTATTATTCTCCTGCCCAATCAAAACACATTGAAAGTTATCGCTCGTCACAGGAATTAATTAAAGATCAATAAATATAATATTGCAAGTGTTTTACTAAGTCCGAGGTTTTATCAATCAAAACAGTCGTTTTTAAGTGAAATACTGATAAATTATCAGTCCCTTGGTCTCAAAATATCAGTTGCCTGGCAAGTATTTTCGTAAAATGTCTTTTAATTACAGGTAATTTTGTAGTTTTATACGTCGTGAATATGTATTGCCTTGGTATAGCATCCATTTAATTTTTTTTTAGACGTAATTTTGTTAAATTGATAAATTATCAGTCTCCTGGTTTCAGTGACTTAAATATTTTGTTTTTGACTTAAATAAATGTTTATATCGTATTTTGAGATTATAGCCGTGTTCGATTTGACTGAAACAACTGAATCAACTGAAGAATTAAATGCAATTGTTGTTGTTTTTTCAGTTGTTTCAGTCAAATCCAACGCACCTAATATTGAGATAATTTTGTGTTAATTTAGGAGTAAGAAGAATTTTTTTTTATTGTGACTTTTGTATTTTTTTTTTGACTGGCCACATTAAGAAAAGTTGAAAGAACGTCATCAACTTTAACTGAAACTACTTGCCAGAACTTATACGCAAAAAACATGTCGTGCTCAATTAGCTCCATTTTCTTCCTTCATGTGTAGAACTACTCATAAATATTTTTAATTTTTCAATAATCTAAAATTGTAGCACCAATTACTTGTATTCACTTAATTAACAATAAAACAATTGAGAAAAAATAGTACATTATGATGCTAGGACGTAAAGCTAAAGATTTTGGACGGATGTGGAGTTTGCAAATCGAGGCGCTAGCCGAGATTTGCACCCACATTAAGTCCAAAATAGCTTACGTCCGTGCATCATATACTATTTTTTATTCGCCGCAAGCAAAATATTTTAAGAAAAGTTGTTTATTCTAAATTAAAATTATAAATTTTCATAAATTTTAAAATAAAAAT
>OY856186.1:351339979-351414775 GCA_963693315.1 Diogma glabrata
CCCAAAACGGTTTCGAAGTGATTTATCGTTGAAAACATTGTGATGGTTTGTTTAAGTTTTTTACGTTCGGGTGTCACCCCAAAACGGGTTCGAAGTGATTTATCATTGAAAACATTGTGATGGTTTGTTTAAGTTTTTTACGTTCGGTGTCACCCCCAAAACGGTTTCGACAGTGATTTATCATTGAAAAACATTGTGATGGTTTGTTTTAAGTTTTTTACGTTCGGGTGTCACCCCAAAACGGTTTCGAAGTGATTTATCGTTGAAAACATTGTGATGGTTTGTTTAAGTTGTTTACGTTCGGTGTCACCCCAAAACGGGTTCGAAGTGATTTATCATTGAAAACATTGTGATGGTTTGTTTAAGTTTTTTACGTTCGGGTGTCACCCCAAAACGGTTTCGAAGTGATTTATCATTGAAAACATTGTGATGTTTGTTTAAGTTTTTTACGTTCGGGTGTCACCCCAAAACGGTTTCGAAGTGATTTAATCGTTGAAAACATTGTGATGGTTTGTTTAAGTTGTTTACGTTCGGGTGTCACCCCAAAACGGTTTCGAAGTGATTTATCGTTGAAAACATTGTGATGGTTTGTTTAAGTTTTTTACGTTCGGGTGTCACCCCAAAACGGGTTCGAAGTGATTTATCATTGAAAACATTGTGATGGTTTGTTTAAGTTTTTTACGATCGGGTGTCACCCCAAAACGGTTTCGAAGTGATTTATCATTGAAAACATTGTGATGGTTTGTTTAAGTTGTTTACGTTCGGGTGTCACCCCAAAACGGTTTCGAAGTGATTTATCGTTGAAAACATTGTGATGGTTTGTTTAAGTTTTTTACGTTCGGGTGTCACCCCAAAACGGGTGACACCCGGGGCGGACCACCCCCCCCCCACCGCCCCCACCTAGCTACGCTTCTGCCCCGATTTCATCAAACATTTTTTTGTTTTTTGAAAAAAATTAATTAATTGTTTTTGTAATTAATTTTAAAATTAAAATAATAAAAAACTTTTTTAAAGATGGCGCTAGGGTCGAAATCAATTGAATTTAATTTATTTTATTTTTTTGGAAAACCGTTCTATTCTAACTCTAAAACATTCCAAATATACAAAGAGGCGTTAATTTGTGTTTTTTGTTGTGATATGTAATTTCAAAGATTTTAGTCCGACTAAAAATCCTACTTTTTCATAATTTGTCAAACAACTTCCATTAACAAAAAATTTTAGCTTCAATTATATTTTAACTTATTTTTTTTTAAATAGTTCTATCCTTACATTAAAATATATCAAATTTACAAACAAGGGTTAATTCGTGTTCGTGAGATATTTAATTTTAAAGATTTTTAGTCCGACTAAAAATCAAATTGTTCATCATTTATTCGAACTTATACCGCATTTACAGCGACATAGCAAATTAGTAGTTGTAATTTAAATCTGTGCTGTAAAAATTTTATATAGTTTTATTTTAAAAGCTTGCAACTAATTTGATATCTAGCCTTACTAAAAATCAAACATTTTTTAATAGTGAACACCATTCCAATTTTTGATTTCTACACCGTCTACTATTCCCAAAAATTAATATACTATCTACTAATTTGCTATGTCGCTGTAAATGCGGCACTAAGTGGTTAAAATTTTTTATCATAAAAATTGTTCGAAAAAATATTGAAAAATTAGGATTTCAGTCGGACTAAAAATCTTAAGAAATTAAATATCTCAAGAACACGAATTAACGCTTCTTCGTAAATTTGATATATTTGAAAGTAAAGATAGAACTATTTAAAAACATAATAAATTAAATTCCAATTGATCTTCGACCCTAGCGCCACCTTTAAAAAAGTCGTTTTAATATTTTAATTTAAACATTAACTATAAAAACAATTATTTAATTTTTTTTTCAAACTATTAACTAATCACCTATCAAACCAAAAAAAGTTTTATGAAATCGGTATAGCCGTTCTTGAGTAATTTAATTTCAAAGTCACATCGGATTGGCAGAATTTTCATTTTGCATTCACCCCCTCTACCCGATCCTCTAAACACACAGAAATATAATTATTGGAGACTTCGCTATAGTTTTTGTACAAAATTTAGCAAATTTCCTAACTCTGTCAATTTTTACAAATTTTTCTGTCAAACAGTGTCGAAACGTATGGGGGGAACGGTCTTAATTTGCACTTTTTTCACAATAACTCAAAAAGTGGGCTCCGAAGAATTCTAAAAAAAATTGCAACGAATTCTAAATTAGATGTTCTTTCAAATGACACCCCACTCGCTTGGGTCAAGAAAAAATTCTTTTTTACCCCCTCTACCCCGGTCCTCTAAGCATACAGATATATAATTATTGGAGACTTCGCTATAGTTTTCGTACAAAATTTAGCAAATTTCCTAACTCTGTGAATTTTTACAAATGTTTCTGTCAATCAGTGTCGAAACTTATGGGAGGGAACGGTCTGGATTTTGCACTTTTTTGACAATAACTCAAAAACTGGGTACCGCAAAATTCTAAAAAAATTGCAAAGAATTCCAAATTAGATGCTCTTTTAAATGAAATCCTACTCGCTTGGGTAAAAAAAAGTTTTTTTTACCCCCTCTTTTAGCCCCTCTACCCCGGTCGTCTAAACACACAGAAATATAATTATTGGAGACTTCGCTGTAGTTTTCGTACAAAATTTAGCAAATTTCGTAGCTCCGTGAATTTTTCCAAATTTTTCTGTCAATCAGTGTCGAAACGTATGGGGGGGCGGTCTGAATTTTGCACTTTTTCGACAATACCTCAAAAACTCAAATTGCAACGAATTTTAAATTAGGTTCTCTATCAAATGACACCCACTCGCTTGGGTAAAAAAAAGTTTTTTTTACCCCTCTACCCCGGTCCTCTAAACACACAGAAATATAATTATTGGAGGCTTCACTATAGTTTTCGTACAAAATTTACCGAATTTCCTAACACTGTGAAATTTTACAAATTTTTCTGTTAATCAGTGTCGAAACGTATATGGGGGGGGGGGGGGGTAAACGGTCTGAATTTTGCACTTTTTTGACAATAACTCAAAAACTGGGTACCGCAAAATTCTAAAAAAAATTGCAACGAATTCCAAATTAGATGCTCTTTCAAATGATTTCCCACTCGCTTGGGTAAAAAAAAGTTTTTTTTACCCCCTCTTACCCCGGTCCTCTAAACCCACAGAAATATAATTATTGGAGACTTCGCTATAGTTTTCGTACAAAATTTACCAAATTTCCTAACTCTGTGAATTTTTACAAATTTTTCTGTCAATCAGTGTCGAAACGTATGGGGAGGGGGGACGGGCTGGATTTTGCACTTTTTCGACAATAACTCGAAAACTGGCAACCGCAAAATTCCAAAAAAAATCCCAAACGAATTTTCAATTAGGTGCTCTATCAAATGACACCCCACTCGCTTGGGTCAAAAAAAGTTTTTTTTTACCCCCTCTACCCCGGTCCTCTAAACACACAGAAATATAATTATTGGAGACTTCGCTATAGTTTTCGTACAAAATTTAGCAAATTTCCTAACTCTGTGAATTTTTACAAATTTTTCTGTCAATCAGTGTCGAAACGTATGGGGGCGGAACGGTCTGAATTCGCACTTTTTTTACTATAACTCAAAAACTGGGCATTGCAAAATTCTAAAAAAATTGCTTTGTTTTTTAAATTAAGTGTTCTTTCAGATGACACCCCCACTTGACCACATTTTAAATAGTGTTTTTACCCCTCCTCATTTCCACCCCCTTAATAAATCTAAATATGAAAATATGACACTTTTTTATATTGTTTATTAAAAACGCACTAATTTTTCTATCGTTCCAAGTACATTTGAAAATTTTCGATCAGATAGGTTCGGAGCTAATCGAGGTAAGAAAACGCGAAAAAAACGTCATTATTCAAAATTATACAAAAAATGGTGAGGTGTAAAATTCCAAAATAAATTTTTATGGAATACTGAAATAAAGCCCTTTCGTATGATACCATACTTGAATCTATAAAAAAATGTATTTTCTCAAAGGTCTCACATCGCAGCCCTGTAAACCAAACGAAAACCACTTTAGTTTTATTTGTATCCGTTATTTCATGTGGACAGATTAGTTTTTATACGCATGCCAAATTTCAAGTCCATAGCATTTATAGTTTACGAGATAATCGATATAATGTGAAAACACACGTTTTTACTCTCACCAATAGTGTTCCGTATAAAAAAACGGAACCCTAAAAACATCGAGGATATCAACCCTCCCCCACCCCTTATAATGTTGTTATAACAAATTATGAAAATTTTTAGATATAGTTATTTCTATTAAAAATGACTTACTCTCCATGTAAAACGTAGTAAAGTTTAATTAATTTCATCACGTGGTTCTTGAGCTAAGGATATCTTCTAAACTACAATTGTATGCAAACTTTCGTAAAAAAACAACACAAATAACTGAATGGATTAAACTGACAATATTTGTACTAAATGAATCATGATTCCAATTTTGGTTATCATTTCTTTCCATCTCTTGCACCATCTCTTGCAATATTTGTCACGTTGAATTTATGCGAAGATTGTAGTAAAAGGTTTGGTAGACCAGGACCAACTGGTGGTTTGCACGCAGAATACACCCTGTCGGTTTGCTCGAGTTGCAGAGGAGTTCTATTGACCGACCTCGTAACAAGCGAATTTTAAATAAAATAAGCCGCGTGTCTTCAAACACCAACTATGGTTTCTTGGGAGTTTGTCAATGCCGTGTTACAACTATTCCTTACTTATTTAAATTAGCACATCATATTGACAGAAAATAAATATAAACACACTAAAATAACATCCTTGCTATGATCAGTTGATCAGTTACATGCAATTTAAAAACAATTATTTAATTTTACTCCCCACTGTATTCCCAAATAATTCCATCGATTTTGATAATTGGGCATAGTTAGAATCGTAATCAAAAGTTGTTGTATTATTGTTCTCGTTGTGAGTAACGATCTAGTAATATTCAATTTTTATGATTTTACTACATTCCATCCGATTCTACTATCCAGCGCCAATTCATTAACTCAACATTTTTTTAAAACATAAAAAAAATTAACAAAAATACAATTAACAAAAAAAATTAAATTCCTTTTATTCTCTTCCATTTAATTATATCAGCTTTATTTGTATGTTTTTTCGATAATAATAGTATGTATTATTGTATTGTTTTTTAACCTATAGCCTAATGAACTTAACCTATTGCCTAATGAAACTTTTATTCAATGGTATCATTCCAATTGGTCAAATTATTTTGATTTCATTAAAATTATTTTCAAATTATAATCACATTTGCTTTGATAAGTTTTGTTCAAAAATCAAATTTTGAGTAATTCTCTTATTTCGTTTAGTTGAACTTGGTTGATTGTATGAGAAGGGCGTTTTTTATCATCAGGGTTTTTTTATTAAGAAATTTGATTTATCAATTAAAACAATAAAGATTTTATTGTTTTAATGAAGAAAATGTTTTTATTTTTTATAATACACAATTCTTTTTTATAATAAAATCTTTGTCAGAGAATAAAGTATTGTAATCGATTCGTGAATAATGAATTTATTCTCTCGCAAATTAAAATTCTCGCTCGTGCCTCGCTCGAATTTTAAACTTTTGCTTGAGAATAAACTACTTCATTATTCACTCATTGATTAAACTACTATTATTTTTCCATAATTATGCAAAAATGAATGTAAAATGAAAGAATATGAGGCGGTCTACCCGGACGTGTCCGATGTACGGCCAAATATTTAGATAATTGTGTTTGTTTTTACAAACAAGTGGGTAGACATTTTTAAAATGTATAAATACGTTTTTTAATAAAGCTATAGTATATTACTATAAGCAAAGAGCAAGGGAAATAGAAGTACGACTAAGAAATGAAATGGCAGCAAGGCTCTAACCCAAACCAAACAATAGAAACATAAGAAGCCCCTTAAAATATTCCAGATACAAACCTAAAGAAATCAAATCAAAGCAAAAACAAGGAAACGAAAAAACCATTGGGATGTGTGGCAGCAGAATAATCGAGCTAACTCATAACAAAAACAAAATCGAAAGCCAAAAAAACAATTTAGCTACAACATTTAATAAACAGAGGTGGTTTTGTAAGGTTGCTTCAGCTAAGTCGACGGATGACTAGAAGACAGAAGTGGTCCTGTTATGGCTCTGAACCCAAAAGCCAGGATTTCCGGCTTACTCTTTCCTGGCAAGAAAAAGACACCATCGGAACACCATGTGTTGAGAAAAAGAGGTAAGTGTAGGTGTAGAGAGAACGTCAGTCACGGTGGCTCTCCAGGCAATCCTTACCCTTGTTATCATCCAACAGGTTACACATAACGAATATAGTTTTTGAAGACTATGGTAGCTAGATTACTTGAGCGTAACACTTAGTGGTCGTGACCCCATCAAGAACCCGTGAACGTGGTGAAATAATCATGAATAGATATTCTAGATACGAATGTCCACCAAACTAAAGTTCTCGTGGTCGCAAACCCCATTAGCAATAAGTCTGAAGGAACGCTTCTACCATTTTTTATTTTTAAATTAACACAAAAAAACTCAAAGTATATGTTATCTGTGTGTCAAGGACTTACAAATTCTTTTTTTACCTCCAGGACTTTCAAGACATCTAGCCCTCTGGCCACTACCCACAGAACAACGCACAGATAGAAACAACTAACACTTTATACAAAAACATAAAAACAAATTTTCATTATAGATAAAAACGTGATCTACACAGTTGAAAAAGTCGAAATTTGAACTTGACCATTTTGATTTTTCTGAAACTAGGCATATAAGTAGTATGGGTAAAACAAAAAATACTACTTATTTTACAATTTTTAAAGTGCATAGTTTGAGCATAGGAGTTCCGCAACATGCAAGAAAATTCTGCCAATCCGATGTATCTTTAAAATAAAGTTGCTCAAGAACTGCTATGCTGATTTCATCAAACTTTTTTTGTTGCTTAGTTTGTCGTTTGAAAAAAAATTAATTAATTGTTTTTGTAATTAATTTTAAAATTAAAATATTCAAAAACTTAGGGTCGAAGATCAATTAGAATTTAATTTATTTCTTTAATAAAAGCCAGTTTTATCCTTGCTCTAAAATATTTCAAATTTACAAAGAAGAGTTGATTCGTGTTCTTGAGATATTTAATTTTAAAGATTTTTAGACCAACCGAAAATCGAATTGTTCATCATTTTTTCGAAATTTAGGGGTTAAAATTTTTTGTTGATAAAAATTGCTCGAAAAAATAATGAACAATTAGAATTTTAGTCGGACTAAAGATCTTTAAAATTAAATATCTCAAGAACACGAATTAACGCCTCTTTGAAAATTTAAATATTTTAGAGTAAAAATAGATCTGTTAAAAAAAATAAATTAAATTACAAATTAACAAAAATTCAAATACAATTTAAACAAAACAAGCATCAGAATTAAAAAAAAACTAAAAACATATTAACGAAATAAATTCACCACAAAATCATTTCCGTGCTAAGCCCATCTATTTTTGGGGCGCATAGGTTGCACACTGTGCTTCTGTTGGGCAATGTTAGGTCTTGATTAAAAACCACAGTAACTCAAAGGAACTGAATGAAAAGCAAATTAAGAAAAGAAGGACGAAGTAATGGTATCGCCAAAAACATATATAATTTTTATAATTTTTTAAAAAGTTCATTTAATAATAAAATATTTGATATTTAACATAAAAAAAAATCTCCTAGCTTATAACGCCATTTTTATAATTTTTCTTCAAAAAAAAAAACTGATTCCCGACAGTCATATGCACAACGAATTTTATTTTTAAAACAAAAAATAACGCATGTCCTAAACTTTCACAAGTTGTTAGATATAATAAAATAGGCTTCAATATAGTTTAAAAAAAAGGTGTAGTGCCATTTTTTTTTCAATTATACCGTTTTTTTCTTATGTCACACCGTTAAAAATTATTTCAAAAAATTTAACAGTGTGCATTTTGAAAAACTTGGTAAACTAATACCTATTCAACGACATATCATTTATGAAAATCGATTCAGTAGTTTTTCTACAATCGCTCGTCAAAATGCACTCACATCACAAAATAACAAAAAATTGATGAGCACTCTGTGAAGACCCCTGGTCGAAAAAAAAATTCTAAGAGAGCTTGTATTTTTTATTTATGAAAGACTATCTATGAACAAAAAATAATCAAAATCAAAAGGGGTCAAGTCAAAATTTCCCAAAAATTTGCTGAACTTACGTGAAATCGCTCATATAATATTTTTATTTAGCGTGATGATTTAAACATATAAATTATTCCCCATACAAAATCACACATCGCGCCTTAAGAAGTTTTCACCTCAATAATGATGGCTAGAATGCCCGGAGTTTGTTGCATTTTCTTCTATAACTTAATAACTTCATTATTTTCCAAAAAATCAAAAATTTTAGGTAGGATTTAGGCGATTTTTTTGAAAGTATAGAATTTTTAAAAATTTATTTTTTGGTAGGAGTAAAATTTTATTTAAAAAATTTCTATAATTTTCAAAAAAATTCACGTAAAATCCAGTTTTGGGTATTATGTAGTAAAATAATGAAGTTATAAAATTATAAGAAAAAAAATGAAAATCATTTTATAGACCAGTCAAATTAGTCTTTTTTGAGGAAAAATTAGTAACAAGATGAAAACTATTGGATAAATAAGAAAATATTTCGCAAATTATAGGAAATTAAAGCTGTTTCGAGTTGCGGTGGTGAAATGGGGTGAGCTTTTAGGGGTAGAAAATGGTTTTTCATGATTTTCAGCGAAACTAGACCTTCTATCGAAAAAAGTCTCAAGCAAAAGTTGTAGGTAATAAAAAGGTCTATAACTTTATGTGGGCCATTTTTTTCACATAACTTAAAACTTGCCGTTTAAATAGCAAAAACTGAAAAAAGGTCGTTTTATTTTTAATTTTTATTTCCCACAAAAAAAAATTTTTTTCACACAATTTGGGAAAACGTACCTTATTATGTACCTTATAGGCTGTATTTTTTTGGAATCATAATATTTATTTTTACGTTTGATTTTGATTTTAAACCAAAAATGTGACCACATTTTCACACGAAAACCTGTATAGGAAACAGTTTTATAAAAAAAAACATTAATCGTTATGTTTGTTGAAACGTCTAATTTTACATGGTGTAAAAGAAAATAAACATTAACGTAACATAAACACGGAAACATTAAGCAGGAAATGCGAAAAACTGAAAAAACTTGATTTTAAACTGAAAAAACATGATTTTAAAGAATTATTTTTCAATGATTTTTTAAAAATATTCATTATTTTTTCAAATTTACCGTCAAAATCCTTGAAAAATATAAACTTTTGCGATGGTAATGTTAATTTTTTTACACCATTTGACGTTTCAACAAACAACGATTAATGTTTTTTTGAAAAAACTGTTTCCTATACAGGTGAATTTTTGTGTGAAAATGAGGTCACATTTTTGGTTTAAAATCAAAATCAAAATCAAACGTAAAAATAAATATTTTGATTACGAGAAATACAGTCTATTATTAGGGACATAATAAGGTACGTTTGCACCAAATTGTGTGAAAAAAAATTTTTTTGTGGGAGATAAAAATTAAAAACGAAAAGACCTTTTTTTCTCGGTTTTTTCTATTTAAACGGCAAATTTTAGGTTATGTGAAAAAATGGCCGACATAATAGTTATAGACCTTTTTTATTACCTGCAACTTTTGCTTTAAATTTTTTCGATAAAAGGTCTAGTTTCGCTGAAAATCATGAAAAACCATTTTCTACCCCTAAAAGCTCACCCCATTTTCCCCCGTAGGGTGGATTACCTTTAATATTTTCCCTTAATTTGCGCAGTATTTTTTTATTTATCCAATAGTTTTCATTCTGTTACTAATTACTTCGGTCTGAAAGACCTAAGTATTACATTCATGAGCTCAAAGTCAAATTCTTACCCCCACTTTTTTTGACATTTCTCGACGTTTTAGGACCTCCTGATTCTAAAAAAGCAAAAAAAAAAATGTATGTCTGTCTGCCGGCCGGCCGGCCGTCCGCCGTCATTACCTACGCTGCAGGGAAAACCGCTGGAGGGATTTCAAAAATTTTTTTTTCTAAAAATAGGTATTCACAAGGGACAGGTCCGAAAGGACGCTGTGTTCGATAACTGTACCGGAAGTGTGTCAAAAAAATCATTATGTGTGTCAAAAATAGCAAATTTTCATATTTTTGGCTTAAAAAACGTCCATTTTAAGTGATTACGAGTAGGAACATTAAATTTGGAGAAATCTTGATGGTAAGGATTGGTATGTGAGATCAAAAACTAGATTACTGCATTATAAGTTTGTCAAAAAAATGTTGTCAAGTGTGTCAAAAGAAAGATTTTTATTTATTTTTTTACTTAATTTTTTGGAAAAAAAATTAAATTAATTGTTTGTTTGAAATGAGATTTTATTATTATTATTGAGAACTATGGCATTATAAGTTTGTCAAAAAAACGTTGTCAAGTGTGTCAAAAGAAAGATTTTTATTTATTTTTTTACCCAATTTTTTGGAAAAAACAAAATGGTTTGTTTGAAATGAAATTTTATTATTATTATTGAGAATTATGGCATTATAAGTTTGTCAAAAAATGTTGTCAAGTGTGTCAAAAGATTTTTATTTAGTTTTTTACCCAATTTTTTGGAAAAAAATAAAATTGTTTCTTTGAAATGAAATTTTATTATTATTACTGAGAATTATGGCATTATAAGTTTGTCAAAATATGTTGTCAAGTGTGTCAAAAGAAAGGTTTTTATTTATTTTTTACCCAATTTTTTTAGAAAAATATAAAATTTATAGTTTGTATGGCATGATATTTAATTATTATTATTGAGAATTATGGCATTATAAGTTTGTCAAAAAATAATGTCAAGTGTGTCAAAAAACGATTTCATTTATTTTTTTAGCCAATTTTTTGGGAAAAAAATGTAGCTGTTTTTATGACGTAAATGTAATTTAAAATGAAATTGGACATGGAAATTTTTGAATTTGTTATAGTTTTTGAAATATTTTTGGAATTTTGAAAAGTTTGTATTTTTGATTTTGTAATAATTTTTGCAATATTTTTAGAATTTCGGCAAAAGTTTTAATTTTTGATTGTGTAAGAATTTTTGAAATATTTTTAGAATTTTGAAAAACTTTTAATTTTTGATATTATTATAATTTTTGGAATTTTGAAAAAAGTTTCAATTTTTGATTTTGTAATAATTTTTGCAATATTTTTAGAATTTTGGAAAACGTTTGAATTTTTAAGAATTTTTAAAATATTATTGGAATTTAGAAAAAATTTAAATATTTGATTTTATTCTAATTTTTCAAATATTTTTGGGATTTTGAAAAAGTTTGATTTTATTTAATTTAACAATATTTTTGATTATAATTTTCCGGCAACGTATTGATGTTTCGTGTTAGTTTTGTAATAAATTTTTAAACAGAGATAAAAAATACTTGTACTTTAATAAAGAGTTATGTTTGATATACATCGCTGTGAATTTGTTATAGTTTTTGAAATATTTTTGGAATTTTGAAAAAGTTTGTATTTTTGATTTTGTAATAATTTTTGCAATATTTTTAGAATTTCGGAAAAAGTTTTAATTTTTGATTTTGTAAGAATTTTTGGAATATTATTAGAATTTTGAAAAGTTTTTAATTTTTGATTTTATTATAATTTTTGGAATTTTGAAAAAAGTTTTAATTTTTGATTATGTAATAATTTTTGCAATATTTTTAGAATTTTGGAAAAGTTCGAATTTTAAAGAATTTTTGGCATATTATCGGAATTTAGAAAAAGTTTAAATATTTGATTTCATTCTAATTTTTAGAATATTTTTGGAATTTTGAAAAAGTTTGATTTTATTTAATTTAACAATATTTTTGGAATTTTGATTATAATTTTCCGGCAACGTATTGATGTTTCGTGTTAGTTTTGTAATAAATTTTTAAACAGATATAAAAAATACTTGTACTTTAACAAAGAGTTATGTTTGATATACATCGCTGCCCAAAACTAAAAACCATGTCCTCGTGAAAGTTTTTTGCCGAAAACTATATCAAAATCCTTTACCCAGACCTAAGTCTTGATTTCTCAGAGCTGTGAGATTTCAGCCCCTCCATATTTTTTTCCATTGTTTGCATGTTTTTAAGGTATCTAGACTGGTCTATTATTATATGTTTAAAAATTTTCAAATATATATAAGGATAGTTCTACAAACATGGGAATTTTGGACGGCTCCGCTTATTTCGTATATTAATATGAAAAAAAAAAAATTTTCAAATGAAATTTGTAGACCTAAACTATGTCTAGCAGGTCACCCAAAATAAATCCGTTTCGAAATATATTTCTTACGAAAAAAAATTATTCAAAACGTCAAATTATCAGTCCCCTGGCGTGTCCCACCTTGAAAATCAAAGCTGGTAAACTAAATAATCAATGATTCTAAGTGTGTAGGAAAAAATTTACACTGTAGTAATAATTTTGAATAATGATGCGTTAATAATGTGTAAATAATCATAACATCACTCTATATTTCATATAAGATATATCCTAGTAAAGTTTGCCCCCCGAATTTATTATTATTCTCCTTCCCAATCAAGACACATTGAAAACATCGGAAATTCATATTTATATCAAGTTATCGCTCGTCACAGGAATTAATTAAAGTTCAATAAATATAATATTGCAAGTGTTTTACTTAGTCCGAGGTTTTATCAATCAAAACAGTCATCATTATTAGCAAGATCGTGTGTTGTCCAGTCAAATTATCAGTCCCCTGGCAAGTATTTTCGTAAAAAGTATTTTAATTACAGGTAATTTTGTAGTTTTATACGACGTGAATATGTATTGCCTTCGTATAGAATCCGTTTATTTTTTTTTTAGACGTAATTTTATCATGTTTAAGCGAAATACTGATAAATTGATAAATTATCAGTCTCCTGGTTTTTGTGACTAAAATATTTTGATTTTGACTTATAGTGTATTCTTTTCGGCTGTACCGAACAAATTTCAGTACAGTTCCAACATCGAATTATTTTTTTTGTATTGAAATTCATTCCAAAAGAATACAAAATTCGATAATTCGGTGTTGGAACTTGTTCGGTACAGCCGAAAAGAATACACTATGAAATAAATGTTTATTTCGTATTTTGAGATAAAATTGAGATAATTATCAGTTAATTTAGGAGTACGAAGGATTTTTGTTTTATTGTGACTCTTGTATTTTTTTTTTGACTGGCCCCATTAAGAAAAGTTGAAAGAACGTCATCAACTTTAACTGAAACTACTTGCCAGAACTTATACGCAAAAAACATGTCGTGCCGTAATTAGCTCCATTTTCTTCCTTCGTGTGTAGAACTACTCATAAATATTTTTAATTTTTTAATAATCTAAAATTGTAGCACCAATTACTTTTACTCACTTAATTAACAATAAAACAATTGAGAAAAAAAATCTTTTTGTTTCTTGAGTAGAAAAATATTAACTTAAACAATCCTTTTAATATTAATTTTTTTTTATCATCCCATACCGGTTTCGAACCTTGTGAGTTCATTTACAAAGGGTTTACAACTGATTTACTACTTTTGTTCTCAATTGTTTTATTGTTAATTAAGTGAGTAAAAGCAAATGGTACTACAATTTTAAATTATTAAAAAATTAAAAATATTTAAATATATTAGAAATTTTCTTAACATATAATGAATTACTCACGTCACTCCGAAATTGATGTTATATATATCAACTTCCGCATGGAGGGATCAGTTTTTATTATTTTGAATTTTTTTTTTTTTTTTTTTATTTTTGATCCACGGGTGTGACAACCCCGCGTACTCCAGTCCCTGCTATTGACATACGAGTTAACGTGAGATATCACATACCACTGGCAATAGCAGTGAGATATCACTAGCCAAGGTGACATCTTAGGGGTGGTGGCGGATGAACTGTATTCAGTCAACGGTAGCACCCTCAATCTTAGCTGTGAAATTATCCTTGATGATGAGACGCTATTGCTTCCTTGAGGAAACGAACCCTCATATAACTATGTGTGGGTTTTAATCTTCAAGAAAGATAGAGCGTCACAGGATCAAGGAATATGCAACCGGCTGGATTATTGGCAACTACACTTCTGTTTTGTTTCAGCAAATTTTTTGTAAAAATTTGCTATTTACTTTTTAATTTACTTTTATTTTCTCTATTCTATCATAAAATATTGGCCTATGTCATATTTTCTCAGTGATAGGATTTTTTGTTTAGTTATCCATTCTTTAACCAAAAATATAAAAAAACAAAAAACGAAAAATTTACGTCCATCAACATCTTTGAACGTATGTTGTTGTGGGACCTTGGTCTTAAAAGGTTTTTATGTGTTATTGTGACACATATTGTAATTCCTACAACACAACACATTTTATTAAAAAAAAAAAAAAAAAAAAAACTCATTAATTTTTATATTTTTATAATTATTAAATCAAAAAATGTGTGTAAAACAAACAAAATATTGGCCAAAGTCGTGATTTTGACCTATGACTGTATCTGTTACAATTATAGGATTCTTTTACTGTAATTAAAATTTTTCTGAGTGTATTTGGTTAAGATTATTTAATTTGAAACTTAAAAATATATACACCAAAATTACATTCTGGATTTTTGTGAGCAATTAAACTTAAGTAACTAAAGAAATAATTTGAAATGTTTCAATTTAAAGGTATTGTTGGAAATAAACGTGATTCGGTTGGGATTCAGAATGAGCTGAAATCCTTTGGCAGACACGCTATCCACTTCGCCACCGATGCGATGATATTTTGAAGTGGAAACTTCATCATCACCCTATTTACTTAAGTTGAATTCTCAACTGTCATTACTCATTGGAATCCTATTTATCGGAAAATGTTTTAAATATATTTTTGGGGATTTTTTAATTCTATTTCTAGACAGCACTATTGTGTGAATTCATAGAATGTGTAACATTTCTATTACAGTCAACATTCTAAGTCACGAGTGAATAGTCATTATTGATTGCTTCCAATCAATGGGCGAAACTTGGTCAATTATGGTCAATTAATATTATTAATTAACATTAATAAGCGCTTGCGTATTAGACAACATTTTGGGGAATTTAAATTATTTGGGATTTTTGTGACCAATTAAACACAAGTTACTTAGGAAATTTACCAAGTGTCACTCCTTGATTTCGCATTGATTGGAAGTAATCAATAATGAGCCAGTGGCGAAGCGTCGGTATAGACACACTAAACAGTGTCTACCCAAACATAATATAAATATGAAACTTTATTTTCATATTGTTCGCATATGTCGACTTAAAACTATTTTGTCAAACGTTTAAAGAAAATCATTAAGTTTTAATACAATAATTAGAACAAAAACAATTCGGTTATGTTCCTGAAACTTTAATACAAACGTTTCCGAGTTTCATACAAACAAACAAAAATCTTTTTCTCACAATAGGCGTTTTAAAATATGACTACCACAATAAGCAATAGCAACAACAACAAATTTTCAACTTTTGTTCCTTCTTGGATAGACAGTTATGTTTATGTCTATTTCTGTTTATATGTTTTGTTTCCAATTTTTTTAAGAAACATATTATATTATTGAGCAATTTCACGAAGATTCAACAACGTTTTGACTTGACCCCTTTTAATTTTGATTATTTTTTGTTTATAGATAGTCTTTGATAAATAAAAAATACCAGTTCTCTTAGAATTTTTTTTTTCGACCAAGGGTCTTCACAGGGTGCCTCTCAATTTTTGTTATTTTGTGATGTGAGTGCATTTTGACGAGCGATTGTAGAAAAACTACTGAATCGATTTTCATAAATGATATGTCGTTGAATAGGTATTAGAATTTTTTAAAATTGTACACTGTTAATTTTTTGAAATAATGTTTAACGGTGTAACATAAGAAAAAAATGGTGTAATTGAAAAAAAGATGGCATAGCCTTTTTTTTTTTAAACTAAATTGAAGCTTATTTTATATCTAACAACTTGTGAAAGTTTAGGACTAGCATCATTTTTTCTTTTAGAGATAAAATTTGTTGTGCATATGACTGTCGGGAATCAGTTTTTTTTGTTCTGAAGAAAAATTATAAAAATGGCGATTTTTAGATTCAGATTTTTTTTTATGTTAAATTTCAAATATTTTATTATTAAATGAACTTTTTAAAAAGCAATTTCAGTCAAGTTCAGCAAAATTTTGAGACATTTTGACTCGACCCTTTTTTAAAAACTTTGTTCTAATACCTATTCAACGACATATCATTTATGAAAATCGATTCAGTAGTTTTTCTACAATCGCTCGTCAAAATGCACTCACATCACAAAATAACAAAAATTGAGGGGCACCCTGTGAAGACCCCTGGTCGAAAAAAAAAAATTCTAAGAGAGCTTGTATTTTTTATTTATCAAAGACTATCTATAGACAAAAAATAATCAAAATTAAAAGGGGCCAAGTCAAAACGTTGTTGAATCTTCGTGAAATTGCTCTATTACTTTAATACAAACGTTTCCGAGTTTCATACAAACAAACAGAAATGTTTTTCTCACAAGTCACAGTAGACCTTTCAAATTATGACTACCGTAATAAGCAATAGCAACAACAACAAATTTTCAACTGTTTTTCCTTCTTGGATAGACAGTTATGTTTATGTCTATTTCGTTTATATATTTTGTTTTCAAATTTTTTGAGAAACATATTATGGGAAACAATTTTGACAAAAATTGTAATTACATATTAGTTAGATGTTTCTTGAGCAATTTTTTTTGTGATTCCAGATTCGATTCCACGACTTCTGAATAACAGGAACAGTTTGAATCTTTGATTTTGGATTAATTTTTGGAATATATTTAGAATTTTGAAAAAAGTTTCAATCTATGATTTTCTTATAGTTTTTGCAATTTTTTTGGGGTTGAATTTTTAATTTTGTTATAATTATTGCAATATTTTAAGAGTTCTAGGAAAAGTTTGAATTTTTGATTTTGTTTCTTGCATTAATTTTGGAATTTTGAAAATATTTTCAATTTTTGATTTTTAATAATTTTTCGAAAATTTATATTTTTAAAATTTTGACAAAGTTTATTTGTAGTTTTACAAAGAATTTTATGTTTAATATTCATCGCTCCCCAAACTTAAAACAATGTTTTTGTTAATCTCTTCTACAATATCCTTTATCTTCTGTCCTTTCATCTTAATGTACTATAATTAGTTTCTACTGGCATATTAAAAAAACTTTTGAATAAGCCTACCCTTATTTCAGAAGCACGCTTTGCCACTGAAAATGACTATACATTCGTGACTTAGAATGTTGACTAAAATAGAAATATTACACATTCTATGAATTCACACAATAGTACTTGTCTAGAAATTGAATGGAAAAACCCCCAATTACAAAGTATGTTTTCCAAAAACAAATTGTGGTATTGAACTTTACTAACAATAAAATAAAATAAAATGAGATGCCAGTTCTGATACCAGCGAACCGTTGGTGAGATCTCTGAATATACAATTTAAAAAAAATTACATTAGCAAAAAAAAAAACAATAACAGGGTTTAGTCAAAAAAAAATTCGAGATATGATGCAAACACCATAGACATTGGTATAAAAAGTATGTAGAACGGTTGAGTTATCACTTCATCTGAATTAATTTTTTCACGTTAGTGTAATTGAATTTACTTTATTAGATTCATTTTTTATTTTATTCACCAAAAGATTTATTAGATAATTTCACCTTTATATATTACAAATTAAAAAAAAGATAAATAATAAATTTCAATATCACAATTCAACAACAATTAATTTAAATTTAAATAATAAAAATTTGTAAAATTGATCTTTAAATTGTATTAGCGAGAATTTTTATATTTGTTTCGTTTTTATATACATTGGTCACCGTTATGCCCAATAATTATTCAGAACACATAATTCGCGCTATTTCTATAAAAAAATCCTAACACATACCAGCACGAAAATCGATATATGTTTGAAAAAAATGTTATTATTTAGGAAAGTAAATTATTAAAGTAATAAATTGATTTACTATTTTTTTAAAAAATTCTTTCAGACTGTTCGATTATTATTTATTTATTTTTATTTAATACACTAATCACTTTTTAATTTAATTTTTTATTATAAAATTAAAAAAAAAACACAATATTTCGGCACATTGTCATTCTCAAGTTAAAGAATATATATATAAAACATTATAAAAATTGAAACAAAATTGAAAAAACTTAAATGAATTGAAAAAAATTTATATACAATTTTTTCAATTCATTTAAGTTTTTTCATTTTTGTGTCAATTTTTATAATATTTTTGATATTTTTTTATTTAACTTGAGAACGGCAATTTGCCGAAATATTGTGTTTTTTTATTAATTTAATAATAAAAACTTAAACTTAAATGACTGATTAGTGTATAAAATAAAAATAAATAAATTGATTTACGGAGTTTTTTTTGGATGTTTTTGCTTTTCATTTTTTATTTTCATATAGTTTAAAACTGAAATAGGGTAATCAGTTGGTTTATGGATTTGTTTTTTTAGACGATTTTGATTCTTAATTAAAAGCAGAAAATGAAATAGGGCCGATCGTTACGATATTATAATTGAGTTTTAGATCGGCAATCATTGTATTTTTTTTTTGTTGTATTATGTTTAAATATTCTAATTTTCAAAATAATATGCGGGTGAATTTCAGAATAACTGCATGATTTTTGACAAAAGGTATCAATAAAATAGTTTTAATTTTAGTGAACAAAATGAAATGCATAGCCGTATATGAGAATAATTCAGTTGTTAAATGTGCAAATACATTAAGCAATTTTGATAACAAGAAAAATTATAGCTGCAACTTGTGACCCTGACGTGATAAAACAAACAAAACTGCAGTTAGTAACACTAACTATACTTTAATATTTTAAAGTCCACCCGAAATGATTTGACCAAAATTGACATTTTTATTTTGAACATCTAATAATTTAGAATCTATAAATATATTTAATTTACAACAGTTTCTCGTGCCGGCGGGTTCCTTGTCAAGTAAAATGAATCGTGCCTTAAAAACTTAAAGAAACCTCAACTTCAAATAAATTTTAAACAAATTTTGATTTTAATTTAAAATTTTGTTTTTTGCTCAAATGTAATTTTCTTTAACTTTGTTATTGAAACAAAATCGTCGAAGAAAAGTTTTCGTTATTTTTGCATTTTTTCTCTGTCCTTAAAGCTAAAAGAAATTAAACATTTTTTTCTTTTTTTTCTGAAATTATAACGCTGAAAAAGCGAACAAGAACTAAAATGAAAAGTTAAGAAAAGTTAAAAAAAAAGCAAAATAAGATTTTTTTTACAGTGATTTTTTTTATCAAAATAAAAAAACAGAAAAAAACAAAAGGAAAATTAAAATTTGTCAACATAAGAAAAAAAAATTAAAACCAAAATAAGTAATCCCTTTTTGCTTTTTTGTTGCTGTTGCTTTTTGTCGTATTTTGATTCTTCTAAATTATTTAAATTTTTTTGTCCCAATTTGAATAATACTCGAGAATTTTTTTTTCTTCAAACTTCCTATAATCTAGCCATTTGCATTCTTGTTATTTGATTTAAAGATGGGGAGATATTTCGGCTGTGTTTTCTTGTTTGGATTTTAAAAGATGTTCCATTTTATTGAAAGATCTGATTTATGATGAAATAAAGATTTTCTTTTATTGTGTTTTAGTGATGAGGGATTGATTGAAGGGGATTTATAAAAATGATTCCTAGAGATGTGCAGATAAGCTAGTAACAGAAAATTAAATATTTTATGTGTACGAAAATCAATTAATTAATTTCATCAATCAATCTACAGTCAAAGGTAATCATGTGCTTACCTTTAAAGATTACAACAAGGGAGATATATATATATATATATATATATATATATAGTAATCTCTCAAACCCTCATTTATTCTAAATTTAATTTCGACCACATACCATCAGTAATGAAGATCTTCCATAGAAATAATAATGGAAAATTAAATATAAATTGACTGTTTTTTCAGGTTAGCGTTTGTTATCATTATAAAAATCCATTAGAATGTAATTTTGTAGAACATAAGAAACGAAAAAATATGTAAACATTGTATACAGGTTAAGCTAAGAAAAGGCATAAGAAAAAAATGAGCCATAATAAAGAGAATTAAATTATGCTAATTACCAGGTAACACATTTCATACAACACATGATTTTTATATTTAGTTATTATTATTATGATGTTGAGAATGAAATAAATTAAGGTCGTGTTTTTATTATTTTACAATTAGGGAGAAATTGTTTGGTGGTACTGTTGTAAAGTAAAATAGCATAAGAAATAGTAGTACGATTATGTTAATCAAGATATTTTGAATTCACTTTTTTTTTTTAGTAAAGTGAGGTTGGCTGTTTAATAAACTATCTCGTTTTCAAATAAATATTTCAAATTTTCAAATGGGTTTTTGCCTAGACGAGCAAATGTATATTTTTTCGGGTTGTGTTCCAGTATTGGCTCGCATTTTATTTGCATTGATTTTATAATTTCTGAAGAAAAAAATAGAATAATAAAACAAATTACAATATATCAAACCACAATTTTAATAAATAAGTAATTACAAAATTATTTGAAAAAATTTGAAATTTAATTCGGTAACATTTTAAAAAGTTATCAAATTATAGATTTATAGATAAGGTATAGATTTCTTTTAGATAGATTTATCTTTAGATATAAATATAGATTTCTTTTAAAATTTTGGAAATATGAATTTTCACACAGTTGTGATATAGTCTGACTAATAAAATAGGGACAACACAATTATACACTTAAAATTCAATATGGTATTTTTGTCTTATCATACATTTATAACCGCAATTTATATTATTCCCCTGTATATTATATTCAGCCTATCAAAACCAAATTTGAAACGTTGGGCTATAATTAAATTTCTACCTAAATGTTTTTTCGTCAACTCGACCGTCAATTTTTAATAATTGTGTAATATTTCTAAATATTCGTAAATTATTTGTTTAAAATTTTTTTTTTAAATATTGCGTGTATATGTTGGCCATTTTGTGCTTACGCTTGACCAACCAACTGAATATAATAATTTTTTTTTTCAAATATATAACTATAAGATTTATCTTTAATTCGTCGCTTTCATTGCTTTAGTTTTGTTAGTTTTACAATAATAATATATTCAATTTAATTATAAGAAATGAAAAATTTGTTTGTTTTCATTGAAATAAGATATATTAAAAATCAAATTGCTAAGCGGCATCAACCAATTTTAACATATCAATTTGAGATTGCCAACCATAACATTAAGAATATTTTTAAAAATAAAATTAAATTGTGCTCGTATTGAAATAAAAAATATAGTTGAATATTCCTCTATCTTAGAGTTGATATCTTTGGAATGATCTGATTTTTAGTTTTTGAAGTAAATCTATTATAATCAGGCTGATTCTGACATACCCTCACAGATGTAAAAATAGTCATAGCAAAGACTTTTCTCTTAGCTAAGACTAAAACCTCTTAAATGCGATTCTGTATGTAGTCACAACTGTGAGATGTCAAACAAAACCTCTTAGCTTAAGACCGTCAAACATGGTCATCTTAAGCATCATAATTTAACATTTCATATTTTTTTACTTGGATTCTTGAATGAAAAATTATGTTAATAAAGGATAAAATATTAATTTTGAATTATTTATGTAATTATTTAAAATTTATAATAATTACCTATATTTTATTTTGTATCAAAATTTTAAAACAAAATATATATTGATAATGATTTTAAATGAAATGGCAATTGAAGATTTTATATTTGCAATATCAAAGTTTGACGTCTCATGTTGTTTTATTTGTGCAAATTTTATTATATAATCTTTAAGCAAAAACATAAACATTCTTTTTGAACAAATTTATTCTAAAATTAATAATTAATCATTATATGGTATAATTTTATATTAATTACATATAAATTATCTATAATAATAAAATAAAGTGTTTGTCTGTCTGCGTGCGATCTCCAGCGAAATCTGTAGCACACAGGAGTCTGAAATTTTGTCAGGAGAAGGCCATTAACAGGTACTAATGCACCTCGGAGCCGAAATTTTGAAATTTAATTTAGTTTTTTTATAATTAATAATCTATAATAATAAAATAAAGTGTTTGTCTGTCTGCGTGCGATCTCCAGCGAAATCTGTAGCACACAGGAGTCTGAAATTTTGTCAGGAGAAGGCCATTAACAGGTACTAATGCACCTCGGAGCCGAAATTTTGAAATTTAATTTAGTTTTTTTATAATTAATAATTTTGATTTTCCTAATGGTTATATGTATGCCTAAATGTATATTATATTTTATACTTGAATTTTATTCAACTTTTATTCAGGTATCTTTGATTGATTCTTTTTTCCGCAAAACAAAATTACCATTCAAATGGAAAATTAAAGTATAATGTGACAAACAAATTCATTTAGATGAAAATTATATACATTTATATATTTATTATATACATACATGATACAATTGTATGTATCCAACACATTACGTTGCAACAAATATTTCTAATTGACAACAAACACGTTCTTGGTTTGGTGTATATAAATGTGTAATACATATTTTATTTGGTTTAAATATATGTGATACATGTTCAAAATATAGAAAATTGGAAAATTGAAAAATTCTTTTCCTCTTTTTAGAAACATTGATGCAGCAAGTTTTTGCAATGGAACCTTTGTATTGAAGAAAAGGATTATGAACAATAATATCAAAGCTACAGGTTGAAAGTGTTTTACTTATTAAGAAAAATATGCGTCCCCATTAATTTCAAAAACAAACAAACCATGTAGGTTATTTGAAGAAATCGGTAAAATATATGCAAATATGTCAACAAATGAAGTGATTTGACTGGTTTTAGATTAGTATATAAGTCTGGATTTATAATTGATATTATTCTTATTATTATTTTTATATTATACTACAAATTAGTCTTATTATTATGTTTGTCCAAATTTTTTTTTTTAAACTCTGGCAGAAATGTCGAAATAAGACGATGGCCATAAATCGACAAAACCCAAAAAACGAAAACCTTCACTTAAAATGCTGTCATTCTTAGACCGGTTTTTCGATCAAAATCGTGTTTCGTATCAAACATCTGCGCTATGCATATTTAGTCTGCTCTTCAAAGTTTTCTTTCAGTGACATGCTCCATTACTAATAAAAGCACACAGAGCAGAGCGCATGTAGAGCATTGGAAATAGTTGGTAAAATATATTTGAAAATCTAAATCGACTTTATTTAAGATCAGCAAATAATCTGGATAGATTGATAAATGATATTAGTCAACATGAAATGTACGATAAAACAGTAAATTTTAGTGCGGTGTGCCTATTTTGTATCGCAAGTATGACGGTTCCAGAGTAAGTCATTGATAACTGTAACACCCAATAAACGAATGTTTTGACGTTCACCTTATTTTTCGCGACACATATTAAGCCGATTAACGCGAAAAATTGCAAGTGTTTAATTTAAACTCTCCGAAACTCTTTACCAATCACTTTCAAATGTTGACCTTCCTTTCAATTTTCAAACTATCTGGATTGATCAGCTAGAGTGCTAATGATCTCTGTTATTCATATTTCCCAAATGAAAAAATTAAAATAGGCTTCTTCTATTCTCATTACGACTCTTTGAAATTATTCTTACTAATTCAACAAAATCTACGCACACAAACTTTTTTATAGGCGTAGCAACCCGTACGCCGGGTCCTGCTAGTTATAAAATAAAATACATTTCAAGACTGATATTCAATAAAATGGCGGTTGAATATTTTCAAAAACGAAAATTATTAATATCTTAAAATATTTTCCAAAACATAAACTTGATTTTTACAAAAAACTATTATATACAATATTGCCATAATTATTAATAACAGTTTATCTGGTATTTTAATTTATTTAAATTATTTAAGAAGAAAATATGACATTTTATAATAACTTTAATGATAAAAATAGCCGTTTGAAAGATCTCCAAAAATATTTGTAGAATTTTTATGAGGTTTTTTATGACAACGTTCACTGAATCGCAGATATTCCTCTTAAAAATATTGTCATAACAAAAATAATCATAGTTAAGACCTCTTAACTCAGAATCAGCCTGAAAAGTCCAATATAGTGACAAAATATCTCTAGCATCTTTGCTCT
The DNA here is from genome assembly GCA_963693315.1 of Diogma glabrata. Taxonomy (NCBI): domain Eukaryota; kingdom Metazoa; phylum Arthropoda; class Insecta; order Diptera; family Cylindrotomidae; genus Diogma; species Diogma glabrata. Next base: position 351,364,259 of record OY856186.1, read on the forward strand.
GCGGTGTATAAGCAAAACATTTTTTTAAATATCAAACAAACGTTCCAAATCAAGATCATCAGCGCCAATAAAACTATAGCATAAAACAATAAAATAAAAAAAATTTAAGGAAACTAATCAAATTTACTATCAAAAAAATTTCTGTCAAATAGTTAAAAAGAAATTATGCAAATAGTAATAAAAATTAAGGAACGAATTACTCAAAAATTTTACGCAAACCAAATGATTTGACGGAAGCAATGAACTTACTATTTTGAAATTCTAGTTTTCCAATAAAAAATTATTAACAAAAACATAATAATTGTAAGAACCATTTTTATTTTATTAATATATTTAATTACCACATATATAAATCACATCATACAAACATTTTTTTCATAGTTTTATTGTTTTATTATTACGCCATTTTTTATTTTTTTTTAATGGTTTTGTGTTTCGTGTAACAAAACTTCACAAAAAATGAATAACAATATTAAATGAAATAAAATCGCATCACATCATATTTTGTCGTCACGCAATTTTTTGTGTTCTTAATCGTTCCGTTATTGTTTTGTATAATTTCAATGTGTTTGATACTTGCTCTTCTACACCTCTTTCAGCGATTGTTTTGAAATAATTGCTTTTGAAAAAAAAATGTTATAAAACATTTATGAAATTTAACCTTCCGTTTTGGGAATGAGAGATAGAAAAATGATTCGATCAGTAAAATTTTATTTTTGTATTGGCTAAAAACGTTACATATATGTAAAAGCTATCATAATTTTGAGCATACGGTGCATACTATGTGTATTTCTCGCCATCTTATCTATTTTGCGCAGGCTTACAATCACCTCGTTACATAACCAGGTAACTCAAGTTTTGCCATCAAATATCACGAAAATCCCGACGATACATGAACATCACGCAAATGATTGTTGTTGAAATACTTTGTTCATCATTCTTTCAAACATTGGCGATTCCACATGTCCAAGCCACATAACCCAGTTAGATTTAATGCAGTCGATTGTTCGTTCAAAATAATTGAGACTAAACAACTTTCCAATTTGAAAAGCTCAATTATTTTTTAATGAAGTTTTAAAATTTTGAAATCAGAACGTTTTTTTTTAATTCACGAAGAAACCGAATGAGACAAATTTTCTGATAAAAATCATATTCATAAACCATTAGAATTTTTAATTCATTATGTCTGAATATTGGATAACTTTTGAATTATTAGGGATTTTTTGTGAGCACATAAACTCAAGGAATTAAGGAAATTGCTTGATTTTTTCAACGCTGTGTCATTGAAATATTCTCAAATTTTTTTAGCTCATAAAATTTGGAATTATAGGAGGTGACGTTTCTAAAAACTGTGCGATGTTTGAAAACCTTGACGACACCACACTTAACAGAAAAAGAAAAAGAAAAGAAAAGATTGCTTTGTATTTCTGTACTCCGGTCATTATAGTTTTCGTTGAAAATTTACCAAACTTTCAGTCATTGTGATTTCTTTTTCAAATTTGTTTGTCCAACGAATTATTTGGGGGCTGAAAATTGATAAACACTTTTTTGACTGTTTGTCAAAAATCTAAATTTTTTAGAATTTTTTTAAAAAAGCTCGTACACTTTTGCTTTAGGTTAAACATTTTTGTATGAATTAAATTTTAAACTTTTAAAACAAACTTACTTCTTATTTTTTTTTAATTCCATTAAGCCCTACCCATACAAGATTGTACAACTGGTCTAATTATGGTCTATTACTGGTGACCAGTAATGCAACAATGGCCGAGTACTGGAAACCATGACTGGACCATTAACATAATTGCACTGGATGATGACTTCGGACAATAAATGTCAGCCATTCATGAGCCGGAGAAAAAAAGCAATGGCACATACAACGGTGTACAGTTAGTCCAGTAACGAACAAATAATAATGACCTGTATCGTCGTAATGGCCGAGTGAGCCATTAAAAAAAAAATAAAATCATATGCATAAATTTAAATAAATTGGATACAAAATAATTCAAAATAAAATAAAAATGTTTCATGAAAAAAATTTACAACTTATTCCATCCTCATCAATATTATTACAGTTTTTTAGCCAAGAAACGATAACTTAACTATAGGTGAAAATTTTTCAAATATATGTTTTTAAAATGGATATTGCTCTTGTGAATTTTAAACAAATGACATAGATCGGCTAATTCTTGGTTGCAGTATTGGCTCAATAACAATAGCCATTTAATGTTAACCATTAATGGCCATTTAAAGTAAACTGTACCGACCATTTTCTATAAACTGTAAATCAGCCGGATCATGGTTCCAGTAATGGCCCAATAACAATAGCCAAGCAATGTTTACCATTCGTGGGCCAGTGCTTGGCCATTTAAATGTAACTATATACTGGCTTTCTGTAAACCATAGATCGGCCGATAAATGGTTCTAGTACTGGCCCAATAACAATAACCAAGTATTGTTAACCATTAACGGGCCAGTGCTTGGCCGTATTTCAAAGCCGTGTAAACCCTGCTTGGGTAAAGGCTGGTGGACTGATCATCCATATCAAAAAATCCAAATATGTGAATCCTTCAAATAAAATTCCTTTAGAAAATTAACTAAGTTGTAAAATTCATACAGATGCAGTCAACTTTGCGTAGATCAATAACTTTGATGAAAATATCATCAATTCATATAAATCAGAAAACACAAAACATTATAATTTATTTCACATGCTTGACAATTGCTTATTTTAAGCCCCTACATCGAAAATGACAACTGTCAACACGTCACCAATTGAATTGTTGTTGCTAAAATTGTCAATGCAACTGCGATAGGGAGGCTAGATTTACTGATACGCTGTAATTTTTAGAATAGTTTTTCATATAATTAAAAACTGTTCTATAAATATTTTACAATATTCTAAAAAATATTTTAATTATTTAAATAGTTTTATGAATATCATACATTAGGGGGAAGTGGGGATGGTATAAACAGTTTTTACTTAAAGCTCAATAACTTTAAAACCATAAAACATTTTTACTTAAAAACTGTTTCATTGTAAAATTTCATATCTTTACTACAAAAAACTATTTTTTTTAATTACGTAACTAAACATTAAGTATAAAATTTTGAATTTCAAAAAATTTATGTTTCTCGTTTAAAGTATCCCCACTGGTGGGGCACTTATAAACAATTAGCATTTTTGTATGGGGCACATATAAACACCCAAAAAACACCACAATAAAATTCATAAAGTACCTTTTTTAAAAATTTTTATTATTTATTGTGCTTCAAACAATATATATAAGCATATAACATATATATTTCTTTAAAAAAAAACAATATTTTTCGATTGTTGTAAAACCTCAATAAATTCAGGTAGAAAATTATAAAGAAAAAAGCAAAAATTCAATCTCATCGTATGTTTAGGTTTTGCAAATCAATATCAAAAGTGAAACGGGAAACCACACGTATACCATATAACCATACCATGCTTCACATATAAACGCGTTTATACTATCAAAATTTTTTTTGTTTATATGTGCCCCACGTGGCGATTTTAGGGTTATGTTTTGAAAAAATATTCCAAGATCTAAAATTTGGCTAAAACAAAGAAATATTATGTTTCTTGAATATTTCAGCTATCAAAACATGTTGGAATATTTTTAAACATATGATGGTAAAAAAAGTTATTCGAGTTTTACAAAAAAAAAAAATATTTACTTTTGGGTTGCCAAAACATCTATTCACTAATAACTTTTGAACAATACTGACTTCAGCTGTCAAATTCTCCTGGTGTGTGTAATCGATCGAAGCGACCTCTGTGATATTTTTGCCGAATTTTTTGATTGATGTTTTGTGAGGGAAATTAAAACTGTTTACAGTTGCCCCATGTTTATACTATCCCCACTTCCCCCTAATTATAACCATAACAATAATAGGAATATTATAATAAAAAAAGTCATATATATAAAATTAAATAGATAATATTTCATTTAACTTCAATTAAAAAACCAACCAGTCTGAAAATATTAGGATATTTAAATAAAAAATGTTGAAGTGTATAAGACGAATTGTTTTAATATATTATTATTATCACTTGAAGTAGTTCATTCCACAAATTAAAAAATTTATTGATAATCTTCTATTCTATGTATATCTCGTCTCCTTCTATTCTATATATATTTTTTCCAAACATTACATACTCAAAACTATCATCCACTGTTCCTTCGGTTTCCTGTACATTAAATTCACAACTATTAGTTTTGTTTTCACCTTTACACAATTTCCTACATCCAAACAAACACATTTTATTTTCCTTATCTTCTTTCGGATACAATATGTTATTGCATTCTTGACAAAATCTTATACCGAACAATGCAGGCCCATCATCACGTCACAGCATCTTCTCAAACATTATTTCTAACAAATTTTTAATAGCAACAAAATTAATCAATAAACTTAAAAATAAAAAAACTTTACTGTACTAAAATAAAAGCAATAGCTTATTTGTTTGTTATCTTTAAAACTAATAAAATTTACATAATGTGTCGATCGAGCATTTGATCGATTATTTATAGTTAGATTGTTCATCTCTTGTTTCTTTTTCATTATGCTTTTCATCGCACACAAATTTAAAATCGTTGCCAATATAAAATGATAGCCAAACCATTTCCATATACAATCTCATTAAACAATTCTAATCAAACGAGAAAATATTCTCCTTACCAACTACAGACAATCTTTTATAAATTTGATCAACCGTACTATATATACATATAATATTATGACAACAGCTTAACATAACGAAATTGCTATTATCCATGTTGATAGAAACATATATTACTGCTTATGTGACACAACAAAGCAATTAACTGAGAAAATGTTGAAAAGAGGTTGATTGACCTAGAACACATAAATGTTTTTATGTTTGTTGACATGGATTATTTTGATATAATGAACTGAAATAAGGACAGAACCGAAATAAAATAGTAAATCATTTAGAGAATTTGTTTAGAAATAAATATTATTGTTTTACAGTAAAACTCAAAATACACTGAAAAACACTTGTAGGTAAAATACAACAAACAATGGTCTGCTGAATGTATTTAAAGGGCACGTTGTTCGATTTGGTTTTGTTTTAACAAACAAAATGTTAATTTCCAGTTTTTCACAAATATGTTTGTTTAAGATTTTTAACTACCTTTACAAACAGTTCGTTGTTCAATGTTTATTTCATTCAACAACGAAAATCAACGAACTGCTTGTTCCATCCAACCCAAACCATAAACCAAAATTATAATATATAAATGTGAAAAAATTCGATTAGTGCTGTACTAAGTGTAAGTAAGATATACCTAAATATGTGTAAAATTTTAGTGTTTACGAATTAAATAATTTAAATGTTCTAAAAAGTTTAAGAAAAGTAAATCAACAGGATCGTCTTAATGATCTCTATAGAGGTAAATTTGGTTTGTTCATAATTGTTAATGTAAATTAAAATAATTTTAGAAAATATAAGTATGTTTAATATAGTATTATAACATAATCTAATTAATTGTATACACCATAGTGGAAATATTTCTTAAAATCAATCAAATAAAATGTCAAAAGTTAACAAACATGTTCGTTATTTTAACGGTCTCGCATAGTGGTTTTGTTCGTAATATTCAATAAACATGTTTATAAAATTTACAAACTGTCCGTTAAAAATTGTTGGTAAAATAAATTTAACTGACGCCAGTTTGTTGAATTGAACGACCAATTTGTGGGATTAAAAGTAACAGAAATGTTTGTTGAATTGAAGGAGATTTTTGTAAATTTTAGAAACATTTTTAACGTGAAAACTTCTTTAGCTACGTAATGCAATCTTGAATGAGGTATTTGTATTTATATATTCGCGTTACCATTTTTAATATGCATTTTTGAAGAACAAACATATTTTTTTTAAATATGAAATACATCTATCATTTCTTAACGTTTCAAATTGCGATGTGGATATCGCGCTCGACTGATGTTCTGTAGGTCGTGAGTTCAATTCCAAGTGTGCTACATATTTTTTTATTGTTCTTTTTTTAATTTTTTTTAAATACCATTAAAATTATTTTTTTCTATTCATGAATTCATAAACATAATAAAAATTTATTTTTACGTATTTTAAAAAATTGATCTAGGGGAGAGTTGCCATATGCGTACTGGTCACTCAAATCGTACCAGTGCCATTATTCAATAATTTTTACAGTTTTATGCAATCTGTATCCTATTTCACCAAACTTACAAATTTGTAATTTCATACAAATTTTTACAAAATTTGTGAAAATTTGCATGAAATTACAAATTTGTAAGTTTGGTGAAATAGGGTACTGGTGGTAAACATATTAGCTTTTATCTAAGGCGATAAAGTAGAAACAAATTAACAATCAGTATAAGTATTTTCTTGTGAATAACAGAAGTAATAAACATTCAGGTAGGTTTGATGTTAATTTCAAACGATTTAATTCGACTTAATTTCGTATAACTGTACAGTTTCTGAGGTAGCGTTAAATACTTTTGAGAACTGATTATGTTTTATTATTTATTTTATTGAATTTAAGAAACATGATAATAATATTGTAAGGTTAGGTTCAAATATTTGACGGGAAGACTTATTCCTAAATCGTGCCACACTGTAGTTTTCGAATCATACTGGTACGATTTAAGATACTGATGTCAAATTTGCCGCGTGAATAAACTGTTTAAAACAAAAAAAAATTTTTGGAATTTTTTGGCATGGAAAAGCGGAAATATTGTGAATGGACAGTAGAACAAATGGAAGTAGCCCCTAATTTTAATTCCTCCCATCAGGTACGATATTGGAAACTGGCTAGTACCATTTAGGATACCGGTGTCCTAAATCGTACTTTTTGCATGGTCTGAAGAAATTGGCCATATCACAATGATCTATCAATGAGTAGTTAAAAAATTATGTTAAATTGCACCTTTGATAGTTAACAAATGGATTTAAATCCTAATATTTGCTAAAATGCCTAGTAAAGAATATTTAAACTGCCTTTAAAATTAAGTGGTACGCATATGGCAACTCTCCCCTATAATGCAGTTTTTTAAAGTTATATTGCTACTGTCTTTTTCAATTTGCATTCGAGTCATCATGCTAAATAAATATTGAATATATATAAATTGAAAGTATGTCTGTTTGTCCTTTATGAGAGATTCGAATCATCCTAATTAGTGTCGTGATTTGAATCCATTTTGGCAGACACTCTATTCAATTACGGCACCAAGGCGAAGCGATGGTATTTCGAAGTTGAAATTTCATCACTATTTATCTGCTTAAGCTGAGTTTTTCAGCCATCATAAAGAAATTTATGTTTGTTTTTTTTTGTTCCGTTTTTAATTCTAGTCTTTATATCTTAGTTTGATGTTAACTCTACGTAGACGTTTTAATTGTTTCCATCCTCTAACTATGCTATTACTTAATGAATAACTGTGTAATCTATGAGTTTGGAAGACAATTTTCAAGATTTCACTAGTGGGAAATTGTCTTCCAAACTCGTAGATAACACAGTTATTCATTCAATGCTGTCATAGTTAGGGTTCTAGAAATAGAGCTATCGAGTTTGTTCTAGAAAAATCTTAAAAAATGGAAGTATTTCAAAAAAAATTTTCATTGAATTTTCGACTACTTATTTTTTGAGTTATTACCGAAAACGAGTGGTTTTTTTGGCCCCCCCCTTATTTTCGAACATTATAAAAGAAAAAATTTAAAAAAATTTATGGGTGTAGGGACTTTGCTAAGTCAAAACCAAAATTTTTTTTTGGTTGTTATAATTTCAAATGTTCATTAGAGGGGGGGTTTAAAGTAGAAATTTTGAAAAAAAACTATTTTTGATCATGGCATGTTGGGTGTCCTATGAAAGGTGATTATTTTCAAAAGCACAGTTTTCGATTTCTTTTTAAAAATGTAAACATTTTTTTTGTCCCCCCCTTAACTTCGAACATTACAAAAGAAAGAATTAGAATTAAAATAAGACTAAAAATTACACTAAAATTTAAAATTGAATAAAAAAATGAAATTTCCAACGATGGTTGCTCTAACTCCAACTCTAGTAAAGAAATAATGATTAATAATGATTACAAAACGGATTAGAATCATGGTACTGATGAGTAAGCATCGAACCACATTCCAAAACACATTTCGAACCCCAACCATTTCACAAAAATTCGGTTTTGTATTTTTTTTTTAAAACGTTGTCAACCAAATACAAATCAGGATGTTTTGTTTTCTGCAATTCGTGTTCGTAAAAGTGGCTGGCAATTGGTTTATTCAAATAATCTTTGAGCAAATATGTTATTGGAATTTTATGTTTTACTTCAACGATTTGAAATATTTCAGTTGACCAGTTAGGGGTGTACGATTTTTGGAAAATTGTAATAAGCAAATATAAAACAATTTTCGAAAAATCATACACCCATAACTGGCCAACTGAATTATTTCAAATCGTTGAAGTAAAACATAAAATTCCAATAACATATTTGCTCAAAGATTATTTGAATCAACCAATTGCCGGTCGCTTTTACGAACACGAATTACAGAAAACAAAACATCCTGATTTGTATTTGATTGAAAAAGTTTTGAAAAAAAAAAAATAAAAACCGAATTTTTGTGAAATGGTTGGGGTTCGACAACACACAAAACTCATGGATTAATCAAAACAGTTTTATTTAAATAATAAAAATAATAAAAAGTATTTGAAAACGATCTAGCTGTATTAGACTATGAAACCTGTGGAAATAAGATAAAGATTATTAGTTAAATAAAAATTTAGTATTGAATAATCATGCAAAAATTTAATAAATAAGTCATAGTAGGATGTGTGTATGGACATTTAATATTTAAAAATAATAATGATAATAAAATCATTGATAATATCGGAGTGACTTGAGTGATCCATTATAAGTATAAATTATTTTTTGTATTTTTTAAAAAATTGTAAATCCTTAAACTCACTCAACCAAAAAAAAAAAAAATAAAACAAAACTTTTCACTTTTTAAAATAATTATTTTTAATTTAAAATGCAAATTTAATTTCAATTCTTTTTTTTTTTTTTTAATAACTTAACTACATGTTTCGAGATACAATATCTCATCTACAGGTTGTTTGTACAATTAAAGAAATTATGGTCACAATACTAATATTTATACCTAAAGAACTTATTATCTACTTTTTTGAATTTATTGTTCTGGGTGTAAACTAATTGATGGAAAATTAAACAATTAAACAAAATTAAAAAAATTAAAAAAAAATCAAAAACGAAAAAAGGATTAAAATACAAAACAAAGAGAAGAGGAACAAAAAAAAAATTTTTCATATATAAAAAAAAAAAAACTGAAAATATTAAACAAGAGGGCGGGTTATGGGTTTAAATTAAACAATGGAGATTGGATTTTAGCATCTTCTAAATTCATCAGGTGTTCTGTTTTTGCAATATAAAATGATTCATATGCATCCAATTTCCATTTGTTTATTACAGGTTTGATTATTTTTGAATTTCTAAAATCTATTTTATGGTTTGATTGTATCATATGCGCTGCTACACTGGATTTGTGTGTTTGTTTTTGTAAAGTGGCTGCTCTGTGTTCCTTAATTCTCGTCTCATAGTCCCTTGATGTTTGTCCTATATATACATCTTGACAATCCTCGCACTTGATTTGGTAAATGCCGGATTTACTATTTGATCCTTCTCTATCTTTAAAATTATTTAGCTGGGTTTTTATGGACGTAGTTGGTCTTGTTACTATTTCTATTTTATGCTTGTGGAAGACTTTCTGCAATTTATTTGTTATTTTTGGATAAAACGGCAGACTTATTCTTTTGTATGTTTTATGTTTATCAAGTATCGGAGAAAGATTGGTTAGTTGTTTTTTATGATGTTTAACTCTATGCTTTTCAATGATTATATTTGCAAATTCTATTGTATAACCGTTAGCTATTGCCGCGTTCTCTATGTATTTAACTTCTTCTTGAAATTCTTTTTCTTCCATCGGAATGTTGTACAAACGGTGGGCCATGGAATGAAATGCAGCTTGCTTGTGTGAAATGTGATGATGTGAATCTGAAGTAATAAATCTATTGGTGTTGGTTTGTTTTCTAAATATCCCAAATTTTATTTTATTTGTTGGTAGTTTGATAATTCTGATATCCAAAAAGTTTAAACAATCATTTTCTTCTACTTCCAATGTAAATTTAATTGTTGAATGTTGTGAATTCAGTTTTTCTAGTACTGTTGAAATATCTGATTTTTTAACAATTGCAAAGATGTCATCCACATATCTATACCATATTCTTGGAAACAGGCTGAAGTTTTCTTTAAGATTTGATTCCAATTTACTCATGAACACATTACTAATATATGGGGCCAACTTGCTACCCATCGTTGTTCCAGATGTTTGTTTATAAAACTTTTTTCTGAACTGGAAAAAGCTTTGGTCCATGCATGTTTTAGCTACTTTTGTTAAAGCACTAACTAGTGGATATGGAACGTTGTTTTTCATGAGATGTTCTTCAAGGTATTCTATTGCTGGAATCACTGGGATACTGGGAAACAGCGCGACTACATCAAAGGAAACAAGAAGTTCGTCTGGATCCAATATTATATCTTTTATGTTGTTCACTAATTCCATTGAGTTTACTACGCTGAGACCTTTAGGTGATGGTATTTTGTTAACTTGCTCTAGGAACCATTTAGCCATATGTTCTGTTGGTGTTGAAATATTTGATGCTATTGGTCGCATTTTATCGCCTGGCTTGTGAATTTTCGGTAGACCATATAATTTTGAAACTTTTGGATTCGACACGTTGAATTTAAATTCTAGGAAACGGTTTTGTAACAAAGCTGACACCTCTTTTGTAACTTGTTTTGCTTGTTGAACCATTTTATTCAATGGATCTCTTGTGTTACCGTTTTTCCATGTGTGCTCGATGTATGGTCCTTCTTTGATGGTATTTAAAATTCTTTGATCATAATCCACTTTGTCCATAACTACAACAGCATTACCTTTATCAGCTTTAGTAAATATGATATCTTTATTCTCTTTGAGGGAGTTAATTATTTTGTATGGTGTTGATGATTTTGGTTTACTGTTGGCATTTTTGTTTCGCAGGATAACCTTTTGCGTTTCAAATCTGATGTTTTGTTTGATTAAATTTTGACATCTTGAAATTCCTGATTCGATATCTACAACTATATCTTCTACGGGAGGTGTTCGTGGTATTGTTGCGAATTTTAGACCTTTGTTAAGCATGTTCAACTGTTTTGGCGTTAATTCTGTGGATGACATATTGTGGACGAAATTTGGTATATCTGGTACTGTTTGAATGGATGTTGTAGCATTTCTTGGTTTAAGATTGTTTATTTTTTTCCTATGAATTCGATTCTGTTTTTTATATATTATTTTAATTCTTCTTTGGGTGTATGTATCAAAATCCAACCAAAAGCAGTTATATAAAATGCTTTCAGTGTAATACGTTAGAATTTTTAGGTGATTGTAATATATATTCATTTCCAAACTGTTTAGTTTTGCATACTTTGTTTTGATTTCTTCTCTCAACCAATTGATCTTTGTGTTGATTTCTATTTTCTTTGTAATATTGTTGTTTGTTGCAAATTTAACTTTCATGAAATTAGGGAAAATTTTTAGTTTTTTGCATCTTTTTAAAAATTGAATGTGTGTTTTCAGCATTGTGGCCTTGATCTTCAACTGTACATATTTATCCAACTCCTTTTTTTGGATGGAATCCATTTTAATAAAATCATTGATAATATCGGAGTGACTTGAGTGATCCATTATAAGTATAAATTATTTTTTGTATTTTTTAAAAAATTGTAAATCCTTAAACTCACTCAACCAAAAAAAAAAAAATAAAACAAAACTTTTCACTTTTTAAAATAATTATTTTTAACTAGCAGGACCCGGCGTACATTGCTACGCCTATAAAACAGTTTGTGTGCGTACATTTTGTTGAATTAGTAAGAATAATTTTAGAGAGTCGTAATGAGAATAGAAGGAGCCTATTTCAATTTTTCCGTTTGGGAAATATGAATAACAGAGATCATTGGTATTCTAGCTGATCAATCCAGATAGTTTGAAAATTGAACAGAAGGTCAACATTTGAAAGTGATTGGTAAAGAGTTTAGGAGATATTAAATTCAACACTTGCAATTTTTCGCGTTAATCGGCTTAATATGTGTCGCGAAAAATAAGGTGAACGTCAAAACATTCGTTTATTGATTGTTACAGTTGTCAATGACTTACTCTGGAACCGTCATATTTGAGGTACAAAATAGGCACACCGCACAAAAAGTTACTGTTTTATCGTACCATGTCATATTGACTAATTTCATTTCTATCCAGATTATTTGCTGATCTTAAATAAAGTCAATTTGGATTTTCAAATATATTTTACCAATTATTTCCAATGCTCTACATGCGCTCTGTGTGTTTTTATTAGTAATGTAGCATGTCCCTGAAAGAAAACTTTGAAGAGCAGACTAAATATGCATAGCACTGATGTTTGATACTTTGTTACTAATCGAAAAACCGGTCTAAAAATGACAGCATTTTTAGTTAAGGTTTTCGTTTTTTGGGTTTTGTCGATTTATGGCCATCGTCTTATTTCGACATTTCTGCCAAAGTTTAAAAAAAAAATTTGGACAAACATAATAATAAGACTAATTTGTAGTATAATATACAAATAATAATAAGAATAATATCACTTATAAATCTAGACTTATATACTAATCTGAAACCAGCCAAATCACTTCATTTGTTGACATATTTGCATATATTTTACGGATTTCTTGTTTGTTTGTTTTTGAAATTAATCGACGCAAATTTTTCTTAATAAGTAAAACACTTTCAACCTGTAGCTTTGATATTATTTTTCATAATCGTTTTCTTCAATACAAAGGCTCCATTACAAAAACTTGCTGCATCAATGTTTCTAAAAAGAGGAAAAGAAACGCCCATTTTCTATATTTTGGACATGTATAACATATATAATTGGAGTGAAGCGTAGCGAAACTCCATTTTTCCAGAATTCGGATTTTCGATTGTCCGCATACTCCTCCCAAACTATTAAAGATATCAAAATGAAATTTTACGTGTAAGACGACATCTTGCCATAGATGGTTTACAAAAAAAAAATATTTTTTAGACATACCACGGAGGAATAATCACCGAAAAACGGTTCCCATAGACTTTCAATGGGAAAATTGAAAAAATTGCTTGCTTCGCTCCTTTTTATCAATTGCATTTTGCATTGGTTACCTAGTATATATTTTATATAATATATATTATATATAAACTAAATGAAATATGTATTACACATGTATATACACCAAGCCAAGAACATGTTTGTTGTAAATTAGAAATATTTGTTGCAACGTAATGTGTTGGATGCATATAATTGTATCATGTATGTATATAATAAATATATAAATGTATATAATTTTCATCTAAATGAATTTGTTTGTCACATTATACTTTAGTTTTCCATTGAATGGTAATTCAGTTTTGCGGAAAAAAAATCGATCAAAGATAACTGAGTGAAAGTTGAATTGAAAAAGCCAAGTATAAAATATAATATACATTTAGGCAAACCATTAGGAAAATTAAAATTATTAATTAAAAAAACTAAATTAAATTTTAAAATTTCGGCTCCGAAGTGCATTAGTACCTGTTAATGGCCTTCTCCTGGCAAAATTTCAGACTCCTGTGTGCTACAGATTTCGCTGGAGAGCGCACGCAGACAGACAAACACTTTATTTTATTAATTTAGATTTAAAATGCAAATTTAATTTCAATTCTTTTTTTTTTTTTTAATAACTTAACTACATGTTTCGAGATACAATATCTCATCTACAGGTTGTTTGTACAATTAAAGATATTATGGTCACAATACTAATATTTATACCTAAAGAACTTATTATCTACTTTTTTGAATTTATTGTTCTGGGTGTAAACTAATTGATGGAAAATTAAACAATTAAACAAAATTAAAAAAATTAAAAAAAAAAAATCAAAAACGAAAAAAGGATTAAAATACAAAACAAAGAGAAGAGGAACAAAAAAAAAATTTTTCATATATAAAAAAAAAAAACTGAAAATATTAAACAAGAGGGCGGGTTATGGGTTTAAATTAAACAATGGAGATTGGATTTTAGCATCTTCTAAATTCATCAGGTGTTCTGTTTTTGCAATATAAAATGATTCATATGCATCCAATTTCCATTTGTTTATTACAGGTTTGATTATTTTTGAATTTCTAAAATCTATTTTATGGTTTGATTGTATCATATGCGCTGCTACACTGGATTTGTGTGTTTGTTTTTGTAAAGTGGCTGCTCTGTGTTCCTTAATTCTCGTCTCATAGTCCCTTGATGTTTGTCCTATATATACATCTTGACAATCCTCGCACTTGATTTGGTAAATGCCGGATTTACTATTTGATCCTTCTCTATCTTTAAAATTATTTAGCTGGGTTTTTATGGACGTAGTTGGTCAAAGAATTTTAAATACCATCAAAGAAGGACCATACATCGAGCACACATGGAAAAACGGTAACACAAGAGATCCATTGAATAAAATGGTTCAACAAGCAAAACAAGTTACAAAAGAGGTGTCAGCTTTGTTACAAAACCCTTTCCTAGAATTTAAATTCAACGTGTCGAATCCAAAAGTTTCAAAATTATATGGTCTACCGAAAATTCACAAGCCAGGCGATAAAATGCGACCAATAGCATCAAATATTTCAACACCAACAGAACATATGGCTAAATGGTTCCTAGAGCAAGTTTACAAAATACCATCACCTAAAGGTCTCAGCGTAGTAAACTCAATGGAATTAGTGAACAACATAAAAGATATAATATTGGATCCAGACGAACTTCTTGTTTCCTTTGATGTAGTCGCGCTGTTTCCCAGTATCCCAGTGATTCCAGCAATAGAATACCTTGAAGAACATCTCATGAAAAACAACGTTCCATATCCACTAGTTAGTGCTTTAACAAAAGTAGCTAAACCATGCATGGACCAAAGCTTTTTCCAGTTCAGAAAAAAGTTTTATAAACAAACATCTGGAACAACGATGGGTAGCAAGTTGGCCCCATATATTAGTAATGTGTTCATGAGTAAATTGGAATCAAATCTTAAAGAAAACTTCAGCCTGTTTCCAAGAATATGGTATAGATATGTGGATGACATCTTTGCAATTGTTAAAAAATCAGATATTTCAACAGTACTAGAAAAACTGAATTCACAACATTCAACAATTAAATTTACATTGGAAGTAGAAGAAAATGATTGTTTAAACTTTTTGGATATCAGAATTATCAAACTACCAACAAATAAAATAAAATTTGGGATATTTAGAAAACAAACCAACACCAATAGATTTATTACTTCAGATTCACATCATCACATTTCACACAAGCAAGCTGCATTTCATTCCATGGCCCACCGTTTGTACAACATTCCGATGGAAGAAAAAGAATTTCAAGAAGAAGTTAAATACATAGAGAACGCGGCAATAGCTAACGGTTATACAAAAGAATTTGCAAATATAATCATTGAAAAGCATAGAGTTAAACATCATAAGAAACAACTAACCAATCTTTCTCCGATACTTGATAAACATAAAACATACAAAAGAATAAGTCTGCCGTTTTATCCAAAAATAACAAATAAATTGCAGAAAGTCTTCCACAAGCATGAAATAGAAATAGTAACAAGACCAACTACGTCCATAAAAACCCAGCTAAATAATTTTAAAGATAGAGAAGGATCAAATAGTAAATCCGGCATTTACCAAATCAAGTGCGAGGATTGTCAAGATTTATATATAGGACAAACATCAAGGGACTATGAGACGAGAATTAAGGAACACAGAGCAGCCACTTTACAAAAACAAACACACAAATCCAGTGTAGCAGCGCATATGATACAATCAAACCATAAAATAGATTTTAGAAATTCAAAAATAATCAAACCTGTAATAAACAAATGGAAATTGGATGCATATGAATCATTTTATATTGCAAAAACAGAACACCTGATGAATTTAGAAGATGCTAAAATCCAATCTCCATTGTTTAATTTAAACCCATAACCCGCCCTCTTGTTTAATATTTTCAGTTTTTTTTTTTTTATATATGAAAAATTTTTTTTTTGTTCCTCTTCTCTTTGTTTTGTATTTTAATCCTTTTTTCGTTTTTGATTTTTTTTTAATTTTTTTAATTTTGTTTAATTGTTTAATTTTCCATCAATTAGTTTACACCCAGAACAATAAATTCAAAAAAGTAGATAATAAGTTCTTTAGGTATAAATATTAGTATTGTGACCATAATTTCTTTAATTGTACAAACAACCTGTAGATGAGATATTGTATCTCGAAACATGTAGTTAAGTTATTAAAAAAAAAAAAAAGAATTGAAATTAAATTTGCATTTTAAATTAAAAATAATTATTTTAAAAAGTGAAAAGTTTTGTTTTATTTTTTTTTTTTTTGGTTGAGTGAGTTTAAGGATTTACAATTTTTTAAAAAATACAAAAAATAATTTATACTAATAATGATAATATTTAAATTTTAACATGCAAAAACTGTGATAATAGACATAAGTAAGAGAACCAAAACAAAAATTTCGTGGAGAATGAAAAAAAGCTAAACAATCGCTTGAAATAAATAATTAACAGACTCTTGAGACAAAAGCCACTCAAATAATGTTCGTTTAAACAAATAACACGAAGACATAGATTTTAGATCGTTAGGTAATTTATTAAAAATTTTTGGTGCTAAAAAAATATGATATTTTCTGAAATGTTCTTTGAACGGACGTGGTACAATACAGGATTGTCCTTCTCTAAGGGAATAAAATTTTAAATGAATCAATCTATGACCGCCGCGATTAAAAAACATTTGAAGTACTCTAAAGACATAAAGATATCGAAGTGGTAAGATTCTATGGTGACAAAATAACGGAAATGACGGTGATTTTAGATTTTTGTAATTAATAACCCTTAGAATATGTTTTTGAATAACCAGGAGGGAATTCAAGTGTGAAACATATGTTCCACCCCAACAAATAAGTCCATATTGTAATCTCGAATAAATAAGAGCATAGTATAAATTAATTAAAACTTCTGTTGGACAAACATTTCGTAAAATATAAAAGTATCTAATAATTTTCCTAAGTTCAGATGATAAAACATCAATATGGGTTTTAAAAGACAACCTTCGGTCGAGCCAAACACCCAAATATCCAAAACAATCAACTTGCTCTATTGTAAAACAGTTGGAACATATAATACCATTGCAATCATTAGTATGATACAATAAGACACTCTCTTGCCAGGGTTTAATTAGATCGAAAAACATACATTTTGACTTATCACTCAAAACCAATTTATTATTCCCAAGCCAAGCGGAAAATATCTTTAAGTCACAAGTCATTCTATTTTTAATATCTTCTCTATTTCCACCGCAATAAATTACAGCTAGGTCATCAGCAAAAGCTATCAGCTTACCATTCATATTACAACGTAGCAGTGAATCAAAAAATATCAAGAAAAGTATCGGTCCCAAAACCGATCCTTGGGGTACCCCAGACACAATGAGTTTTTCATCACTTAAAGTTTCATTTACTTTCACACATGACTTCCTGCCAGAAAGATATGACTCAAACCATTTTAACACTATTCCTCTAAAACCACATTTCCATAAAACGTCTAATAATAATTTGATATTTACCATATCAAACGCTTTAGTTATGTCAAGAAAAAGAGCGCCCGTTTCCATATTCTCATTTATACCAGTATAAATAATATTTAAAGCAGTTAACAACGCATCTTCCGTATTAAGTTTCCTTCGAAAGCCAAATTGATTGTCACTCAACACATCGTATTTTTTTAAAAAACTTAAAATTCGAATTTTGACAATTTTTTCAAAAACCTTAGAAAATACTGATAGCATAGAAATTGGACGGTAATTATTTGGATTAGTGCGATCTCCTTTTTTAAATAATGGCACGACAACAGCTTTTTTTAAAAGCTCAGGAAAAATTCCTTCAGACATACTTCTATTAAAGAGTAGACACAAAATAGGAACAATATTAACACAAACTTTTTTCAAAAATAAACTGTTAAATCCATCAAAACCTGACGAATAGGAGTTTTTCAAACTATGAATGATTGAGAAAATTTCATTACAACTTGTTTCATACATAAACAGATTTTGATGAACAAAAGGAGTAGAATTATCAATATTATTCAAATTTAACGACGCATCCAAATCATTAGCACCAATACCAACAAAAAATCGTTTAACGCATTTGAAATTTCAGAGGCATCAGAAGACATACCATCCTTAGTTATAATTTCCGAAACTTTAGAACTGTTTTTAACACGCCCCGTTAATTTATTTATGTTTTGCCAATGCGTTTTCGCGTCATTATTCTTGTTGAACATATTTTTAAAATAATTATTTTTGGTTGATTCCAACTCAAATTTAATTTGAGAGGATAGATGTCTAATTCTCTCGATTAATTTGCAATTTTTTAGATTTTTATTTAATTTTTTACTAAGTTTTTTTTTTAAATTAATTTTGTTTAGCAATTCGTCACTCATCCAAGGTTTCAATTTTATATCTTTCTGTTTATATTTATGAACATTGGAGCTATTTTCCACATGTGTATTTAGTATTTCTAAGAAGTTGGAGAACCCTTCTGAACAATTTGAAGAGGTATAAACACTAAACCAATTTTCTGCTGCTAGCAAATTGTTCAACTTATCGTAATTTATTATTTTTTTGGAAGGGTCAGTTATAGGTTTGGCAATTTTAGTTTGAGGCAAAGTGATTATTAAAGACACAAGGCCATGGTCCGAAATATGATGGTGCTCTACATTTCCTTCAAACTTTATATCTAAATTAAAATTGCTTCTAATAAAATATGATCAAGACATTTACCACTCACAACCCTTGTAACTTTATTCAGTATAGAATTGAGACCAACAGATGCTATTATAGTGAGATAGTTTTCCATGTCCTTAGAGCTTGTAAATAAATCAATATTAAAATCTCCCACCAAAACAAGATTTTTGGTTCTAACCTTTGGTAAAATTACTTTCAGTTGATCCAGAAACTGCCAAATAGGTGATTCATGTAGACGATAGAAACACAAAAACGAAACAAAAACACCACAGATTTTTATATCGCATCTGATGCAATCAGCTGTTGAACAGTCAATATTTTTAATCGAATAATTTAAGTTTCTTTTCACAAACACCGCGACTCCACCAGAAGCCATATTCACATTACAATTTGCAAATAGATCATAACCCGGTATTGTAAAACGAGAGAGTTCATGATTCTTGACCCAAATTTCACTCAGAAAAATTAAATTTGGAAAACTTTTCAACGACATTAAATGCAAAACAAAGAAATCAAAATTTTGTCTCATAGAGCGAATGTTTTGATGGATTACAGAAAATTTAAAATCTTTTTGAGGATATTCTGTTGAATTTATTACATGGCAAGAAGGTTCATTTATATTAAAATACAAGTTATTATCTTCATTCATCATTTAAATTTTGAGTTTATCAATATCTGATAGAGAGTTAATATAAATGACCTTCTCGCCTTCTTTCTTTTTCGCCATAATTTTGCTGTCACGTACCCATACATACTTAACTATACCTCTTTTTTTAAATTCATTTGCTTTGAACAGCAAATTGCTTTTGAAAACAGTTAAACATTCATTCACATAAACTTTGTTGTTATTATTTAAACCAAATTTTTGACCGGTAAAGTTACTTTTCAACTCTCTTCGTTTTTTAAGAATAACGTCTTTAACCTGTTTTGAAGCACACACACATATAATTTTATTTGATCTATTTCTGTAACAATTCACTATATCATTTTTTTCTAAATCAAGATTAAGACCTTTTACACACAAATCATCAACATTTATTATTTCGGTTATTATTATTTATTATTATTATTATTTCGGTTTTATTTCTCATTTTACAATGGTAAGTATTAAAACTGGACGGATCATAAAGATCAAGTCTAGAAAAAATTCTATTATTTATTGAGGAATGTTCTTGCTATAGAACATGTTTTTAGTATGACGGCTTTTTGACATTGTTGATGAACGTACCCTGGAAGATTTAAATTCTTGATGTGGTCGATAAAACTTAATGGTGTTATTCCTGTTGTCGAAATTACTAATGGGATGACTTCAACGCTTTTTTGTTTCCAAATCCTTTTCAACTCAATTGCAAGCGGAGCATATTTATCTTTTTTTCTTGATATTTTGTTATAGTATTAGAGTCTATCGGTACAGCTATATCTATTAAATAGGTGATGGATTTTGTTTTATCCTGCAAAGTTATATCTGGTCTATTACAAATTATTGTTTTATCAGTGTAAATAGTAACATCCCAGTATAACTTATATTCATCGTTCTCTAAAATACTATCCGGGGTGTATTTATAATATGGTGTACTATTTTTATTTAAATTACAATTTTGAGATATTCCTAGATGTATAATTTTGGCAACATAGTTGTGTCTTTCAGTGTACTCTGTTCCAACTAAAATTTTGCACCCTCCATTTATGTGATCTATAGTTTCTTGAGCTTGGTAACATTTTCTACATTTATCATTAATCACATTTGGATTTTTAATAATATATTTCTGGTAGTTACGGGTTGCAATAACTTGATCTTGAATAGCCAGAAATAATAATAATAATAATTATTATTATTATTATTATTATTTTTGTTTTTTCTCGGGCTTTATCCCGGTTGTACACAACCGTCCGGACTTTCGTTAAGGTGCGGTTGTTTCGGTATGACAAGGCTGGTGCTAGGTTCGTCGAGGTCGTTTTGGCGGAGGTGGAACTAACATTTCATCTCCTGTCCTGATTGGTCGTTTCATTTGTGTTGTGTTTGTTTCAATCATGGTGTGATATTGTATTTGTTCTTGTGTTAGTGGTGTGAGAATAATTTGTGGATATCTTATTATGGGTGTGCCATTGATTGGTTCTGATGTTGTGGCTATCTGTGGTTCTTCCAAGATTGGATTAAATTCTGCATTTTCTATTGTTTCTATTTCTTGTGATGGTAAAGGAATGGGATTGAGAATAATACTTTGTGATAGTTCTGTGATTGTGCTAGGATCCGATTCTGTGATAATAGTGTTAGTGTTTAGGAATTTTCGGACTATGTGACATGTGTTAATAATGACTGCCTTCTGCATCTGTTTGTAGGTGTTTGGGTAGAGATCTAGTGTCTTAATGTTTGTATGTAGTGTAATGGGTATGACCCCAGTCGAACTAATGATCAATGGAACCACTACTACTTTGGTCATGTTCCAAAGACGTTGTAGCTCAATTGCAAGGTCTGTGTATTTTGCGTGTTTTTCTGTGTTTGTATTTTGTATGTTGTGAGTGTTTGGAACCGCTATGTCGATGAGATATGTAACTTTATCTATTTTGTTAACTAAAACAATATCCGGTCTATTGTAATGTATAGTTTTATCGGTCATGATTGTTCTATCCCAGTATAGTTTATGTGTGGTATTTTCTGATACTATTTCCGGTGTGTATTTATAGTATGGCGAGTTGTCAGTTGTGAGTTTGTATTTGAATGCAAGTTTTTGGTGTATGATTTTTGCCACTTGATCATGTCTGTGTTTGTAGTCTGTGTTTGCCATGTGGTTACATGATCCTGTGATGTGTTGTTTGGTTTCTGGCTTATTGTGACATCTTCGGCATGCATCTGACAAAACTGTTGGATCTCTTAAAATGTATTTTCTGTAGTTCTTAGTTAGTACAGTTTGATCCTGTACAGCAAACATGAAACCTTCGGTTTCCGAGAAGATTCCGCTTCCACTCAACCAGGAGTGCGACGCAACTTTGTCGACATAAGATTGGTTGAGTTCGTGCGGGAACCTTCCATGGAGAGCCTTCTGTTTCCATGCCTGCACTTTTTCTGTGTTTGGTACTATGGTTTGTGTATTTTCTTGTGTACTATTTAAGTTTAAAGGTGTGAATGATTTGTCTGCTAAAGTTATTGCTGTGTGTAGGTTTGAAGTGAGCTTTTTGTTGTGGAAAAATCTATGCAGTGTGTTTATTTGTTTATTGTGTAAATAAACTATATCAGTAACTCCTCGGCCCCCTTGGGAGCGAGGTAATGTAAAACGCTCTACCGCTGATTTTGGGTGATGTATTTTGTGTTTTGTGAATAATGTGCGTGTTTTTGTTTGAAGAGCTTCAAGGTCTGTTTTTGTCCATTTGATGATACCAAAGGAATACGTTAGTATTGGAACAGGGTATGTGTTTATAGCTTTGATTGTATTGCTACCATTGAGTTGTGTTTTTAAAATGCTATTTACTCTATGCGTGTATTGTTTTTGTAGTGTTTGTTTGATTTTTTGTGGTGAATGTTCCGTGATTGTTGGATTCCGAGATACTTGTAGTAATCTCCCTCCTCAATGGGCTCTATGATAAGTCCATCTTGAAGTTCGAATCCTCCAGGCATTCGTTGTCCTCTTTTTATGTGCTGTGCTTTGCATTTGTCCATTCCAAACTCCAGACAGATATCATCCGAAAATGCACTTGCCATTTTTAGGAGCATATCTAAGTGCTCTTTCGATGACGCATACAGCTTCAGATCATCCATATAGAGGAGGTGCGATATTTTATGTTTAACTTCTTTTTGGTGTTTTATTTGGAATCCAAGCCCAGATCTATTTAATAAGTTTGACAGTGGGTTAAGAGCGAGGCAGAACCAAAGGGGACTTAAGGAGTCTCCCTGGAATATGCCTCTTCTTATATGTATTGGGTTGGTTTCTATATTTATGCCAACTATGTTATAAACCAGCGTTGTTGTTATTATTATTATTATTATTATTATTATTATTATTATTATTATTATTATTATTATTATTATTATTATTATTATTATTATTATTATTATTATTATTATTATTATTATTATTATTATTATTATTATTATTATTATTATTATTATTATTATTATTATTATTATTATTATTATTATTATTATTATTATTATTATTATTATTATTATTATTATTATTATTATTATTATTATTATTATTATTATTATTATTATTATTATTATTATATTTTTGAACAAGCTTATTAGATACATATTATTTAATTATAAGATACCAATTATATTGTTATAACCTACTCCAAAATTTGACCATCTTGTTGGTATTGCGATACCACTTCTAAGTCTGTTGTAGTTGTTTCACTAAACTCAAAATGAGCAGCGTTCATTTTGGTTTCATCTTTACCAATGAATTTTACCGTAAATCCTGTTTGTGGTGTTTTACCCACAACAAATAATTTCACGATTCGGGAAGGCATCCATAGAATTAAGTCCTCCTCTACTAAGAGTATCCGGTCACCGTACTTGGGTTTGACCAACCTCCATCCAGACACCTCATGTTCAGTTAAACCAAGTTCCTCAGGTTTAATTCCCTTGGAAAGAATCTTTTTTGGGTTAATAACATTTATCATTATTTTATTTTGCGGTAATCTTACTTAAATCCAATTATTTTCACAAATGTATTGACTAAGTAATAAGTGGAACAATCTTAAAATAATGCTGATAAGAACTTACAAAAACATATATTCAAATAAATATATTTATATAAATATTACGAAAAATCTTTATATCAGTTGAAGTTTTCTAATTATTTTAATCCAATTATTTTCACAAATGACAAATGGATTGATAAAAGACAAGAAATTGTCAGCGATTACAACCGTAGCAAACATCGAACTATACAAATGGTCCCAATTGATGTAACAAAACAAAATGAACCAATTCTTCTACAGAATATTTTTACACACAATCCAAAATTGGGCAAAGCAAAATTTAAGATAGGTGATTTCGTTCGTATGAGCAAATATAAAACAATTTTCGAAAAATCGTACACCCCTAACTGGCCAACTGAAATTTAAATAATAAAAATAATAAAAAGTATTTGAAAACGATCTAGCTGTATTATTATTATTATTATATTTTTGAACAAGCTTATTAGATACATATTATTTAATTATAAGATACCAATTATGTTGTTATAACCTACTCCAAAATTTAACCATCTTGTTGGTATTGCGATACCACTTCTAAGTCTGTTGTAGTTGTTTCACTAAACTCAAAATGAGCCGCGTTCATTTTGGTTTCATCTTTACCAATGAATTTTACCGTAAATCCTGTTTGTGGTGTTTTACCCACAACAAATAATTTCACGATTCGAGAAGGCATCCATAGAATTAAGTCCTCCTCTACATTTAAGAGTATCCGGTCACCGTACTTGGGTTTGACCAACCTCCATCCAGACACCTCATGTTCAGTTAAACCAAGTTCCTCAGGTTTAATTCCCTTGGAAATAATCTTTTTTGGGTTAATAACATTTATCATTATTTTATTTTGCGGTAATCTTACTTAAATCCAATTATTTTCACAAATGTATTGACTAAGTAATAAGTGGAACAATTTTAAAACAATGCTGATAAGAACTTACAAAAACATATATTCAAATAAATATATTTATATAAATATTACGAAAAATCTTTATATCAGTTGAAGTTTTCTAATTATTTTAATCCAATTATTTTCACAAATGACAAATGGATTGATAAAAGACAAGAAATTGTCAGCGATTACAACCGTAGCAAACATCGAACTATACAAATGGTCCCAATTGTTGTAACAAAACAAAATGAACCAATTCTTCTACAGAATATTTTTACACACAATCCGAAATTGGGCAAACAAAATTTAAGATAGGTGATTTCGTTCGAATAAGCAAATATTAAACAATTTTCGAAAAATCGTACACCCCTAACTAGCCAACTGAAATATTTCAAATCGTTGAAGTAAAACATAAAATTCCAATAACATATTTGCTCGAAGATTATTTGAATCAATCAATTGCCGGTCGCTTTTACGAACACGAATTGCAGAAAACAAAACATCCTGATTTGTATTTGGTTGAAAAAGTTTTGAAAAAAAAAAAATAAAAACCGAATTTTTGTGAAATGGTTGGGGTTCGACAACACACAAAACTCATGGATTAATCAAAACAGTTTTATTTAAATAATAAAATTAATAAAAAGTATTTGAAAACGATCTAATAATAATACATATTATTATTATATTTTATTATTAGATACATATTATTTAATTATAAGATACCAATTATGTTGTTATAACCTACTCCAAAATTTGACCAAGATGGTATTGGAAGTTGGATGGAAGATGGAAGTTTTCTAATTATTTTAAGCCGATTATTTTCATAAATGTATTGAGTAAGTGATACCTGGAACAATTTTTAAAAGAATTACAATTTTTGTACAGATAACAAGAACGTGACGAGAAAACCTGATAACCGATTTGAGTTTTATTCTTTTAACTCTTGGAGTACGACAAAACATGAGTATGCTGATAAAAACTTACAAAAACAAATATTCAAATAAATAAATTTATATAAATATTACGAAAAATCAGTGAACAGATATGAACTTTAACAACAACAAATTCAAAAATATAGTTCGAGGCATTCAAATAGGTCTTAAGAATATGTGTTTAAGCAAAATAGTGTTTAAGAATATGTGTTTAAGCATTTAATTCTAACAAAATTGCCATGCGGCCGCAGCGTGACCAATCAAGCCGGAGACCCAAGACATATGACCCGAGCACTGCAGTCCAGAAATTTACAATACATTCCCCGCCACGTGTCGCGCATGATTCTGATTCACACGGAACACAAAACCGACAAGCAATTCAGAGTGCAAAGTACAAAAATCGACAAAAACAACTAATGTCGGCTTTGGTCACTATGTGTACCCATACTACTTATGAAGTTTAAAATTTCAAGAAGGCGCTAAATTTTTTTAATTTTACTGCGGTCTGAAAGTCCTAAGTATTACATTCAGGAGCTAAAAGTGAAATTCTTGCCCCACTTTTTTGGCATTTCTAGACGTCTTAGGACCTACTGATTCTAAAACAGCAAAAAAAAATGTATGTCTGTCTGCCGGCCGTCACAGCCGACGAAATCTAGAAAACGGTTGAAGGGATTTGAAAAGTTTTGAATTCTAGAAATGTGACGATGTGTTCGATAACTGCATCGAAAGTGTGTCAAAAATATCGTCAAGTGTGTCAAAACAAGGAAATACGCATGTTTTTTGCTTAAAATGTTCATATTAATTGATAATGAGTAGGAACAAAGAATGTGGAGAAATCTGGATGGTCGGGATTGGTATGTGGGATCGAGAACTAGATTATCGCATTATAAGTTTGTCAAAAAAATATTGTCAAGTGTGTCAAAAGAAAGATTTTTATTTATTTTTTTACCCAATTTTTTGGAAAAAAATAAAATTAATTATTTGTTTGAAATGAAATTTTATTATCATTATTGAGAATTATGGCATTATAAGTTTGTCAAAAAAATGTTGTCAAGTGTGTCAAAAGAAAGATTTTTATTAATTTTTTTTTTACCCAACTTTTTGGAAAAAAATAAAATTAATCAATTGTTTGAATTGAAATGTTATTATTTTTATTGAGAATTGTCAAGTGTGTCAAAAAATGATTTCTTTTATTTTTTTAGCCAATTTTTTGCAAAAAAAATGTAGCTGTTTTTACGACGTAAACGTATATGAAAATGAAATTCAAGATTTTATTAAGAGTTTAGCAATGGATCTAACCATTATGTAGTTTAGAATTCTAAGATACTAGAAATGAATGTATTCAATTGAATAGAATGAAAAATTGCATTGAAAAGTGAAAGATCCGTAACAAAAGTTTTATCTCAATTCCGGTCGGTTCGGAAACCGAACCGGCGTCCCTCTGATTAAAGTTTATATGGTTAACCATTTAACGAGAACTTAACCAGCGACGAGATAAAAATTTGTTTTTGGACGATCGACTTAACATCACAATTATTTAATTCATTTTTAGTGTCAATTTTTTGTCTTATTTATTTATTCTACGAACACGTTTTCATTCTATTCAACTGAATACATTCATTTCTAGTGTCTTAGAATTCTATGAAAATGAAATTGGGCATGGGAATCTTTGAATTTGTTACAGTTTTTGAAATATCTTTAGAATTTCGAAAAAAGTTTGTATTTTTGATTTTGTAATAATTTTTGCAATATTTTTAGAACTTTGGAAAAAGTTTTAATTTTTCATTTTGTAAGAATTTTTGGAATATTTTTAGAATTTTGAAAAATTTTGAATTTTTGATATTATTATAATTTTTGGAATTTTGAAAAAAATTTTGATTTTTGATTTTGTAAGAATTTTTGCAATATTTTTAGAATTTTGGACAAATAGAATTTTCCAATTTTATATATATTCTTAGAATTCTGAAAAAAGTTTCAATTTTTGATTTTGTAATAATTTTTGCAATATTCTTAGCATTTTGGAAAAAGTTTGGATTTTTACGAATTTTTGGAATATTATTGGAATTTAGAAAAAGTTTAAATATTTGATTTTATTCTAATTTTTGGAATATTTTTGGAATTTTGAAAAAAGTTTCAATTTTTGATTCTGTTATATATTATTATATATAGAATAACGGAAAAAGATATGGCGTACGTGTTGTTGTCGGTTACAAGTCGGAATTTTTTTAAATCTCTGGAGGACGGTTCTTACATAATGGGCCTGCCGAATCCACTCGCCCGGAATTTGGGGACTGGAGTTATCCAACAAATTCAGCTGGATATTTTTTTCTGCTTCCTTGTAAGCGATATAACTCGTAAATGGTGCACTTTAGGGTACTGGTGCCTTAGAACGTTCTTGTTCCTTAAATGATTTTCTATAACTTAAAATAAAAAAAAATAAAAACTTTTTGTTGCAAATTTTAGCAAAAAACTATGAAAAAATGTCTAAAAAACGTAAGAATTTTCGGAATATTTTTGGAATTTTGAAATATTTTTAATTTTCGATTTTATTATAATTTTTGAAATTTTGAAAAAAGTTTGAATTTTTGAAAAGTTTGAATTTTTAAGAAGTTTTGGAATATTATTGGAATTTAGAAAAAATTTAAATATTTCATTTTATTCTAATTTTTGGAATATTTTTGGAATTATGAAAAAAGTTTGATTTTATTTAGTTTTACAATATTTGTGGAATTTTGAAAGAAATATGAATTTGTGATTTTGTAATATTTTCTCGAAACGCTAAATGGAGAGGTTTTTGAGTCATCATCTTTTCACTAAATTATGTAAATTTATGATCTGTTATAATTTTCCGGCAACGTATTGATATTTCGTGTTAGTTTTGTAATAAATTTTTAAGCAGATATAAAAAATACTTGTACTTTAACAAAGAGTTAAGTTTGATATACATCGCTGCCCAAAACTAAAAACCTTGTCCTCATAAAAGTTTTTTGCCGAAAACTATATCAAAATCCTTAACCCAGACCGAAGTCTTGATATCTCAAAGCTGTGAGATTTCAGCCCCTCCATATTTTTTATATAGAGTTTTATGTATCAAAATAGCGCTGTAATTTTTTTACGCGACTTTTCTGTGCTAAAACAACAATCAGGTTCTGAATATCGAGGGTATTGGTTTTGTTGATTTTCCAAAACTGTATATTTTGAGTTGGTTTTTTTCCAACCGATGTATGTACGCCAGTTTTTTGTAATTCTTTTTCTAAAATATCTTTCTTTAAAATATATTACAACAAAATGTATTAATTTGGGTATCATCCATCACCTAACCGACGGTTAACGTATTATTACTGAAATTTTATAGTGCTTACCTTTTTCGTAGTTCCAATTCAAGCTACTGGTTTTGAATTATTATTGTTGAGCTATTGAACGAAAAACTAGTTTCTTTCCAACTGATTTTTAAGCATTGAGTAACTAAATTTTTATGTTTGTTAACTATTATCTACGGGAGTGACAGCGCGTACGATAGTCCATTGACATTAAAGTTGATGTAAAATTTCACAAACTATTGGCAATATTAGTGACATATCATTAGCCAAGATGATAACTTAGATGTGCTGATGGGTGAAATCTATTTAACGGCAGCACGCTCAATATAGGATATTTAGTATTATTTGATAAAACCTATTGCTTGCTCGAAGAAATGACATTAAATACCTTTCTTTGGGCTTAAATTATTAAGGAAGGCAATGCGTCACATAATTAAGGAGTATTGTACTAGTTGGATTGTTGATGCTCCAATTTTAGTTTTATTTCTGCAAATATTATTTATCCTAGTAGTATGAATCTAGATTGCAGATCCTTAAACTTCATAATGGTTGAATTTAACTAAATTTTAATGCTTATAAAAAACTAAACCGTTAAAATAGATAAATTACATACAAATTTCAAACTTAAGCTAACCAAACCACAAAACCTTTAAGTTTTAAGCTACAAAAATTATAAAAATCAAATCTTATTAGTCTGGGTTTACGTTTAACACCTAAATTTTAAAATTTCTAACCAAAAATTAAAAATAAATTTTCCACAAACGTTTCGTTTTTTGTAACAAAAAACTTTTATGAGTTTATAACGATAAGAAAAAGAAACAGAATAAAAATCTAAAATAACGACAACAGAAAGGATAAAAGAATAATAATTAATAGTGTAATCAAATAATCCCGCTAATTGCAGTGTTAATTTCGAAAATATGTTTTAATTTACCCTTTTCCCTTATCGTTAACGGTTTTTCTTTTAATATTCTTTTATTTTAAAATTTATTTAGGTAAAAGAGAAACATGGGGTTTTTAAAAGAAAATAAAGGGCGTATAAGATATTTTAGAATGGAAGAATTTTCTTGTTGATACAAATTACAAACACTCGTTTTAGTTGAATATAACTAGAGATATGTTCATAAAAGTAAACTAATTAATTAATATTAAACATTTAAAAAACGATTATTTTTAATAGTTAATTAACATCATTCCACACAACATAATTGGCAAACAGATGCAAATAAATTTATTCAAAATCCATTAATGTAATAAAAAAAAACTTCGTCTGCGTTTCCATGAACACAAATTGATTGTATCAAAACTATGAGAACTAAAAAATGTTTCAGTTTACAATATTATCATCCTTCTGAAAGAGTCTCCCCATTCTAGAAAATCCTCATTAACATTATTATTATTTTCAACCAAACTAAAACAACAAAATATTTTGTCCACTTCATATCATTCAATGGTCTATATATTCGGACGACATTTGGCCTGACGGTTAACAGAAATAAAATTCATAAAAAAAAAATTGTAACAACGAAAAAAATAAATTGTAATAATTTTTTTTATTTCTCTCATTGAATATTCATGAGATTTCATTTTATTATTTCTTTTTTTCATATAATATTGTTGAGGTTGAATGCTCGTCATCATCATTATTGTCGTCAACAACGAATATAATATTTAAAATAACATAACTTCTTTTTATTATATTTTATTTTTATTTAAAAAACCAAATAATTTAGATTATTAAATAATGTTAAAACGTTTTAAATGTGTATTTGTAAAGGTTTGAAACATATAAAGGAAAACAAACTCGAAAGGTTGCAAATATATTGAAACTTTCATATTATTATGCTACAGTTGCTTATTACTTATATACTTACAAAATTCATAGATTTTCTAGACTTATATACTTTTTTTATTTCAGAACAACGGAAAATACCAAAGCCACAATGTTCCCAAACTAAAGAATATTCGATACAATAGCTTCGGAAACTTCAACGATTGATTGTAGAAATTTCTATTGTAAACACTGCGACAAAGTAATAAATAGTATTTCAATTCAATAAGACGTGATAAATTTATTTTATTTGTTTATTCGCATCTGAGATTCATTTGTATTGTATGCAGCATTTAGTTACATATAATCCGTCTTAAACTGCATTTTCATACTGATAACTCTTCGTTTATGACCCATTTAAAATTTCGTTCATAAGGACTTCATAAGTAGAATATTCTATAGCTGTTTTTATATGCATTTGATTTCTTATTGTATTTTTATTTTCTTAAAATTATTTAACAACACATGTTTGATAACGATGACTTAAATAATTTTTCTTTTATTATAAAATTAAAAATTTGTATATGGCAAACGATGTTCAATGCAAATTTGTTTGGAATTTCGTTGCGACTCTCTTAGAAAAACGGATCATCTAATATGTTCAACTCTTTTTCATTAAAAGTTCCTCACATTAGCTTGAGGTACATTTTATATAGAAAATGGCATCGCATACTTAAAACAATTTTTTAGCCTTTAATAAAAATTGTATTTGCTAGCGTAGGTTTTTCCTCCATTGGTTGTTTCATTGGAAATATATAATAAAACGCATCAACAATGAAAAGAGCCTCATTTGCTTTTCTGTAGTTACTTTTTTAGTGTTTATAACATTTGTGAATTATAGGTTTATCAGGCCTTCTCCGCACTTCCAAGAACTTTTACATACAAATGTTTGACTAATTTGTTAATAGATGTGGATGCTAACTGTTAGTCAGAATTAGCAAATCTTTGAGGGTCTTTGAGGTTACAAGATCTTTTTTTTTTTTTTTTTTTTATTAATCAGTTAGACATGTTTAGCACACTAAATATGAAATATTCATTATTTAGACTCTTTGAATATCCGAAGATACCATGTCAACTATAAAGGAATGGAAGGAATGGGGATATAGGGATAACTATACTAATTTTTTTAAATGATGATGGACATTTTCTTTAAATGCCTGAGGAGAAAATTCATCGGGAAATACAGAGGAGGGCAATGAGTTCCATAATTTGGCCACTCTATTGAAATAGTCGTTTTGGAAGGACAATAAAGATCACAGCAAAAGTTTTTCCCCGAACCCATGTTGCATTGTTTTATTTTACAATAATCAATAAAAGTTTACAACAAGATTAAATAAAAATTTTGGGACAAATCCTTTTGTTTTATAAATAAAACATCGAAGAACCAGATTTGTTTGTCGATCGTATGAGTTTTGAGACCAAAAAGACTAAGAACAAAATGTTAGTATTTGAACTAAATCAATTCCACAGTTTGTTTGATCGAATAATTGCTTCTTAGTGTTCATTGGCACCTATTTTCAAATTTCTACCAGTCTGTCCATCATATTTAGAAAAATAATAATTAGTTTTGATTCTTTTGATACGAAATATTTTTGGAGTTCAATGAATTTTTTTAAAGTACGAAATGTACAAATCGCGAGTTTGATATTGTAAATGTTTCAATCGAATTAGGTTCCGATCTCATTTTATTTCACCAAATGTTGATATGCAGCATTATAGTGAGTTTTATAAAAGAACTAATTTCAGACGCTTGGGCTTAATAAAGCTCTTTTGTTTCAAATCTATACTCAAAAGTAATTTGAAATGATTTAATTTAATAAAATATGTTAAATACAACATTATGTGGCTTAACATTCTTTTTCTATTATCTAAATTTGATTAAAAAACACAAGTTGTTCTCATACGCATAAAACATTAATTAGTAAAATAATTTAATCTTTTAGATTTATTTCTCTGATATATCCTTGATATTAAAACCTTCTTTAATCAAACCTAATGAATATTTAAAAAAAACAGATTGCGTGTCGTATAAACAATTCCCATTCGTAATAAATAAAAACTTGGATATAACAAAAACTATTGTAATTCATAATTTAAATTAAATCTCTCATCATAAATCTCTACGATGACATAAATGATTCTAATGATTTTCAAATAAGAACAAAAGAATATTTACAAAAACATAAAGCTAATTTGAAAAAAAATCATTAAGCTTTGACAACAACAAAAAAAACGACTACGAATAAAATCGTAAAATAAAAACAAACTTCCCATCTAATAGAAAATTTTGTTTAAGTTCAATTTATTTTCATTTGGATTTTCGTTGGTGGTGGATGTAAACGAAGTTTTTCTTGATAAAAGTTTCCTCCCTTTTTAATTTATTTTTCCCCAAAAACGAGGAGAATACTTTGGTTATTACCTAAGAGATGTCATGTTCAAAATAAAAGAGAATTTATATGAAAGCTTTTCAAGCACATATGTGTAAGCTTTTCATCATTTATCTAGGAAAATTAAAGTTATTTTATAAGGACAGTTATGCAATGTTTTATTCTTACAACGATGGTTATTCTAAAGAATTTAGGGATTAATCATATTTTTGGTTACTGTTCTTTACATTAATCGAATATCGTTTGTTTTATCCAATATATTTATGTTGCATCTTCAATGTGATGATTTATAAAATAAAAGTTATGCATGGATTTCTCTGTAGCTATACATAACGTTGAGTATTCTTAATATTAGAGGTATTTCCAGGTTAGCAGAAGAATCAGATATATAATATCATTAAACTGATATGAATGACACCATGACAAAGCCTTTCTGTGTTCAAATATTGATAAAAATGCATGAGGTCAGAGGTACAGATCTTTGTCTTTCTATGATAAATAGTTCAGTTCTAAAGGTTGAGTGCCTAGGGCTGTTGAAATGAAAACAAACACAAAAGGCAATGCTATCATCATGTTTCAGTTTATGTTATTTAAATTCATCTTAACTTTTAAGCATACTTTTAAACTATAGCCTCAAAAAATTTCAGCTTTCTAACCCAAGAGGTTCCATTTTTATAAGCATTATAATGCACCTCTTGCAAGAAAAATATCAAGCCATTTAATACCATAGAAAATGATCAAATTCTCTTTTGTTTTTATTTTTTTCACTAAGTATACCGTTTGAAAAAAAATTAAAATTTAATTTAATAAGAACAAAAAAATACAACAACAAAGATGATTTTGAATTAAAATTGTTTGATGTTTGATTATAAATTATGTGTGATGGTAAAATTGTAGTTGTGACGTAGTTCATTTGATCTTTTTTGGATTTAATAAAAATCTAATTTAATTCTTTAAACTAATCTCAAATCTGACACATCTAATTTTATTTGTACACAAAACTGTCTGACCCCGAAATCTACCTATTTCTAGCGGATATTTCTGCCACTGGAAATTTTTTTATTTTATTGGAATATTAATTTACTAAGCAATTAAAAAATATAAAAATGTTTTCTTGAAAATAGGGTTAAATTATCTGTTTTTCTTTTGGGAATAGTTGAAACTTCCAAAACACGAATTTTGGTGCTGGTTGCACCAAGATATTCAGGTTTTCCCAAAAAAGGCAAAACTAAAAATTTTGGTAAAAAAATTTTTCCTAAGAATAATTTAAATTCTGCAACATAATTGATTTATATATAAGTTGTTACACAGATTTTCGAATAAAGACTGCAAATCATTATGAGTTTTCCTTATTTCAACCGCGTTTTTATTTAGTTTTCTTTTCTTTTTTGCCGCATTGTAAATAATATTTTACAAGTTCAGTTCAGTTTAATCATCAGATAAGAATTCTTTTAAAATAGTACGGTATAAAGTTAAATTTATTTAAATGGCTTCTCAAGAAGTTTCAAGTAAAAAATAGTCCCACTTCATTTTACTTGATTTGTGGAATTTGCATAATAC
Source organism: Diogma glabrata (assembly GCA_963693315.1). NCBI lineage: Eukaryota > Metazoa > Arthropoda > Insecta > Diptera > Cylindrotomidae > Diogma > Diogma glabrata. Next base: position 351,398,838 of record OY856186.1, read on the forward strand.
ATGCTGCAAAAAAAATCACTCCATATATAAGAATTGCATACCTTCATTAATATAGCATAAAATTGAATGAAGATAAACCGTGGATGCCGTTAGATAGTTATGTCAACTACAACTTAACACATTCAAGATGAAACAATAGAGAAAATGTTCATTTAACGCTTTAACGTTGTGTTACGACCAGGTTTTGATCACTGATCGCAATTTTAGCTCGAAAATCTGTATAACAACTCATGCTTAAATCAATTATGTTGCAGAATTAAATTATTTTTAATAAAATTTTTTTTTACAAATTTTGAGTTTTGAATTTTTTGGGAACACCTGAATAACTTGCTGCAACCTGCACCAAAATTCGTTTTTAACTTAAAAGAAAGATTATTGAATTAAATGTAGGCTCCAAGAAATTAAAAATATTTACAAACATTGTTTGTTCAAACGTTGTTTGTTGTTGTTTATTATTTCGTTAAATATAGAAAATTTTTTTAAAAAAATATATATTTTTGATTTTTTTCAACTTTTTTCGAGTATAACTTCCAGAATCCTTAATAGATTTTTTAGAAAAAAAATCAAAATGTTTGTTAGTATGTCTACTATGACCTGTTTTATTAATTTATTAAATTTGTTTGTTCTGTAAAATATACGATCCAAAAACCGGAATAACCTTTTTGTTCACCGAAAAATGAATTTCGCGAGTATCTCAAAAATAAGACCTAACCAAAAAAAATAAATATTCTCTTCGTGTTCAGCATGTCAAAATCTATAGGAAAAGTTGGGTTTTATTTAGGGAGACTTTTCTTGTAAACTAGTGTATTGAAAACCTGTTTGTTTTTTTAGCACAGCAAAAATCGTGAGTCTAAAGCGCCATTTTGAAATTAAAACTCAATATAAAAAATTTAAAAAATATTTAACGCCATTTTGAAATATAAAACTTTATATACAAAAAATTAAAAAAATTTTTATCAAAAACACTAATCCATTTTTTGTGCACATGGTGGGCTGCATTGTTTTTCCATGAGGCGTCAATGGCTATGAACATCGGACGTTTTGGTGTTGTATTTTGTCTAAAATATTTATGCTTTAGTGCATAATATAGCAGTTTTACGCATTGTTATTTCAGTAAGAAAAAAAGCCTGCTTCACAATTAATTTTTGAATAGTAAGATACTCGGAAAAAAATATTTATTGGTAATATATTCATGCACGAACATGTGTATTTTCGTGTCTGAGATATGCATGTTTTATGTTTCTAACATTGGAATTAGATTCACTGTTTAAGATTGCATTTTCTTTAGCAAGTTTGTAACGACGGCCTATTTCGAATTTTACTCTAAAATAAGAATATTCATATTTAAAGAAATTCGTTAATGATTTGCTAATTTAGTTCGGTTCCGGCCTTTAAATTAAAATCATTTATGTGTGCTACAGATCAATCAACCAATGTTTTATATTTTATCAGTTAATTGCTTTGTTGTTTCACCCTACCATATCAATTAATAATACAAATTTCTGTCTACGTTAATGATGAAAATTCTTTTTTGTAAATCTAAGTCATATTATTACATGTAAATGTAGTACGGTTCTTCATATTTATGTAGTTTTATAGAAGCTGTTTATTGAGATGATGTATGGAAATGGGTTGACTGGCCTTTTTCATTAAGATATATGAAGAAATTATAAATTTTTGTTCGATGAAGAGTATAATAAAAAAGGAAAAACAAATGGAGAATCTTCCTATTAATACTCGACCATATGTTTGATCAAGATGATTAGGTAAATTCTAATCAAAGACAGAAGGTCTTGTAAATTTAAATGAAATTATAAAATTATATTATTTCTGTGATTTAATTGAATAAAATTATATCTTTAAATATAACTTACAATAAATGTTTATCTTTTTTTATTGGGTCTAATCGTTTCAAGTTCACATCTTTAGTTAGAGTTAAATCTGTAATTTGTATATCACGCTATATTATATGAATTTAGTTTTTGCAAAGCTTGTTTTTTTCTTCGGATTTCAAGCTGAATTATTCAAGCAAAATTATTTCCGTTTGAATTTCTGCTTGGTAAAATATAATCACAATCAGAAACTTGGAACTCTCAACACCAGTGGTATTGACAAAACCATTGTTAATTATTTCAAACGATTTTTATGAATTTTAATCTATGACAGCTTAATTATAAAACAACAAAAAATAATATGGTGCCTGAGCCCACGCCAATTTCATGTGATGATTACCACATATTTTATACTTCGTGAGGCGCATGCCCTTGATGATTCCGAAAAATTATGTTCTGGCATTTTCTTGATTCGGCCGTTTTTTCGCTCTGCAAGCGCCGAAAAATACCGATTTCCCGGGAACTTGTAAATTTTTTTTTATCTATGGGGGTTAGAAATTTATTTAAGAACACGAGGGTAACCTTATCTGACAAAAATTTGTCTGCTATTCTCGAGTCCCTCAACCCAAAATATCAACTGTCGGACTCGACAATAGCAGACACATTTTTGTGGGACAAGCTTACCCTCGTGTTAAAGAACAAATCTCCAAAACCCATTATTAAAAAAAAAATTGTGGTAGCAAATTTATAAAATCACGGGCAATTGGCGTTTTTCGGAGCTTGCCGAATGAAAAAGCGGCCAAATCGAGAAAAAATGGCAGAATAATAGTTTTCGGGCTCATCAAGGAGAGGCGCCTCACGAAATATAAAATATGTGGTAATCATCACATGAATCCGGCGTGGGCCTAGGGTCTAATACTATTGTAACAGTTTATAATAATACCGAAAACAAAATCACAACAAATTTGTCTTCAAACTGCAATGAGTCTTACACGCTATGATGATGTTGATAATATTCGCTCAAAATCAAATGTGTTGTGTAGTAGGAATTAAAATTTGTGTCCTGAGGTGTTGTTGAACGCAATATTTTGTTTAGTTTTTTCTTTAAAGAAAAAATTCTATCATACACTAAAATATGGCAAAGGCTAATGTTTCATAACAGGACGGAAGAAGAAAAAATAAAATTAGATGTAAGGAGCAGAAATTTCCGGGTTCCTTGGTGCATCACTAATCCTGAGCTGAATTTAGTAATCGCTTATAAGTATGCCCGAGGCTCGCCAAAAATGACATTTTATAAGCCAGTTGCGGGATCCCAAGTAGGTTTTGCCAGACATTAACATATGGACAAGCACTGGCCCATTAATGGTTAACAGTACTTGGCTATTGTTATTGGGCCAATACTAAAACCATTCATCGGCCGATCTATGGTTTACAGAAAATAGCCAGTATATTGTTACCTTTGAATGGGCAAGCACTGTCCCATGAATGGTAAATATTACTTGGCTATTCTTATCGTGCCGTTACTGGAACCATGATTCGGCCAATCTACCGTTTATAAAAAATTTCCAGTGCAGTTTACTTTGAATGGTCAAACAATGGCCCGTTAATAGTTAACATTAATTGGCTATTGTTATTAGGCCAGTACTGTAGCCATAAACCTGCCCTTCTTTGTCATTTTTTTTAAATTTCACTAGAGTATTATCCCTTTTAGAAATACATAGTTTGAAAAATTTCACATATAGTTTAGTTATCGCCTTGTCGGTTGAAATACTATATGATAATATAGAAAAGGTTGATAAATGTTTTAATTTATTTCCATTTCTATTTTATTTTAATTATTTTGTAAATAATTTATTTAAATTTATGTATAAAAAATAGCATTCCATAATATGGAGTCTAATGGCAGTGGAAAAATTCAACTTAAGTAAAAATAAATAAGTGATGAAGAAGTTTCAGCTTTGAAATTGTCATCGCTTCAACGGCGTAATCGATAGCGTGTCCGCCCAAGGATTCGAGCCGGGCACTGACGAGGGTAGGTTCGAATCCCATCCGAAACACGAAAAATGTGAATTGGAGTTTTTTTCTGAGAAACTTCAAACCATACTTTTAAATTGTAAAAATTCCAATTACTTCTTTACTTACTTGAGTTTAATTGATCTCAGAAATCCAAAATATTATTTCATATTTTTTTAATGGCGAGTACTGGCAGTCATGTTTGCCATTACTCAGCCATTCTTGCAACTGAACCAGTTGTATGGGGAGTTTTGAATTTTTTCCGTCATTTTTATTTTATTTTAAATTAGTTTGTATTTAATTTATTTAAATTTACATATGATAATAATGTATATTTTTTTTAACGGCCCAGCCATGGTTGCCGGTATTTGGTGATTACTACAATGCTGGTCATCATTATTGGCCCGTTACTAGGCCAACTGTACAACCTTGTATGGGCCAGTGCTGTTGTTTTTTCTTTGACTCATGAATGGCAACCATTTTTTGTCCGGAGTTATCATCCAATAAAATTATGTTAATGGCCCAGTCGGGGTTGCCAGTACTAGCCTATTGCTGCATTACTGGCTGCCAGTAATGGACCATTACTGGACCAGTTGTACAACCTTGTATGGGATACAATTTATAGTAATGAATAAATTTAGATATTGGTAATCGGATATTATTCTTTTAAATGGAATTTATTTTTTAGATCGACCAAGATTTCAGAAAATATTTTCCAAACAACTCATTCATTTAAATCAAATGAAAAACTGTTTATCCTATATGCTTTTAAGCTTCACCGCTTCTGATTGGAATAAAAAGAAAAAACAATATATTAGTACTTGACGAATTAAGACTATCAAGCATTTGCAACAATCAACGAATTTGGTAATGGTATGACCGTTTGATAATCATATCAATTCTTGACAGTATTATCCTGATTTTTATATATTAACTTTTTATTGGATTATAATTTATGTTATTATGATCTTCACCGAGCTGCAGTTTTTCTGAAATTTTATTAAACCGTTGACACCGTTGTTACTCACAGGTATAAGAAACTGATTAATTACCTCTTCAATCAAATTAAACCTTCATACATCTTATTCCAGGTCAATTAATCATATTAAAGTCCATTCTACAATCAAATTTTCACAAACAGTATATATATTTACAAAACAATATATTTACATCATAATTCCCATATTTATTTCATTCTTACATAAACTAAAACCAACATTTTTCTTTACGTTTTGATTAAAGTTCTGTACATTTTCATGCGTGTTTTCACCAAGAAAATTCATTATTCTTAGTTTTTTGTTTGTTATTATTTATTTGTATTTTCTTTGATTCGTTGGATAGTAATCTCGATGATGAGTTTACACGTAATTATTGTTAACAAAAAGTACAAAAAAAAATTATTTCATTTTAATTGTAATTTTCCTATTTTTTGTTTTGTGTTTGATAATTGTTGTTAATAAAGACATTTTATCTCTTGACTCAATCTTAAGTATTAAAAATATTTTTAGTTTTATTATTTGAAAAATATACAAAAATAGAATAAGAAACTAAAAAGTAATTATAAGTTGAAATTATATAACTATCATTATTAAAAGACTCTTTGAGATTGTTTATAATTAACACTGGTTGAATGGGAACTTTAATTCGTATTTTTCGATAGAAAAGATGTGAGATTTTATAATTCTATTTCTTTTATGTTTTAAAATTTGAAGTTGAGGAACTATTTCAGATACTTATATCACAGACTACAGTTGCTGAAAAGCATTCATCTAAGTTTAGATTTTTATTTGAATTTGAATTACTGTATCTTTATGCGAAAGACATGGATATTTTCATAAACTGATTAGCTAACATGCGGCAATAATTAATTATTGATAGCTCCTAACTTAAGCGTAAGACGTTGAATGCTAGCTACTATGTGTTTCGCAAGTTGTGTCTTAGTTTTATTTAGGAGTTGTTTAATCTTCAATTTAACGAACATGTTAGTAACGTTTAGAAGATTTTTTGACAGGTTTATAATTTAGATGTCACAGCCAACAAAGTAAATTATATAAACTGTAAAACACAAAACTTTTTATTATTCTTGCAGAAAATAAATAAGGGGTTTTCCTGGTTGTAAATCGTCTGCTAGTGGAAGAATTAGACATACATTTGTTGCAAAGAGGATTGTATTTCCTTAAACAACAAATAACCTATATCGCACAAAATCAAGGCAGATGTATAATTTTAGCAATGAAATAGATTAAATCTGAAATTTTTTTAATCCTTGTTTTTTTAATGATTGCAATATCAAAATTGACTTCAATGGATCGTAGGATGCATTCAGAGCCGGTGTTACGCTTCTCAAAAACTGGACACTGATAAAGAGTGCAAACACAAAGAGGAGCAATAATCTAGCTTCAAAACACAAAATAATCTGAACAAAATATCAGTTTCCTTTTACATTGCCAATGAAGTCTTCTATATTGCTCTGTTTAAACAAGTGTTACTTGTTGCAGTATATGTTAATCCGATATTCTTTGAACTTGAAACTAAGATTACACCAAGTACGAGTACCGTTTTTGATTTCAACAGTAATTTCATGCATTGTTGTTTATAATAGCGCCCATACACGATCAATCGACGTGATTGACATACATGACTAACAGTCAAATTTTATGACTTCACCAGTCTTTCATGATTGATCGTGTATGGGCCTATAATATTTTTGTGAAAAATAGAATTCAAATTAAAGAGATAGCAATTCTCAATGAAGAAGTAAAATTTAAAGACAGATATACAATTTCGATAGACAAGAATACCTTCAAGATAATAACATGCTCGTGTTAAGCTAACCGTAGGCAGCAAAGAGTTCCGGGATGATGTCGTTCATATATATTAGTTTTTCTTTATTTTAATTTTAAATAATGAAATTTTCTTCTTTAATGATTCATTCCTTTGCCGGTCTTCTATCAGAAGGTTCTCCAAAATGTCTTCCATCAATGGATATTTTTCTACGTAAACCAACATATATTGGTACTGATGTTGTAATGGCAACATTCTTTGGCCGCCCGTGTTCATATGGTAAGTAAGGCGCATGCTTACCTGAAAATAAATAAACGTGTAAACGTGTATAGAATAAACTTTATTGAATATTTATTTAACATAATAGTATATTATATAACTATGGCACATAATGATATTAATATTACCTGGATGCATCACAATCAATGAATTAACTATCGCATCCATAATTGAATAACAAAAATTAATTTTAAGATTTAACAGTACAAGTTTATCTGAATTTTCACAATAAAATTGTTCGAGCGGAACAGGAACAAAAATAGAAACTTGTTACTGCTAAAGCTAGACGTCCTTAAAACTTATAAATATGCCCAGAATGATTCTTAGAGGTGCTACTATAATGAACTTCTAGCATCCATTGAGGCTTCAAAACTTTGCAAAGTATTATCAACTAGTCCCTGCCATCCTCGAATTATCTTCAACAAACGGATGGTCAGTGAACCGCTTTCTGCTCGAAGTCCTTAGAACTCCTGCTAGAAACACATTTTCCGGGCTGGTCTAACATAGCTGCGGTTATAACGCATGGTAACAAGGTTACCTAGTCAGAACTTGTACTATACAAGATGTCTGGGAAATAAAGCGAGGAAAATGTGATTTTTATATCTCAAACGGACAAGCGGTCTCATTGCAGGCCCAAAGAGTTTAGGCCCATTAGTCTCTCTTCTTGTCTCTTGAAAATACTAAAATGATTGACAGAAGAGCTTAATTGACCATTCTTTGGATTGCAATGAATTTCCATGGTCGCTTTCTGCAATATTGATGAGGCCTTCAACAACGTTAGTCCCGTGGCAATCATCCATATACTCTTGTGGATGTTGAATTGAAGAATGGCTGGTCACCTGTATCGGGCTGTTTCTTGGGAACAGGTTGGTCAGAGACTGTCCCTTGGTTATATTAATGATTATTAATGATCTGTTCCTAAAGCTGGAAGGTAAGCTTTACGGTGACTAACTATGCGGGTGGTGTTACTATTAGCGTCATCGGTAATTATCCTGATACTTTTAAAGATCTAATGCTCTTTTCATTCTCTTTAAATAGACTGAAAGCTTTAAACTGAGGTGGCGTAAAAAACCTGATTTTGACCCCAAAATCTCAAAGGAGACAGCCTGAGTGTCACTGACAAGGCTAACTACTTGAAGTTCAGTCTAGATAGTTAATTGGCAACCGAATGTTGTTCAATGGATATATAGCTCGAGAGTTCGGCCGATCGTGCTGTAGGGAATCGGGGTTTGGTGGCCAGTCCTAAATAAAATGGTCAATCAGAAACTTTTGATGAAAGTTCAGAGATCCACGTCGTAGTGCATTAGTGGAGCTTAGCCAGTAAGCCAGTCGCCAACATGGAAGTTTGGCAGAAATCTACCATGATGTAGAGTGGTAGCAATTTATGGTTCTCCTCAATTCTAATAAGTAGGAATATTCCTTCGACCATAGACTTCCAGTCTGAAACCATCTTTGGAAGTTCGTTTCGCAACCAGTTTTCCTTCGAGAGAAGACTGAGAAAGTTAGATAAACATATACAAGCGTTGTCAAGTCAACATATATACACAGATGGGTCGAAATGGGTCGTTTTTAACCCTTCCTGATCACCGCACAAGCAGGGTTTGTCGGACTCTGCAATACGGCCAAACACTAGTCCATTAATGGTTAGCAGTACTTGGTTATTGTTATTGGGCCAGTACTAGAACTATTCCATCGGCCAATTTTGGGTTTACAGAAAAGAGCCAGTATAAACTTACCTTTGAAAGGCCAAACACTGGCCCATTAATGGTAAACATTACTTGGCTTTTGTTATTGGGGCATTGCTGGAACCAAACATCGACCGATCTACGGTTTATAGAAAATAACCAGTAAACTTTACTTTAAATGGCCATGCAATGGCTGGTTAATTTTTAGCATTAGTAGACTGTTGACTATTCTTATTGGACCAGTACTGCAACCATGCATTAGCCGATCTATGTAATTTGGTTAAAATTCACTAGAGTAAAATCCATTTTAGAAATATATTTTTGAAAAATTTTCAGCTATAGTTTAGTTATAGGTTCTCGGCTGAAAGACTATGATAATGTTGAACAAGTTTTTAGGTTTTTATAACTTTTAAATTTTTTCATTTGACTTTTTTTTTTATTTTAAATTATTAAATTATTTTGTATCAAATTTATTTAATTTTGCCTGTGATATGGTTTTTAATGACCCTGTCATTGCGGTCAGTATATGATCATTGCTGCAATACTGGTCATCATTATTGGTCGGTTACTGGGCCAACTATACAACTTTGTATGAGTCATTGATGGTTTTTTTCCCTGGGCCATGAATTGCAGCCATTTATTGTCGAAAGTTATCATCTAGTAAAATTATGTTATTAGCCCAGTCATGGTTGCCATTACTCGGCTATTTCTGCGTTACTGGTCGAAATTAATGGGCCATTACTGAACCAGTTGTATGGGTGTCTTGTATGGAAACCTTGTATGGGTATATTATCTTTCAGGCTGTACTTGCAGCTATAAAAGAGGTCTCGGAAGGTTGGTTGAATTTCAGACTGGTAGTATCTGTTAGAGATATCGGCATTTTATGGACAATCCGACAACAATAAAGGTTTAGGAGTCGAGCGTCACCGTTTAGAAGGTAACTCAGAAGTCAGAACTGTCTGGAATCGCTTAACGGCTTTATGGTTCATCGTCCAATGGCTTTATCGTTCATCGTCCACCTTGTTTGGGTGCTAGACCATTTTGGTATAAAGGGGAATTTGAAGGTCGAAAAACTCGCTCGGCAAGGCACTGCCAGCCTTGTGTCACCAAGCATGGATAGGTTGTAAAAACCGCTTTTTTCGAGCAAACTGTTACTCCAAAAGTGGTGTTTACGCTCACAAATATAAGATGCTTAGAGGCCACCTCTTGTGTAATTTCCCGGCAGATCTAGCCGGCACTGAAATGCTCCAAGTCTGATCAACTAATATCAATAAATCGCATAGATATTAGTATGGTAGTGGGAAACCATTATGATATTATTTCTTATCGGCCAACATACGAACACACTGAGTGTACTCTTCCATGTCTACTGTCGCAACTATACAATGAAGAGGAGGAGTTAACAACGGTTGTGCATCCTCTTTGTTTAGTAATGGTCTGGCTCTGACCAGACCATTACTAAACAAGCTGGCTTCTGGGTACATGCACCTTTCACGATCTGACGGACGTTTGGGAGATGAGCTTCATGGACATTTGTCGTTACTCGAGAAGCTTTTGACTGGTTTCCAAAAGGTAGTGTTTGAATTCAACAAAAGTTTTTCTATGGTGAAACTACGAACTGCTTCTGTTTATAGTCCTTAGGACGGCCATTCTTACCTAGCCTAAACTACTTTAAAAGCTTTTGAATTTCTCGCAATAGGGATTTCATTACGTAGATTATGCAGTTTTTCGTGTTTTTAACATTCATGCATTTACTAAAATTTTTAAAAGCATCTTTATCATGTTTTGATGCAAATTCTGAACAATGTTGTCTGTCAGTCTGCAACTCCAGTTCTGGCTACTAAATTGCTTGAAAATTCTTTGAATACGCAATAACCACTTTCAAGATAAGCGTCCTTTTTAGATAATTAATAATTTAATAACAATAAAAATTAATTAGGTCAGATTTTGTTCCATTGATATCAATATAGGATAAATAATATTTAGTAGTTGAAAATTAGTACTAAAAAATCTTAACGTTCATATAACCTAGCTCATTAACGGCAACAAAATTTTGCTAATCAAATTTGTTTTTATTTTATTATGTCAATTAGACACGAAGAAAAAAGTTTATGTTGTGTTTGTATTAAGGATAGTTGTTCAAAGTCGACTAATCTTATAATTTCGCCCCACGTGCTCATCGCATACTCGAATATGGGGCTAGCGTAGTTCTGGAGTCACCTTAACCATCCTTCGTAAATTGAAGACATATTTTATAACTAAACACTAAACAAATTAAATAAACTGAGTACTAACATATATTCTAAGCTTATTGTAGATGTAACCTTACTATTCGTCATTAAAATGTAACCCTTTAAATCGAAAAAACGAATTTTTTTTCATTCCATTTGACCAAAATACACATTTTTCATTTAAAATGAACTTTCATATCACCAAAAAGTCCAAGTCCAAAGCGTCAACAAAGAATCTATCTTAAAATTTTATCAAGTGCAGCTTAAATTTCTTACTTCCACTCTTATCCCAATCTTAAGTTAATCATAATGTTCATCAAAAAAATTCCTAAAATACAATATTTTATTTAAAAACAAATTTTTTCAAACAAATTTGATTATAATATAAAACAAAACATAATTTATGCATATTAAATGTTTATGTAAATAAATAAAGTTTATGTTTTTTAATGAATGAACAACAAAACTTTGTTGTTTATTTTTTTAAAAAATTTGAATATAGTTAAAATACTAATTAAATCTAAAAAATTAAATTCTTTTAGAAATAGCAGTTATATAAAAACAAATTTTGATTGTTAATATTAATATAAACACTTGTTTATCAAAGAGTTTTATTTAATGGTTGTAATTTTGTTTTGATATGAATATGATAGTTACAGACATTTTTGGAAAAATTAACTGTCGACATTGGATGTTATATGTATTTAATTTATAATTATAAGTCCCGAGAGCTGAATTTGAATAAGAAAGAAAAATTGCTTTAAAAAGTGAAAGATCCGTAAAAACCCTTATTACAATTTCAATTTGAGAATCAAACTGACTTCCTTCTGATCAGAGTCAATGGCTAACGAATTCGTATCCTCGGGTTGGAAAATATTCTTGTAGCCCGAATGTTCCCTGTCACACAAACTTCGAAATTCGGTCCCGCCATAATATTTGGGTTGACAAGTTTTGTTTTAATAAAACATAGATTTTGATGGTAAATTCCATCTAATGCTAAAAATGTTCACACCTTCAAATTATTAACTTAAAATATCGATTTGTATAATCGCTTTCGTGGCTCTCTAAATCTTTTCTCAAAATTCAACTTCTCGTTTAAAATAAATCGTATTTAAAATCCCATCATCAACATCAAACATGTTCATCAGCGGAACTCGAAACTAATAAAACAAAAAATAAATTTTAAAATAGAAGTTAAAGATCTCTCAGAAGGAAAAGATAAAAAAATTAAAATGAACAACGAGACTGAAAAAAATTACGTTTTTTGTGCTCAAAGATGCTCATAAAGGTAGAACGAAATTGTTGGAAATAAAATTTACCAAAAAAAAAGAAAAACCATGATAAGCCTCCTTAGTAAATTATGGTGATTGGATTGAAATGGCGAGGTCATGAATGAATTAAAAGCTATCATTAATAGTATTCTATTCCGTTGAATTTGTAAAGAGACGGCTCTCGCTATAAATCAAGAAATGAAATTTGATATCGAAAACTTTTCGAACGTAACAATCAAACTCAAAATTAACTGCATTTCAGTGTTTTTTTTTGTTTCACTTGAGTTCACAAACAGCCGGACAAATAGTAATATAATAACAATAATAAAAATAAAAAACATAAAAAAGTAAGATGGACAGATATTATTTTTCTTCGACAAATGGCGTATAAAAAGACCGTGAAATTTTCAAAATATTATATTTTTGTTTAAGAATCTACAAAAGAGGGAATCCAGATTAAGATCAATATTAAGTAATTACTGTGAATAAAACAAAACAAAGCGATAGTTGGAAATTAGGTTTTTTGTTTGTTTGTTAAATAAGCAATTGAGTTGGGTTATTGTTTGTTTGTTCTTGTGAAAATGTCAATGAACTAAGGTTAGACAAATGTAAAGGTTATTAATATTATGCAATAAAACTAAATTATATAGAGCAGAGTTGCTTGTAAAACTAGCAGCCATAAATATTAAAATTAAATTCATTTCTCAGCATGACTAAGTTTTAATTCCTAATGTGTATATGCTAAATGTAATATATGTACTAATTAATTGGCAAATTCATTTGTTTACATTTTAAAGATTTTCAAATATGAAATGAATTAAATTTTTATAGATTATATGGATATATTTATGAGTGACGAAATTAAAGCGTTTTTTACCTGGAAGCTGTGTGATTTTGATACTTTTGGCTAGCAAAGATGTTAAGTTGATTTTGTTTTAAAATCTTGCATATATTTTTATAACCGGGATAAGAAATTCAAAAGAGATTTCCAAAGCATGTGATAATTTGCTTCAAGTTATGGGATGCAGCATTTTATTATTTTGATTCTGTTCAACGCAGAGCTGTTAAACAGGCATACAAAAACATAACCCAAAATAATGTTATTAATATTGTTAATATAGTAATATAGTACCATAAAATAAGTATAACACAATAACAACAGCAGAATAGCAACATATGAACTCTCTAAATAGTTGATGGACTATTTCCTGCCATTGTTATGGATTGAAACTATGTATGAGTGACTATTTAATCGTTTAATTATTCGGTCTATTTGCAGTTCGAAACCACCACAATTTGGCTGTTTGCTATAATATACTCGAGTTTAATGCAGATCAACTATATTTGAGGATCCGGTGGAATAGATTTGTGTAGAGATACTACTACGTCTACTTATCCAAATCAAAACCTATATACATAAGTTATAAAGGAATTCCCATGACGACATTTCTTTTATCAAAACAAAACAATAATAAATAAGTAGATAATATTTCATATGTTTACAATTATAAGTAAGCGAAGTTTTATGAATTTTATGAACTATATATTATTCAAAGTTTGTCAATTGTCATCACAGATTATGTTTCAAAACATTGGAATTAATTTTAAATAATTTTGAATAAAAAAAAGGTAAATAATTTTGATGATTCGCCATTTTATTGCGGGGAAATATTAAGTAATTAAACCAAAATATATTATATGTACATTTTGTTATAATTGCATTTTTTTACATAATTAATTTAAAATAAAATATATTGATTGATTTAAGTGGGGATTATGTAAATGGAAATTTAAATCCAAAAAATTGTATAAAAGAAATGATTCGAACAATAAACAAGTAGAATCAGTTTGAATTTAAATAGTGTCTTTTACTTTCTCTGATCCTCCCGACGACCTCAGTTGACGCACGTCAAACGGGTCTAACGGTTCTTTCTTTGGTGCAAAGTTGTTTCGGCAAAGTGTATCATTGAAAAACCGGACTATTCTGGACTTACGAACTTATAAGACGGGCATCGTCACAACATCTCTTGTGGTACATTTTACTACCAACAAAAGTTTTTAAAAGTTAAAGTCATCAAACAAAATACGCAGTCAGATTAAAATATTGGATAAATGTCGTTCACTCACGACTAAGGTTTCTAAATATCCGACCTATTTGATTATCCGGATATCGAATACCTAAAAATAAATTAATAAATTAATTAAAAAATAAATAAATAATAAGACATGTTTTTTGTTTTGCGGTATTTAATTCATTTATGCATATTTTTCGTATATCTATATTAATTCATATTTATTTATAGTCACAAAATAAGAAAAATAGTAACAAATCATAAAATAACAATAAATAGAATTAATCATAAATTTAACGAAGTTATTGATTCATTTTCGAAAACGCATATTTTAGAAAACTTATTGCATTAAATGTTGTTCGAAATTGAGTCCAGTTCTAATTTTGTCCTGGTGAGACCAGCAATTGAAAATACGCGCTCTGTTGCAGTCCAGATAGGTTAATATATGTTAATAATGCGCGATATAGAATATTTAAATTGTCTGTCATTTTTATTATTAAATAATTATTTAAATAAACGAAATCTTTTTTCAGCAATTGGAGCTTTCTTCATTCTGCTTCCCAACATGAGTATAATTGAGGGAATTGCATTCTCACACTCAAAAAAAAACCAAGTGAAACTAATAAAATTCTACATACATTTTACAATTTTTTTATAAATATACAACACACAAAAATTTTTGTAAAATTTACATTTTTACAATAAATATTGTCATTGTGAAAAAAATTATTTATAAACACTACAAATTCTTTTATTTACATCCAACAAAAGATTTTAAGGTTTATAAATTAAATTATGAAAATGGCAGAAACATTTTTTGGCTTAATAAATATTTTGTAAAATCTTCAAATTAAAAATTTAAGTTTATCAGAGAGATATTGTGAAATTTATAAAACTTATTAAATTGTTTTCACAAAAGTTTTAAAAAAAGTACAAACCCTTTTATAGTATCAACAAAAAGCATCTATGGATTTAATAATATTTTTTTGTAATATATATAAATATTATATATATATATATATATATATATATATATATATATATATATATATATATATATATATATATATATATATATATATATATATATATATATATATATACATATATATATATATATATATATATATATATATATATATATATATATATATATATATATATATATATATATATATATATATGTATGTATGTATATATATTAGGGTGCTTTTTTTTTGGGCGACAATTCTTTTTTTCTGGTGCCCCACCGAAATTTTGTTGGAAATACCCAAGAAAACGTCCTCCTAAAATATGAGCACTCAAAATTAATGTTTAGCACTCGGCCTTTGGGTTTCAATATTTTCCATACAAAATACATGTAAACTTTAGTGTTTTTTAAAAAAGAAATTACAGCTCAGCGGCATTTTATACTATTTCAAAATGGAAAAAAGCAACTAACTCAGGATTAAATTATCTACAAAAATGCTTATGGAGGTGTAACTGTAACTTACACCGGTGACAGTACAGATCACAAAAGCAAATTTTATATGAATTTCTAGATCTTTTGTTTTTATTTCATAAATGGCTAAAGCTACAGCAAAAATGTCAGTAACAAAGTTGTAGTTAATTAAATTTCCTACAAAAACCTCAGGACAACCGTATCTCTATGATTGATATTTCTCGAGATAATAAACATTTATTATTTTAGAACTTGTGGTCTTCATAAAGTGATGACGAAAATCTCTTAAAACATCCATTTTAATAAAAGCTTATTATCTCGAGAAATATC
>OY856186.1:351414975-351607475 GCA_963693315.1 Diogma glabrata
TATTAGTATTAGTATTAGTATTAGTATTAGTATTAGTATTAGTATTAGTATTAGTATTAGTATTAGTATTAGTATTAGTATTAGTATTAGTATTAGTATTCGTATTAGTATTAGTATTAGTATTAGTATTAGTATTAGTATTAGTATTAGTATTAGTATTAGTATTAGTATTAGTATTAGTATTAGTATTAGTATTAGTATTAGTATTAGTATTAGTATTAGTATTAGTATTAGTATTAGTATTAGTATTAGTATTAGTATTAGTATTAGTATTAGTATTAGTATTAGTATTAGTATTAGTATTAGTATTAGTACTAGTATTAGTATTACGCAGGAAACTTAACTCGTACATCAAATATTTAAAAAAATTACTAAGCTACAAAAACAAACCTCTTTATGCAAGCGTTATAAAATCAGAGGTTTTTGATTAGTTGATAACTGAATATCTTCATGCTAGGAATTTGATACAACAACTTCTATCTAAAACAAAGCTTTCAATCTAAAACAATACCTTGGAGTTTTAATAATTTAGCATAAAACTGCTCTACACTGTTGAGCTATGTTGTTGAAATGGTAAGTATTAAAATATCACCTTAAAATTATAAGAAATCCATCATACCAATTTCATCTCAAAAGCATTTACCATCACATCACATTCAGCCCAAACAGATATTTTTAATGATGATTAAAAGCTGAATAAATAGGTTACCTTCAAGATCCCTATTTTCTTAGCTTTTCCTCATTGAAGATAATCATATCGCATTAAATGAAAATAGTTAAAATAAAAGATGATGAGATAATGTAAGAAATACGGTTTTGTTTTCATTTTTCTTTATATCTATTTATTTTATTTTTGTTCTATTTCAAAAATAGGAAATTATTATTATGATGATGATGGTGATGGCGTTGATATAAAAATTTATTTCTATTTCATTTTTTATAACACTCGAAACGTCTGTTTCAAATGTATCTCTTATACAATCCTCATTTCTTATTCCGAAAAATGTTATTTTTTGTTCTTTTACAGCAGCGCTATCATCCCTATCATAATTTCATACTTTTTTGTATTAAAATAGTTTACAGCATAGAAATAATAATGTTTTCGTATGGTTGTAACAGTTTATCTTCTTCCTTAGAGCAGTCGAAAAAATAACACGCAAGACATGAAATAATATTACAGCCAAATAGATAATACTTACTTAGAAATAGGAAGAAATATAACAAAAATATAATAAATTGTTGAGATTTTAAAGTTTTTTGTGGTTTTGAAGGGTGTGAAAAAGTAACGACTTATTTATTGTGTTTTACTGGTTGAATTGTGGATTAGAAGGATATAAAAGGAAAATGTGCATTAAAAACCGAAGAAAGTATGGTTGTTTATTGCCATGTTTAAAAAACGATCAAATTGACAAAATTTATAGTGATTTCGGTCGAGAAGCCGTAAACGTGCATTGGATAATATTTTTCCTGAATGAATCGGACTTTCATTTTTCGACTGGTCTGTTAACAATAAAGAATAATTCAGATCCTGCCAAGTGGGTCAGGGACATATAATTTTTTACACTGCAATTGTTTATTTTATTTCGAGCTACATGGATGTTATAAGACTAAAGAATTCAACACAATTTTATTAAATAACAAATGAAATTAGCAATTTCACGAAGATTCAACATCGTTTTGACTTGACCCCTTTTAATTTTGATTATTTTTTGTTTATAGATAGTCTTTGATAAATAAAAAATACAAGTTCTCTTAGAATTTTTTTTTCGACCAGGGGTCTTCACAGGGTGCCCCTCAATTTTTGTTATTTTGTGATGTGAGTGCATTTTGACGAGCGATTGTAGAAAAACTACTCAATCGATTTTCATAAATGATATGTCGTTGAATAGGTATTAGAACAAAGTTTTTAAAAATGTACACTGTTAATTTTTTGAAATAATTTTTAACGGTGTAACATAAGAAAAAAATGGTGTAATTGGAAAAAAGATGGCACTAACTTTTTTTTTTTTTTTTTTTTAAACTAAATTGAAGCTTATTTTATATCTAACAACTTGTGAAAGTTTAGGACTAGCATCATTTTTTGTTTAAGAGATAAAATTCGTTGTGCATATGACTGTCGGGAATCAGTTTTTTTTTTTCTGAAGAAAAATTATAAAAATGGCGATTTTTAGATTCAGATTTTTTTTTATGTTAAATATCAAATATTTTATTATTAAATGAACTTTTTAAAAAGCAATTTCAGTCAAGTTCAGCAAAATTTTGCGACATTTTGACTCGACCCTTTTTAATTTGGTCTATTTTGGTCTATATTTAAAAAAATTCTACTTGAAGCCATATTTTTATAATTTTCGGCTATCTATAAACCGAATATAGACCAAAATAGACCAAATTAAAAAGGGTCGAGTCAAAATGTCGCAAAATTTTGCTGAACTTGACTGAAATTGCTTTTTAAAAAGTTCATTTAATAATAAAATATTTGATATTTAACATAAAAAAAAATCTGAATCTAAAAATCGCCATTTTTATAATTTTTCTTCAGAACAAAAAAAACTGATTCCCGACAGTCATATGCACAACGAATTTTATCTCTAAAACAAAAAATGACGCTAGTCCTAAACTTTCACAAGTTGTTAGATATTAAATAAGCTTCAATTTAGTTAAAAAAAAAAAAAAAAAAAGTTAGTGCCATCTTTTTTTCAATTACACCATTTTTTTCTTATGTTACACCGTTAAAAATTATTTCAAAAATTAACAGTGTACATTTTTAAAAACTTTGTTCTAATACCTATTCAACGACATATCATTTATGAAAATCGACTCAGTAGTTTTTCTACAATCGCTCGTCAAAATGCACTCACATCACAAAATAACAAAAATTGAGGGGCACCCTGTGAAGACCCCTGGTCGAAAAAAAAAATTCTAAGAGAACTTGTATTTTTTATTTATCAAAGACTATCTATAAACAAAAAATAATCAAAATTAAAAGGGGTCAAGTCAAAACGATGTTGAATCTTCGTGAAATTGCTCAAATATAGTAATAAACTAAAATTAAATACAAAAATCTTTAAAATTAACTATTTTTTAATTGCAGTACATTGTTTTGTTATTCATTCGGGCTGAATTATATTTTAAAGTAATTTTTTCTCATTTAGTAACAAGTCACTGTTTCATTTCGTTATATGCGAGCTTTGTAAACACTTTTGCGTCTTTCTAATAAAATAATGATCGAACCAACCAAAATTTAAGAAAATAATCAGAATTTAAAAAAAAAATTTCAAATAAAACAACTTTAGGAACGGAAATAAAATAAACTTATTAAATATTTCCAACAACAACAAAAACATATTCTGACAGAGAAATATGGCTAATCCATGCAAATTAAAATGTTATAAAAAAAATATTCATAACAACGCATAAACATAAATGAGTATAAGGATAGACAAAACAAACACAAAAAAATAAACATATCAAGGAAAATGAAAACCAAAAAGAAAATTAAATTGTTTTCCATTTTCAAGAAAACGTTGTAAAATTTAAGGTAGAGAAAGTAATCATAAAAATTCAATTTAATCAAAATATGAAAATGTAATTTTTAAATTAAATGAAAAAAATATGTTGTTTTTATTTTTATGTTGTGACAAAATTAAATAAGAAAATGAAAGAAAATTTTGGAGTAAATAGGCTAGGATTATTGGTAGCTGGTACAATTTTTAGGTACATCATTTAATTTTGATATAAAATTACATAACGTTTCACCCTGTATCGAATTGAAGAGATTTGGTAATTATTGATTTACAGTATAAAAAAAATTAATTAAAAATTTAAATTTGCAGTTAGTCATAAAAGATCTGAAAACATTATTAGTTTTTATGAGCAAAATAAGCAAGTGTCAAACCAAAGCGGAAGTCTTCATAAACTTATTTATGAACATCGAAATATTAAAAAAAATTCAAAACTGCTATCTATCTATAGCTGCTATCTATATATCTAACCCGAAAATTTTCTGTTTTGTAGCAGTTCTACTACAGTATATGCATTATGTTTTGATCCAAAAGCTCCACTCCAAGTATATAATTTATGGATAGATTTATTCTTATATTATTTTTAATAAGTACTTTAATTAGAGTGAAGCTGAATAATAAAATCCTCAAAAGATTTGTTTTTTGAAATGTTTAGTGCTTTAACAAGAATTTCAAAAAATAACCAGAAATAACTGCAATCGATAAAACACATATAGTCTGCCGATCACCAACTTGATCAATATGAAAAGTTTTTTCTAATTCGTAAATAATAAGTCTCAATCTCTAAAAATAACGGTACAATTATCTGTTATAGAATGTAAACCAAAGGTACTGATACCCGGTTTGTTCTATACCAAAACTGTAAAGCTTGGGAATGATATACGGAGTCAAAATTTATGTTGCAGATGGGTTTTTCTTTTACAAACACCGTTTTGATCGACGCATTTTTGATTTGGCTGAAATGTTTACGGATTTTATATCGAAACAAAAGGTATATATAGAGGGGTCAAAATTTCGAGATTTTTGGCTTAACGACTTATTTTCAAAAATTCGTAGCTTCGGTTCTTTTAAATTTTAAAGTTAACACAGAAAATTAAGTCAATAAAAATTATTAACAAATTTCAATTGATATAAACAAATCAAATGCTAAAATCGATTTTTACCAATTTTCCCACCAAAGTAATGAGTTTTTAGTACCACCATCGTATTTAACGTTCAATTTTCTATAAAAAACGTATTTTTATTTAATGCAGAAATCAGTTTTACTCTTCGAAATAATAGTAGTCTAGTCTAGCCGAGTCTGTAATATGCAGATGAGTCTGCTAAAGCCATTTGCGTACGTGTTGCATACATACATACATTTTTTAGTATTAGCTCTTAGGATTTTTTTTTCTAATTTATTGCTTAATTTGTATTCTTGCGTACCTAAAAATTTGAGTTTTTATCAAAACTTTTCAAAGCAATTGTGATTATAAATTGAAAATAATTATAATATAAAATGAAAACAAATTTTGAATCCGCTAAGGTGTTGCCATAACGACTTTAAGTACTAGGCCGCTAAAATACAATTTTGCGGACTCTAAACAGTTCTAAAAGTAATCATTTTTCGGAGCTAATGTTAAAAATTAATTTAACGAGCGCGGGACGACAAAAAATTTCATAAATAGGTTATTTTACCGTACCGTTACCGAACGATTAGAACAAAATCTGACCAACGCATTTCTGATTTGGCTGAAATTTTTTGCGGGTTCTATATGAAAAAAATATACGTGTTCGAGAATTGTTTAGTGGAAAATAGAGCGGGTTGGAATTTTGAGAATTTCGTAATTTTTGGCTGGAAGAATTATTTTCAAAACTTTAAAACTTCGGTTCTATTAAAAATAAAAATCTTTGTTTTATTTTATTTTAAAGATAAAAATAGAATTTAAAAAAAATTAGTCAATAAAAATTATTAACATATTCTTATTGTTATATACAAGTAAAATGTTAAAATTGAATTTTAGTGATTGTACTTTAAAAACAAAGAGCTTTTAATACAACCATCGTATTTTACGTTTCATTTTCTGTAAAAAACGTATTTTTAGTTAATGGAAAAATGAGTTTTACTGTTAGAAATAATTTAATGCGCGGCACGACAAAAATTTATGAAATTTTTTAACATTTTTCCAACAGAAGAACTCATTTAACCATTAATTAAAAATACGTTTTTATAGGAAATTGAACGTATAATACGATGGTTATTAGGGTGGCCCTTAGGTTACTCTAGAATATTTTTTGCATTGTACAGTTTGCGGCACCCTCCCATATCGTGTCAATAGCCATAAAAAAGTATTTTCAAAATTTGAAATCAGTCGTTCAACTCTAAGGCGTGCCTCCGGCAACTTAAAGTTGAGAGGTTTTGTTCTGGACCTTAAAAAATTTAAATTTTTTGTAGGACACCCTCCCATTTCGTGTCAATATCCATAAAAAAATTATGTGTAAAATTTGAAATCAATCGCTCAACTCTAGGGCGCGCCGCCAGCCACTTAAAGCTGAGCGGTTTTGTTCTGGCCAAATTCAGGTAGCCGGGGGCATGCCTTAGAGTTGAACGATTGATTTCAAATTTTGCAAACAATATTTTTATGGGTATCGACACGAAATAGGAGGGTGTCGTACAAAAAATTTAAATTTTTTTTGGCTTAGAACAAAACCTCCACTTTAAGTGGCAGGGGGGGAGGGCACACCTTAGAGTTGAACGATTGATTTCAAATTTTATACATAATTTTTTTATGGGTATTGACACGAAATGGGAAGGTGTCCTACAAAAAATAAAAATTTTTTTTTAAGATTTTGTTAATAATTTTTAATAATTTTTATTTTTTTTTTGTAAATTATCATCTTTTAACTTTAAAATAAATTAAACTAGAGGTTTCTATCTTTAATAGAACCGAAGTTATGAATATTTGAAAATAACTCGTCAAGCCAAAATCACGAAATTCTCGAAATTTAGAACCGCGGGGAACTTTTCCGAAATTCTAAAAAAATATTGCAAAAATTATTACAAAATCAAAAATTCAAACTTTTTTCAAAATTCCAAAAATTATAATAAAATCAAAAATTTAACATCTTTCAAATTTCTAAAAATATTCCAAATTTTCTTACAAAATCAAAATTTAAAACTTTTTCAAAATTTTAAACATATATGTAAAATTCAAAAATTCTATTTTTTTTTCTAAATTCTAAAAATATTGCAAAAATTATAACAAAATCAACAATTGAAAAATTCAAAAAATCTTCAAAAAATTAGAATAAAATCAAATATTTAAAATTTTTCTAAGTTCCAATATTATTCCAAAAGTTCTTCAAAATTCAAACTTTTTCCAAAATTCTAAAAATATTGCAAAAATTATTACAAAATCAAAAAATGAATTTTTTTTCAAAATTCCAAAAATTATAACAAAATCAAAAATTTAAAATTTTTCAAAATTCTAAAAATATTCCAAAAATTCTTACAAAATCAAAAATTAAAACTATTTCCAAAATTTTAAAAAAATTGCTAAAATTATTACGAAATCAAAATTACAAACTTTTTTCGAAATTCCAAAAATATTTCAAAAACTAAAACAAATTCAAAAATTTCCATGTCCAATTTCCTTTTCAATTACATTTGCGTCATAAAAACAGCTACATTTTTTTTCCAAAAAATTGACATACTTGACATTATTTTTTTCACAAACTTATAATGCCACAATGCTCAATAATAATAATAAAATTTCATGTCATACAAATTATTAATTTTATTTTTTTCCAAAATATTGTGTAAGAAAAATAAAAATCTTTCTTTTGCCACACTTGACAACATTCTTTTGACAAGCTTATAATGCAATAATCTAGATTTTGGTCTCACATACCAATCCCGGTCATCAAGATTTATCCAAATTCAATGTTCCTCGTAATCACTTAAAATGGAAGTTTTATAAGCAAAAAATATACAAATTTCTTTGTTTTGACACACTTGACGATTTTTTTGACACATTTCCGGTACAGTTATCGAACACATCATCCTTTCGGCTCTTCCCATTGAGTAAATCTATTTTTAGAAAACAAATTTTTGAATTCCGTTCAGCGGTTTTCTAGATTTCATAGGTTGTGACGGCCGAATGGCCGGCAGACAGACATACATTTTTTTTTTTGCTTTTTTAGAATCAGTAGGTCCTAAAACGTCGAGAAATGCCAAAAAAGTGGGGGTAAGAATTTCACTTTTAACTCATGAATGTAATACTCAGACCGAAGTAATGAAATGTGAAAACAAAATTTATATAGTAATGTGTGAAATTGTTTGTTTTAGTTATATTAATTAGTGCCTATACAGTCCATGAAATCAAAATTAAAATTGGTCTAAAAAAACTTAGCCATTTGCGACGCCATTTTCCACGCCATCAGATGTGTGCCAAGTTTAATTGCTAATCGATGCAAAACAGTGCGTATAAAACAAGTGCTAAACAAATATGTTATTCAACGAAATACGCCAAGAGCCTACGGCAAATAATGTAAACGATAACACTTATGTTATAATTTGTTAGTTTGAGCCCATTTATTTCTATCATATATGGACAAATCAAGAATAGTTTGACAGTTGAAGGTGTAATGGTACTTCTTACAATAATTGCAACCGATTTGTTTGTTGTTTTCAATAGCGAATTGCGGAATTGTAGGTTTTTAAAGTTATTATTATTATTGGGTTTTGATTAAATTTCGTTTATAGGTGATATTGCTTTTAAAATACGCGCTCTTTGAGATAATATATCCATAATCTCTGTGACGGAAGGAATTTTGTTTGTAGGTCTTTTGGTTCTAATCTTCTGGCGCTATGATTGACCAACCAGCTATATAACATTCAGATTCGTTCAATTCAGATATATAACATGTTAGTAATCTATATAACCTTACCAGAATATATTAGGCTTAATAAGAATTAAACATCTATTACAAACAGTAGCATTAGTAGGGACCTAATGATTTTTTGATGTGAAACATCTATAGGCGAACATTGGTAGTGGAATCGAATTGTATATATAGTCAATAGTGTAACGAAAAATGGTAAGAAAATAAAAAATAATAATAACTGTTTTATTTAATAGTATTGTCTTAAAATTTTTTAATTTATTGAATTCCTGAATTGAATCCTGAATTTATTCATTTCTGTTTTTGATTTTTTACATTTTTCAATTTTGTTAATTTGTTTTTTTTTTATTTCTTAAATCTAATTTGTTTTTAAGTTTTTTTTTTACTTTTTTTATGATGTTTAATTATGTTTTTAATTCTTAGGATTTTGTTGTAAATTTAAAATGTCTCGTAATAATTGTATAATTTTGAATCAAATGAAAAGGCTACTTACGACTATAGGAAGAAATTTCGGTTTCTGAGAGTCAAAAAAACAACAAAATACGATTTGACGGACGAGGATGTTAAAAATTAGCTATAGTGATCGGTTGTATTTAACAGTGTATTCTTTTGAACTGTACCGAGTGTAAACAAAAAATCAGAATTTTTAAATCGTCTTCGCACAAAACACAAAAAAACAGTTCAATTACAAGTTTTAAATGTCATATATATTTTGTTCTACGTTTTAAACTGCTTTTCTATTCGCTTACATATTAAAGTGGTACTTTATCACTGTGATTTGCGGCCGTAAAGTGTCACTTTTTAACCATATATTTTGTTGTCATAGTTACGTTATTTATTATGGACTTAATATGGGTCCAAATCTTGGCTAGCGCTTCGATTTGCAAACTACACATACGTCCAAAATCTTTAGCTTTACGTCCTTGCATCATAATGTACTATTATTACAGAAATCACAGAAGATACTTCCGATAATATTCCGTAACTTTACTGTAAAACTCTCTCTACTCTAACTATTGACATCTTTTGTATTTATATTTTTGACTTCTTTTGTATTAATTAAACTACCAACTTTTATGTTTCACATCTGCCAGGCGTCTCGTGACGGCCTACTTTTTTAATTTTTTTAGCACCAAAAAGTACTAGATTTAATCTAAATATACATTTCTTATAAACGAAAAACAACGTTTATGTATAACACTAGTTTACAAATTTTGAACTTTTTTTGTCTCCTTGAATAAAACCCAACTTTTCTTATGGACTTGGCCCTCTTGAACACGAATATCATGTTAATTTTTTTGGTTAGCTCTTGTTTTTGAGATATTCACGAAAAACCAATTTTTTCGGTGATCAAAAATGTTGTTTCGGTTTTTGGGTCTTATATTTTACAAAACAAACAACTAAAACATATTAATGAAACAAATGCATAGTAAATATGCCAACAAATATTTTGAGCTATATTTTGTAAAAATCTATTAAGGATTCTGGAAGTTGCAGTCGAAAAAAGTTGAAAAAATTCGAAAAATTCACGTTTTTTTAAAATTTTTCCATTTTCAACACCATAAATTTTGAACAAATAAAGACACTAATTTTTTTTAATTTCTTGGAACCTATAGTAGCTTCAATTTTCTTTCTTTTAAGCTGAAAGACACGAATATTGGTGCAGTCTGCACCAAGTTATTCAAGTTTTCCCAAAGAAAGTCAAAACTCAAAATTTGGAGAAAAAAATTTAACTTTAAGAATAATTTAAATTCAACAACATAATTGATTTATATATAAGTAGTTTTCATAGTAGATCTAGCTCCTCCCACCTCGGACTTATTTTAGGAGTTGGAAAATATCAGTTAGTTGATTATGAAATGTCTTTTTTTGACAAAAGTTGTATTTTATTTGTATATGATTTTTATCGAAATTGAGATTTTTTCGTGAAGTTTTTTGACATGATCTAGCTTCTCTCACCTCGGATTTATTTTAGGAGTTGGAAAATATCAGTTAGTTAATTATGAAATGTCTTTTTTGACAAAAGTTGTATTTTATTTGTATATGATTTTTCTTCTCGAAATTGAGATTTTTTTTGTGAAGTTTTTGGGCATGATCTAGCTCCTCCTACCTCAGATTTATTTTAAGAGTTGGAAAATATCAGTTAGTAATGAAGATAGGCAGTTCTTATAAATGGGGTGATTCTTTTAGCAGTATGTATTATGTAATAAAACAAAACGAATTTGGGCTTTTTTTAAACTTGAAAATATGGAGGGGCTGAAATCTCACAGCTCTGAGATATCAAGACTTCGGTCTGGGTTAAGGATTTTGATATAGTTTTCGGCAAAAAACTTTTATGAGGACATGGTTTTTAGTTTTGGGCAGCGATGTATATCAAACATAACTCTTTGTTAAAGTACAAGTATTTTTTATCTCTGTTTAAAAACTTATTACAAAACTAACAAGAAACATCAATACGTTGCCGGAAAATTATAATCAAAATTCCAAAAATATTGTTAAATTAAATAAAATCAAACTTTTTCAAAATTCCAAAAATATCCCAAAAATTAGAATAAAATCAAATATTTAAATTTTTTATAAATTCCAATAATATTTCAAAAATTCTTAAAAATTCAAACTTTTTCCAAAATTCTAAAAATATTGCAAAAATTATTACAAAATCAAGAATTGAAAATTTTTTCAAAATTCCAAAAATTATAATAATATCAAAAATTAAAAATTTTTCAACATTCTAAAAATATTCCAAAAATTCTTACAAAATCAAAAATTAAAACTTTTTCCGAAATTCTAAATATATTGCAAAATGCAAAATCAAAAATACAAACTTTTTCAAAATTCCAAAAATATTTCAAAAACTATAACAAATTCAAAAATTGCCATGTCCAATTTCATTTTAAATTACATTTACGTCATAAAAACAGCTACATTTTTTTTTCCAAAAAATTGGCTAAAAAAATAAATAAAATCTTTTTTTGACACACTTGACATTATTTTTTGACAAACTTATAATGCCATAATTCTTTATAATAATAATTAAATATCATGTCATACAAACTATAAAGTTTTTTTTGTCTAAAAAAAATTGGGTAAAAAATAAATAAAAATCTTTCTTTTGACACACTTGACAACATTTTTTTGACAAACTTATAATGCCATAATTCTCAATAATAATAATAAAACTTCATTTCAAACAAACAATTAACTTTATTTTTTTTCCAAAAAATTAGGTAGAAAAATAAATAAAAATCTTTCTTTTGACACACTTGACAACATTTTTTTGACAAACTTATAATGCAATAATCTAGTTTTTGATCTCACATACCAATCCCGACCATCAAGATTTCTCCAAATTTAATGTTCCTACTCGTAATCACTTAAAATGAACGTTTTTTAAGCCAAAAATATGAAAATTTGCTATTTTTGACACACATAATGATTTTTTGACACACTTCCGGTACAGTTATCGAACACAGCGTCCTTTTGGACCTGTCCCTTGTGAATACCTATTTTTAGAAACAAAAAGTTTTGAAATCCCTCCAGCGGTTTTCCCTGCAGCGTAGGTAATGACGGCGGCAGCCGGCCGGCAGACAGACATACATTTTTTTTTTTTGCTTTTTTAGAATCAGGAGGTCCTAAAACGTCGAGAAATGTCAAAAAAAGTGGGGGTAAGAATTTTACTTTGAGCTCATGAATGTAATACTTAGGTCTTTCAGACCGATGTAACTTCTTGACGACGCCATTTAAATAAAGTTGACTTTACACTTTACTAACAATTTATTTTGCTTTAAAAGGCAGCTACACTGAAAGAAAAAAGTACTTGAATACAACGACATTAAACATTATATTAAAGACTTTAACATTGTTAATCAGCCGAAGAAACATGTCATTGTATTAACGAAATGCCAATAGTCAAATTGTGAAATTTTCATTAAACAACGTCATACGACATTGTTTCATTAAAATTTTTTTTCATAATTCTATGAATCGTTACGTAACTTTATGAAAGATATTCATTAATACACATGATGGGTCTTAATGAAATATTATCATCAAATCAATGAAAAAACGTCATAATTTAATGAACATTGTCAGAATGACAGCAGATATGATAATCATGACTTTGGCATAATCTTTTTTCTGATATTTGACATTATTTTAATGTTAAACAAACATTAAATTATGAATAAAGCAGCAATTAGACTATTGCAGAGCTCTGCAATATTTCTGCAATGGTAGTGTGTAAGATATTCATTGCAGAAAAGTTTGGCAATGAACTCATTGCAAAACATTGCAATGACTCATTGCAATGTTTTGTAATGAGTTCATTGCCCACCTTTTCTGCAATGAATATTTTACACACTACCATTGCACGACTATTGCAGAAATATTGCAGAGTTCTGCAATAGTCTAATTGCGGCTTAAGTCATTAAATAATAGATCTCACTTCAGGACCTTAATCAGAACTTAATATTAAGGTCATATTAGAATTAAAATTTTGGAGCCGTTCTTAACAAAAACACAGGGCTTTTGAGTTGTTAATATAAAAAAACACATTTTTATTTTATTTATTTTACATGCTGTCATCTGTGTGTACCTATCCCACTGAAAAAAGTTAAAGAGAAGATTGGAAAATGAAAAACAAATTAAATTTTGAAATTCACACTTTTTATTTGTTTTTTAAAAATTCAGATAAAATATACATTTTCGAATATTTTGGTTTTTACTATTTAAATTAAAAAAGTGATATCCAAGAAATCTCCAAAACATTTCTGCAGGAGACAGAAATTTCAAATTAAAGACATAAAACATTTTGAAGCATATGTCGACTGCTCTAATGAGGCTATTGAATGAATACTTGATAGTATCAAAATAAACAAAAATTTCTTGTATATCTTGAATACTATCGCCTATGCATAGTTTTATGGGTTGGACATGCAAATCACGTTTCTTTAATAAGTTGAGGTGGTCTTCTACTTCTTGTGTACATTTACCAAGATATAAAAATGCCTGCTTTACTTACCTTCGTCAATATCATTTAAATTTTTTATAATGGCTTTTGTTGATTTATCCTTAATGTTGTCGGTTAAAAATTATAATATTTGTAGTGCGTTTGTATTCCAAGTGGATGGCAATTTAGTAGAATTATCCACATTATTGGTAGAAAAATCCATATCAATCTATAAATAATTAAGGAAAGATATAGTAATGATATTGGAATAATTCTTATTATAAGACTACTAATAATTCTCAAATTGAAAGGTACTATTCCACTGAAAGTTACTGTTCTCACATTGAAAGTAACCATTCTCAGTTTAAAAGAAAAATGGTATAGTAACAAATTTCAGGTTGGCCTTAAATTTGACATTTATCGAAATTTACTGGAATTGTATGTATTATGTATTTATATACGAAAAAGCAGATAATGTTTACTAAACTTTAGTGGTGTTGTCCTTTATTTCGCATAATCTATATTTTGCGCAGGCTTTCCACACATGATCAAACTCCTTCACACATGATCAAACTCCAAATTGTGTATAGTGCACTTAAGTTTTTTATGCATTGAAATAATTAAAATCGCATAAAAATATCTGAATTTAATGAACCTTCATTTCTGAAAATGCTTTAGTTTAGTGTAAAATAACAATAATAAAGTGTAAAATAATAATAAAAAAAGTTCAGAGACAATATTATATAAAATTGATAATTGTTTCGGTCGAGTCTCTAGCTTAGGGAGCCTGAAAAACTTCACTAAATCTTTTCCACTTCTCATTCCACATTGAAATACGCAACAGGTTATTACCATGTTTTCAGGCACCAAAAACTGTTCCTGTTAACAAAATCGAAAATTATAATTTCCACTATATGTACATATATGCATAATTTTATTAGATTTTGCCAATTTCATTTAATTACCAATTTTATTTTTTTATCTCTGAACTTTTTTTATTATTATTTTACACTTTATTATTGTTATTTTACACTAAACTAAAGTATTTTCAGAAATAAAGGTTGATTTAATTTCCATGTTTTAATGCGATTTTAATTATTTCAGTATCCCTAATGCATTAAAAACTTAAGAACACAACACAATTAACAATTTAATTAATTATTGTTTTCAAAAATTCACTTCTTAAACACTTTTAATTGAAATCAAAATAACCAAAATTGCAAGGAACATCAATCAATTTTGGTTATTTTACATGCACAAATTAAAACAGCAGATTTGAGCTGTCACAATATTTTTGGGAAAAAGCTCTATATACCAATAATTTTAAAGAGTCCCGTTATGTACGTTATTTACGAATACACAAAAAAGTTGCAAATAAATACACAAACTTACCGTTGTTTTTATTATTCCTAATTATTCACTTTCCACTATTTTATTATTAGTTTAATTGAACTATAAAATAATTATTTTCTAATTTAAGTTATTACTAAAAGTCGGGACGACTCGGAAGAAAGTGAAAGTAAAACTAATTTGTTGTTGAATAGCTACGTGCCAAAATGATGTCTTAACGGTAACTATTTCATAACTCTATGCTAAAATTTCATAAATTTTTCAAAATAGAACATAAATCAAGGAACAAAAATCATAAAATTATGTCAAAACATGAATATGTCATAAAATTAGGATACTTTATCATTAAATTAGGCAAATTGGTCATAATTTTAAATTTTTTATATTTTAATGCCACAATACATGTTATTAATGACAACAAACGTTAAACAATTACAAATTCATTAATTTTTTTGTTTGAGAAAATTTAATGATTGAAAATTCATGTGTTTAATGACACAGATAAATTATGTCATTAAATATTTAAACTTTTAATGCCATATTTCGTTGTGATAATGAAATTTTCGTTGTGTTTATGACACAGATTTTAATGATAACATGTCATTAATAACATGTTAGACATTTTTTTCAGTGTATCACTATTGATTTATTGATTTTTAAAAACAATGCATTATTTAAAATTTATATTTGTAATTTTTTTTCTTTTTTAATTAATATTTTCACTTGAATGTTTGGAATTAAAATTATCCTCAGAGAGATTATATTTGCAACTAATCATACGACAATTATCTACTTAAAAAGAAACCTCATTAAACCAATTAAACAAAAGTTGGGAAAACCGAAAAACTATTAAAAGGAGATGTAATTGCTTTCTTAACTTAAACTTAAAATGATCATAAACGTACGGAGTAACACAAGGTGGGCGGTGATAGAAAAAAATGTACATTACAAATTTACTCAAAAAACAAAAAACAGAGAAAAAAGAAAAGAAACAAACCTTACAGGTATGGTGCTTGAACTAACTTAAATAGTTCTGATGTTTTGCGTCTTCTCACAATTCATTATCTTTTGTTTATAGTTTTCTATATACGTCTCATATCGATCCAATTCCCAACTTCGAAAACAAAAATGGAAATTATACTTTACTATTTTGAAATAATTCTTTACTGATGTTTGAGAACGACTGAACTTTTAGAATTATTATTTATGGCACAATAAATTAAGTAAAAATTATTTTTTCCCAAATTTTGAGTTTTGACTTTCTTTGGGAAAACTTGAATAACTTGGTGCAGACTGCACCAATATTCGTGTCTTTCAGCTTAAAAGAAAGAAAATTGAAACTACTGTAGGCTCCAAGAAATAAAAAAATTAGTGTCTTTATTTGTTCAAAATTTATGGCATTGAAAATGGAAAAATTTTTAAAAAACGTGAATTTTTCGAATTTTTTCAACTTTTTTCGACTGCAACTTCCAGAATCCTTAATGGATTTTTACAAAATATAGCTCAAAATGTTTGTTGGTATATTTACTATGTACATGTTTCATTAATATGTTTTGTTTGTTTGTTTTGTAAAATATGAGACCCAAAAACCGAAACAACATTTCTGGTCACCAAAAAAATTGGTTTTTCATGAATATCTCAAAAACAAGAGCTAACCAAAAAAATGAATATGATATTCGCGTTCAGTAGGTCCAAATCTATAAGAAAAGTTGGGTTTTATTTCGGGAGATTTTTCTTGTAAACTAGTGATAATTACCTGATTTAGAATTTTTGATTCACTAGATTTGAATTTTGAATAAGTTTTGAAATATCAGCCATTTTGTTAGCACTTAAACTCTAGTAATTAAGGAAATCGCTTGACTTTTTCTATTAGAAAGTATTTAGATAAGGTGTCTGCCAAAGAATGCAAAGCATAGGCCTGACGAAGTATAGGTTTGAATTTGAAAAATCACACTTTATTCCCTTTTGAGGATGGGCTGGACCTTGGGCAATTTTGAAGAAAGAGAAAATGCGAGATTTAAAAGTTTTGTATAAAATTCTGATGAGAGTGACTGCAAATTTATTTCAATTTTTTTTTAATAATAGGTGGGATATTTTATAGTATGTTTAAGCGTGTTTACGTTTTTGAAAATTATGAGATTAAAATGAATTTCTTTCATTTTTGAAGTTTGAAGGGATCAGTTTTATTTAATTTTAAATATTTATTTTTTATTTACGTGTGTGACAAACACACGTATTCTAGTCACCTGCTATTGACATATGAATTAATGTGAGGTATCTCATACCACTAACAACAGCACCGATATATTACTAGCCAAGGTGATAGCTAAGAGGTGCTGGCGGGTCAACTTTTTGGCAACAGTTATCATCAATCTTAGTTGTGGGGTATTCGTTGATGATGTGATGACACGCTATTGCTTGCTCGTAGAAACAAGCCTCATGTGATATGGAGGCTTCAATCATTGAGAAAGACAATGTTTCACATTTTTAAGAAATATAACATTGTGTGCGCTGTCTGGATTATTGGAAACCCAATTTTAGTTCTGTTCTTGCGAAAATTGGCATTCTACCACTTTATTTTAATTTTATTTTTTAAATCCTGTCATATAATATTGGCCTATGTCATATTTTATTATGTGACGGGATTTATTGTTTAATTATACATTCTTTACAAAAACATTAAAAAAGAAATTGCATCAACACTTCAGAACGCATGTTGACGTTGGACCTTGGTCTTAAAAGTTTTTATGTATTGTTGTGACACATACTGTAATTTCTATTACTAACTACACAACACATTTTATTAAAAAAGAAAATTAAATCCTGAAGATAGATAGATTTGTGGTGTAGACGTAACTAGACTAGACTAGATTTAGGAGTTGCCGAACCAAATTACTCTGAAGTAAACCTTGTCGCAAACAATGTAGCTTTTCTTACGGAGCAGTGATGAATAAATCACGGTAAATGAGCAGTAGAATAGGAAATTTAGTACCAGTATTTATAAATTAATGGCAGTAATCATGTATTATCAAAAACTTCCAATAGTAACCTTATCGACATAAACCCGTAATATCTGCTATAGATGTGAAATAGAACAAAGAGTAAAAATTGAGCTGTTTTTCCATTTGACACAGGCAGGTAATTCAACATCGAAGAGTGAATAGTTTAATCAAAATACTTTTATTTTCAATGGCGATCAAAATAACTAAAGTGCATATAAATAGAATGATGTTGGACCTAATTTTTTGTAAATGACAAACTTAAAATAAATACATATTACACATATAATAACTTTTAGTTACAAACATTCATAAAAGATATGGAAGCAGTCCTTAAAGATAAAACCACTTTAAAATTTATATCAATCTAAATAATTTTCCTTATATTCCTAACATTTTCTTTGTTTAAATAAACTTAAACAATGTCAAAGCAAATTTTCCTTAAATATTTGCTTTCGTTAAATTGCCGCGCTTCTTTCGTTCTAGATCTATTTATTTTTCCATTCTAAACTATTTGTTCTTCCCTTCATTCTTTTAACATTTTCTTGATTTCTAATTTCCATCTATATTTACTTTATTAGGACGACGACGTTTTGCTATTATTGTCCCGTTTTTTGTTGTTTGGTTTTTCGTTAGTTGAAATTGTTTGTTTTTTGTTAGTCTAGCTAGTGTATTTCCACGACGTGAAAATATTTTTTTTTAATTTTAAATGTATAATTTTCTTGTTTCTTGTCATAACTTTTTTTATTATTAAAATTTATTTTGCTCTTAGATATGAAATGGAAAAATGAAGGATGGGGATTAAAATGTGATTTTAATTTAACGTTGGTTGGACATTATTACAAAAGTCCGTAGAGTATAAAATTAATTAAAGCATTTTTATGAAAAACAGTTTCTGAAAACTTAACGTATGTCTTTGAATGTGTATGTAATTATGGGCTCATCAAATTAATCAACAATTTTATAATAAAATAAATAGATTTCTCAGCCTTGGTATATATATTGTATGAAGATTTTTGAGCTTGTACAGAGAAAAGTTTGCATACATCTCATATTTAGTCTTTTACGTACATACAAATGTTTGAAAGGACAAAATATTTGTGAAGAAATAGTAGCATTTAGTTAGAACAGTTCGCCATACGCAACAACAAACTATTTAGTGTTAACCATTGTCATTAATGGTTTTCTCTGAAATTTTTTGCATATTAGATAATGACAAGTATGAAATCAAATAAAACAATTAATTTGCCTAACAAGTTTTTTCGTACATGAAATAAATAGAAAATGTTATAACATAATATATGTAAAAAAGTTTTAGTAACGTTATTTCATATAGATTTTTTATTCGCCTGCATATTAAAGTGTTACTTTATTACTGTGATTTGCGGCTTTAAAGTATCACTTTTCAACTATTTATTTTGTTGTCATAGCTACGTCCAAAAAAATAAAAAGCATTTGTATTTGTTCAAATTCTATGAAGAATAAAAATTTTTATCAAAGCAACCCTTAATTTCAAAATTTTATTATCCAATTAAAATAGTTGTTATCATTTGTTGTTATAGCTACACAATCAGCGTTGCCACTTGGATACATTTGTATCCATTTGGATACATTATTTGAAAAATTTATTAAATGGATACTGGATACAAAAAAATCACAAAACTGCTAGAATGGATACATTTTTTTAATATGCATTTTAGCTGTGTTTTCTTTGAAAATGTTTATGAAATTTGACAAAAAACATTGAAATTTAATTTGTTTAAACAGTTTTTGAAAAACGATCAAATTTTTTTTTAACAATTTAAAAATCGATTTAAAAATCATTTTATACAATTTTATAAACCCTCATTGTTTTTAAAGAATGGAATGTAAATGAGCTAGGTTTTGAAAACGAAGAAAACCATATACCATTGGCTGAAATAAGTATGGAGTATGCAGTACAATTATTTTTAGCTTACAATAAACTGAAAAATGAAATTTCGGAGCTGACAAAAAATGTGAAAAAATGTATATATGGAATTTATTCATCAAATAAAACACAAATAAAAATCAGCAGATAAAAATTTGAATTAATGTGATTTTTTTGTTGTTATAATATAAATAAATGTGATCAGGATACTGAATTGTACTAAAGAAATATCGTAATTAGTCCTTTAGCAATATCAAATAATCATGTTTCATTTTTTCAAAAGAGTGGATACATTTGGATACATTTTTTTTAAAAAATTGGATACATTTTAATTTTTTTGAGTGGCAACGCTGTACACAATAATTTGGAAAAAATAATAAATATTTTGTCAAAGGTTACTTGTTCCACATATTTTTATTTTAAAATTTATGAAAATTTATAATTTTAATTTAGAACAAACCAGTTTTCATAAAATATTTTGCTTGCGGCGAATAATAAATAGTATATGATGCACGGACGTAAGCTATTTTGGACTTAATGTGGGTGAAAATCTCGGCTAGCGCCTCGATTTGCAAACTCCACATCCGTCCAAAATCTTTAGCTTTACGTCCTAGCATCATAATGTACTATTTCGTACTTATTGAGCCACTCTCATATTTTCCTTTTTCATATTCTCTAGCATTACATTAAAGCAGACTTGTTTTAGATGTTTTAAATAGCATAAACCATATTATTTAATTCATCCCAAGGATCTCAAGGATAAAATTTATTTATTTTTCTCATTAACATAAAAATTATGTAAAAATTAACCTTATGGAAATTATGTAAATTTCGTAAAAAATTGTAAAGAAAATATTAAAAACATCTACTCCTTTACAAGTTATAGATTTTTTTAAAACTTAAATGGCACAAATACCAGTTATACTTGAATTTAAATTGAAAACAATATTAAACGTGTACATAGAATATTTGGTTATTTTAGTGCGTAGGAACAATAATATAATATCTAATGCAAATAATAATAATTCCCAGTGAAACAATTGTCTCTTCCGCCCAACCCTCACGCTAGAGTCATCATCAATTATTACCATTGAAACAGCATAACATAAAAGTTTTAAGCTGCAGATACTTTGAATGAACAAAACATCACTATAATATTAAAAAACATAGAAAGATATTATTAAGTTCAGAATGCACTGAAAAAATTGTAGGTAAAATACAACAAACAAGGGTCTGTTGAATTTATTTAAAGGACACGTTGTTTGATTTTGTATTATTTTTCAAAACATGTCTGTTAATTGTCAGTTTTTAACAGACATGTTTGTTAAATATTTTTAACTACCTTTACAAGCTGTTCGTTGATTTTCGTTATATGAAGTAAACTTAAACCACAATTATAAAATATAAATGTGAAAAATTCAATTAGTAAGGCTTAAAATTTATACCCAACTTAGTACGTATGTACAGCAGAAGTGAGCTTTGTGATATGAAAAGCTTATATAAAATAAAATAAAATATATTTAATTGTAATATAACATAATCCAAATAAATGTGTACACCATACCAAAGTCATGGAAATATTTGTTAAAATCAATAAAATGTCAAAAGATAACAAACATGTTCGTTATTTTAATTGTCTGGTTGTGTCATTGTTCGTAATAATCAAAAAACACGTCCATAAAATTTACTAACTGTCCATTAAAAATTGTTGGTAAAATAAATTCAATTGACTTCTGCTTGTCGAATTCAACGAACAATTTGTAGGATCAAAACTAACAGAAATGTATGGTGCATCAAAGGAGATTTGTGTAAATTTTACAAACAATTTTTTTATTGTGGTTGATACCCCGTTTAAGAAGAGTAGAAAAACTGAAATTCGGGTCTGATTAGCAGAATCAGAATAAAACGAGTTTAAAAATTTTGTCAGGATAAAGATTGAAAATAAAGTAGTGCTTTTATTACTAAAATAAACGCGAAACTGCATAAAGAAAGTGCTTCAGTCATGGTATACAGAGATTATAATCATAATTACTTATATTACGATATTGTAATCAAAATGGTTACAGTTATTGTAAATTTCGATTAGAGATCACAAATCAATAGATTTGGACGAGCATTGGTTCATTTTTAAGCGAATTATTTCTAGAACATTCAATAGAACTTATATTATAACTTGGTGAATAAAAACAATATCAACATCAGCAATTTCTTGATGCCTTTCTCGCATTTGTATAAGTTAATAAGATTTAAACTATTTAAGGAGGTTGGCAATAAAAAATGGTTTATTCTTTCAGAGCGAAGCAAATCACCAGATGTGGTGACCAAATTTTACTGACCCATTGAAACAGTTAGCTAACGATGGTCGAATGTAGTGCTTTATTTACGTAGACATCCGAAAACACTCTAAACTAACACTCAACAAAACAAGGGGCTGCGTTAGTCCATATAAAAATTCATTTAATGCACAACACTTGGGATCTAAAATAAACTTTGGCATATGATACGGGTTCATTTGTAAATAGAAAATCTGGCTCCTTTTCTAAATTAGACAAAGTGAGGGAAAGGGATCCAGAACAATTGTTAGTTTGAAATTTTATTACTTTCTGATCTTGAATTTCAATTTAGTTAAATCTTGCTTTTTAAGGCTTTTGTAGTTTTTTCAATAATTTTGCATACTAACGTCTCCTGATAAATTTTGTAACCGTGAAGTCATTTGCCTTTTTAAATTGTAAACTAATAATTTGAGCTTCAACTGAACTCTAAACCAAAATTATAATTTTAAATTTCTTATTGTGATTTCTTTCAACAAATATTGAAAAAAAATTAGTCAAAAAAAACTTCGTTAGGTATTTTACAAGTAATCATTTTTTCATGAACGTATCGGTTTTGTTTTAGATCGGTCGTTTTTTATCGGTCGTTTATCTTGCATCTGTTGTTTAATTTTTTTATACGCAATAAAATATGTATTTTTTTGGAACGGTCGTTCATTTTAAATCGGTCATTTTTTTAACGGATCGTTCATTTTAAGCAAAACTTATTTACAGTTTTCTTTCTTCCTTTTCTAAGTGAAAACTTCTTTAGGCGCGATGTGCGATTTTGCATGGGGAAACATTTATATATTCGAGTTATCATCACACATATATTTTTAAATATAAAACACCTCTATCCAGTCGTAGCGTTAAAGTGCAATATGGATATCGTGGTCGACTGATGTTCCATAGGTCGAGAGTTCAATTCCTGGAGTGGTACATTTTTTTATTGGTTTTTTTTTGTTATTGTTTTTTGAATTCATGAGAAATCATAAAAATTTCTGTTTACGAATTAATAAAATTGGTGGATAAGGCAGTTTTTTACAGTAATTGCTGCTGTCTTTTTCCGTTTCGTTTAAATTATTATCATTTCGATATTAACTAGAAAATTAATTATTTTTTGGCAGGTAATGCTAAAAACAAAATATTGGTTTTCCCATCATTATTTTCCATAATTTCATTCCCGTGAAAAAAATAAGGAAAATAAAAACTACTATTTGAGTATGATTCTCTTGCAATGTGAGTTGACATCGATTGATTTAAACACAGTTTAAGGCTGTGGAGAATAAACGGTATTTAAATTTATCGATAATGTAGTTTTGTAAGGTTATTGCTATTGCATTTTAGCTGATGATTTTCTGTTGGTGATTGTTGTACCATTTTTGAAGTAAAAACTTCTATACGCTAAATAAATATTAAATATAAAATAAATATTAAAAGTGAGTGAGATAAATTGTAATCATTTGCTATTTTCTAGTTTCTTATTCTCATTTTCTTGATTAAAAATTTGTTTTTTTTCTCTGTTATTATATTTGATTTTTTTTCGGCTTAAGTGTGGTGTTTTGGGGTGGTGTAGTAAGTAAAGATTTTGTTGTATTTCTGAGTAAAATAAAAAAATAGTGTTTGTCATATATGATTTGTGTGTTTTTCTTTATACTTTGTAATAAAGTAAGCACAATTGATAATAGAAATAACCTTAGTAATAGATTTTTAACAATAAAATATATATATTCATTCAAAAAAGGGTTCAATTGAGGATATACAAGTTATAAAAATAACCTAAGTATTGTTGAAATTAATGATAATCTATTACAAATAATTTTACTCTCGTTCTCTTGATTTATATTTTGGTTTTTTCTTTTTTATTGAATTTGATGTTTTTCTCAGTTTATAACAGTGTGGAAGTGTGGTAAAGTAAGTAAAGATTTTGTTGTATTTAGACAATAAAAAAACACAGCTATTTCACAGTTTTCTGTTTTCACTTCTGTCGGCAGTCCTCAAGACTGCCTTCTTCTTTTTATTTATTTTTTGTTTATCTTCTACATATAATGAAAGATTTTTGATTTTTCATTCCATTCAGAATAAATGTTTTTTTGTAAATTAATTAGATTATTAATTGTGTGAGTTGCTTTTTTCAGTATGTTGTAATGAATATCTGTTTAGATAAATACGTTTGTAGAACGAACACATTTTTGTGCAAAGTTGTTGAATTGATAGAAAAAAATCTAAAAGATGTTCATTACACATAAAAACTTTTCTTAATAAATAATAGAAAATATAGTGACTAACTGAATAATCGATCATCCAAAGCATATTATAACAGATCGTACCACAACATTTACATCACCAGAAATTACTAACTATTGTGAACTATTGTGACATCTTCAAGGATCTTCAATCAAAACGTTACGTCCAACAAAAGAAAAGAGGCAAAATGATTCATGCAAATCAAATAGGATTTCAATTAAAAAATGACCAGCAAATATATCTGAGGTATCACTTAACCTTATATAAACTAGGATTGTATCGACTAGCTCAAAAAATCAAAAGGCATCTTCATTACAAATTCGTTTGGCTAAACAACTTCAACATTTTTTTTCGGAAGGAAGAAGGAAGCCCATCCATCAAAATATCATCACATTTTGAAATCAAAAAGTTTATGGATTCAAACAATATTACACCAGAAATGCTTGCTTAAGGTTTTTATTTATACTTCTATAATTACTGTATTTATAAATTTAGTATTAAGGTTATTTATTTTTGAAATCTTTTTTATTTTTTACACTTCAGCACAGTTGTTTGAGTTATTTTGCTTTATTTCTTGCACATAATTTTGTTTCACTTTAAATGAATTGGTTGTTCATCAATATACTTTTAATGTGTTCCTAATTTGTGCAATCACAGATCACAAACGGTATGAACAATTTCTTGTGGCGGTTTCTAAAACAAAGAAATCAATAAGATATTTGATTTTCAAAGTTTCATTACTTACATTTATTTTCAAAACTCTTAATGTTTATATAGTCCATGTCAAAAGTTTATTTTCAATTATTAATGTTGGATGATAACAATGAAATTGACTGTCAAAACCTAGGCTCAAATTCAGTCACACATTCAGTTGGATTTAATAAAAACAGTTTTATGATCGACAATGCAGGTTTAAATATTTTATATCTCAATGTGCAAAGTATTAGAAATAAATTATATGACATTGAAACGTTACTTAATAATATACAGTGCAACATTGATATATTTATTGCCACAGAAATATGGATTACAGAACATGAGAATAAGTTTTTCAATTTAAAAGGTTTTAATAGTTTTTTTTCGAATAGACAAGGTGGA
The DNA here is from genome assembly GCA_963693315.1 of Diogma glabrata. Taxonomy (NCBI): domain Eukaryota; kingdom Metazoa; phylum Arthropoda; class Insecta; order Diptera; family Cylindrotomidae; genus Diogma; species Diogma glabrata. Next base: position 351,440,241 of record OY856186.1, read on the forward strand.
TATGGGGGTGTTGCGATATTCACTAGAACAAATCTCAGGTCTGTCCAAACCATTTTAGTCAGATAGTGGGAGTTAAACTGGTTGATAAAAACATTAATATCATAGCAATTTACCGATCTCCAAAAAATATTATTACCAGTTTCTTCTCTTTGCTAGAAAAACACTTGCATACAAATCGGTCGAACATAATCATAGGTGATTTTAACATCAATTTGTTAGATTCCGTTGATGTGTCTGTTTCAAACTATATGGCTCTTTTAAATTCATTTGGTCACGTATGCCTGAATAAAATAGACAAATTACATGCAACACGAACTCGAAATGCTGTAAGTACTTTGATTGATCATATAATCGCTGACTTATCAGTGTATTCCTATGAGTTAAATACCGCGAGCTCACCACTCTCTGATCACAAACAACTTTTTCTTCAAGTTAAAAAGATTCAAATACCAACAAAAAATAGTTCTGTTTTATGTAGAACTTTAAATTACGATAACATATTTAGAGATGCTATATGGATAGAACTGTTAAAATCACACGCAAAAAAAAAATGTTGTACTTGCGCTAAGTAAAATTGAAATTGTTGATTTAACTTAAATTTTGTTTAAGTTAATCTAATCATGTCAAGTCGTATTAGCATATAGACCAGGGTAGAAGCCTTTAAAAATAATAAAAAGTAAAAAAAAATAATAGTAGGATAAAACCCATTAGAAAAGGAGGAGAATATTATAAAAATGAAAGGAAAAATAATTTACGGGCGATCTGGGGTCGGGAAGGGGAAGGGGTGAGTTTTTAAGGGTAAAAAACGGTTTATATCGATTTCCGGCAAAACTAAAAGTCCTATGGAAAAAATTTGAATGGCAAAGTTGTAGGTAATAAAAAGATCTAAAACTTTTGTATCGACACTTTTTTCACATAACTTAAAAATTTATGTGAAAAATTCAAAAAACCAAGTTTTTGGTTTTTTATTTTTATCTTTTACAAAAAAAATTTTTTTTTCACGAAATTTGGTGAAAACTTACCTTTTTATGTCCCAAATACGCTGTAATTTATTTGATTTGAAATTTTTATTTGGTCACCTTATTTTGAATTAATATCGAAAAAGCACCCTAATTTTCAATTGAAAATTCACCCGTCAAAATATCAGCTTTTTTCAAAAAGTTGGTACGCTTTCTGTTCGTTGAAATCTCTACTTTCCGATGGTGAAAAAAAAAATATATTACTATAGTAAATCTTCTCAGAAAATGCAAAAAATGAATTGAATTTTCGATTCAAAAAACCATAGTTTTTGGTTTTTCATTTTTATCTTTTACAAAAACATTTTTTTTTTCACAAAATTTGGTGAAAACTTACCTTTTTATGTCCCAAATACGCTGTAATTTATTTGATTTGAAATATTTATTTTTTCACCTTATTTTGAATTAATATCGAAAAAGCACCCTAATTTTCAATCGAAAACTTAATTAATTTTTTGCATTTTCTGAGAAGATTTACTATAGTAATATATTTTTTTTTTCACCATCGGAAAGTAGAGATTTCAACGAACAGAAAGCATACCAACTTTTTGAAAAAAGCTGATATTTTGACGGGTGAATTTTCGCTTGAAAATTAGGGTGCTTTTTCGATATTAATTCAAAATAAGGTGACCAAATAAAAATTTCAAATCAAATAAATTACAGCGTATTTGGGACATAAAAAGGTAAGTTTTCACCAAATTTCGTGAAAAAAAAAAATTTTTTGTAAAAGATAAAAATAAAAAACCAAAAACTTGGTTTTTTGAATTTTTCACATAAATTTTGAGGCTATGTGAAAAAAGTGTCGATACAAAAGTTTTAGATTTTTTTATTACCTACAACTTTGCCATATTAATTTTTTCCATAGGACTTTTAGTTTTGCCGGAAATCGAGATAAACCGTTTTTTGCCCTTAAAAACTCACCCCTTCCCCTTCCCGACCCCAGATCGCCCGTAAATTATTTTTCCTTTCATTTTTATAATATTCTCCTCCTTTTCTAATAGGTTTCATCCTACTATTATTTTTTTTGTTTTCAAAAATTATCGACCCTGGTCTAATAAGCATTGTCAACTTAACAAATTTGGAAAAGTAAAACCGAAATCTAAAAACAAAATCTTTTTTTTTGTTGTTAATATAAACCTTTGTAAAGTTAACGTGGTGCTAGGTTAACAGCCCTTCACCTTAAATTAGAAATCACTTATCGACATGATCAATTCAATTAGTAACTAAGTACAAATATTCTCCGTTTTACGGACATATCAATAGCAAAATAGACGACAGTCAAAAAAATATATTTAGTAATTTTTAAATAGATATGTTAAATTCACTTAAAAATTAAGTAAAATAACTTATCCATTAATTTAAGTTCTCTAATAAATTAGGAACAGTCAGATACTTACTTAGATGAAAAATATCAACAAACAATATGTGTCAAATTCGCTTAAAAATAAGTAAAAATTATTATTTTATGCTAAATTAACTTTAGCAGAATATTTAAATTAACCAAAGTTTATATAACGAATTGATCACCATTATGATTTCGTAAAATTTTACCATAGTTCGTTTAATCGTGACAAAGTGTGGAATGGTAATATTTATTTTTAATTGAATCAATATAAATTTAAGATTATATCTAATATTTTATTTTTATTGTGGTGGATATCTCATAACATGAAATATTGGTAGTGAACTTTATAATAAAATAAAACGTAAGTGAATTTTATTTTTAACAAATTAATAAAAAGTTTGTTACATAACGCTTAGCAAATATAATGCTCAAAATTATGCACAGACGGTTATTGGCATGTAAAAATTGTTAATCGATTAACTTTTTCATTAAAAATCTTTATGCATTGTTCAAGTTTTTAAACACTTGTCTTTCTAATCGAGCGTTTGTGTTATTTGAATTTTAACGAATTTATTTTAAGATTACGCCAATTTTGTCATCCTCGAAATGCAGAACAATTTATAACATAAATATTAGTTTATATTTTTACTAACAAAAATGTGTGTTATGTAATGATTTGTGTATGCTTTTGTATTCATAATTTGAACTTTAATTTTGAATTTTATATTTTAATATAAATATATGTGAATAATTTTATTCTATATTAATTTTAAAATACATATCGAAGTAACGTTGTTTAAATTCCGAGTGTGCCAATGTGGCGTAATATTAAAAAAAATCAAATTTAAGCCCAAATAAAAATAACACAAAAGCCACATTTTATTACCAAAAATTAAACATAGAAAAAATTTGAATAAAATATAATGTACAATATATACATATATATATAGCTATGGCTTATCTATAAATACTATTTTTTATTGATATCAACCATTAATATTTTATAGATCACATTCTGACACGTGAACAAATGAAAAATTTATCTGAACATAAAAATGAACAAGAATTATTTCCACTGTGCCACACTAAGTTTGACCAAAAATATTCTTTGTATATTCTATTAGGAAATTTCAAGAAGAACACTTCAAATTAGAACTGGTAAGTTGCTATATTTAAAAATCATATTAAATATATATACATAAACTCTACTTATTATTTGATTTTATTTATTTTAGGAGTTTCAAAGTGATTCAGGTAGTTCAGACACGTTATTAATTTCAGATGTCTAGTTTAATTATAAACTCATTCAAAGATTTTAACGAAATGTATTCTTCTTTAAATCAATATGATGGCGGTATAAAAACTGTAAAATGTTAACGGTATAAAAACTTTACGATGTTCTAATTCTTGAAGTAATTTATCTGCAGAATTTTGTGAGAACATTATATGAAGCCGCACGTATAATTAGAAATCAACTTCTGAATTGCATTAGCACGATTGGCTATAAAAATTGTTAATTTGTAAAACGACTTTTGGATCCAAGCAGGAACAACTGAAGAATCCGATCACAAGAATATGTTTGTTTTGGTAATTTCCATTTCTAAGGCAGTACGAACTCTGATAGCAATTGGGATACAGTTAGTGCTCCGCACACTTCAAACGAGGTATAGTTATAGTAAAGATTATTATTATTAAATAAAGCTAAAAATTATTATTTTATTATTATAGTATTTAGTGGAACAACACGAGATTTACCACAAATAAGATGGAAAAAAACATTATTATCTTTACCAATACACTTGATACATGACTTAAAAGCAATTTCTGAGATGTAAGCAAATCTATGAATTTCGATGTGGACTGTATGTGAAGGAACAATATACAACGATCTATTTTGATGTTTTCAATGGATTTTAGGTGTTCTAAAATTTTTGCGGAAGGTGTTCATCATTTTATGTTCAATTTCCATAAGGATTGTATAAAAATCGTTCATTAATTATAATTAGTTTTTTAGCGGTTGAAATTTTATCAAGGGTTTGAATATAAATACAGATTCAACGTGGTTTTGTTGCCATCTAAAACCTAATGCCTTGATGGTTTCTTCTGAAAAGACATTATTTACACTAAGGATTTAACGTTTTTCAATAGGAATCGAATTAAATATAATTATATTTAATTTTTTATTTTAAGCATTTATCAGCCTTTTATTTATTTTTATTAAATCAATAATAAGCGATATTTCGGCATTCTCAAGTTGAAGAAAAGTATAAAAAATATTACAAAAAAATTATACAAAAATTATTTTTTGGGAATTGGAGTCTATTTTAAATTATATGTAAATTGTTTTAAATTATTGTTTATTTGGACGTTTCGGTAAAATTCCCTTACAATTTTAAAAAGAAAACTATGTACTTTTTTTTTAAACATACAACATAAATAACATTCGTCCAAAACATTATTTATATAGATTCAAACTTTTATTTATAACTTTTAACATACATTATACATATCAAAGTTAATTTTGTGATTTTGAATTATTTTTTTATTTTTTCTAGTTTTTTAATTTTTATTAGTTTTATTTATTAATTGATAAATTATCAAATTTAATAAATTAATAAAAAATATTATTTTTCAAACAACTTTTAATTAAAATACAAATATCAGACGCGTTTCGGATATAAAATATCCATTATTTATTAAGCTTTTTTATTTTAAGGACTATGTGGTTACTTTAAAAATTATGTACCTATATGTGGAATAAATAAAGAATATGTATTTTCTTTAAAAAATAATTACCTTCATAAACATAAATGTTACCATTATATTTTTTTTTTCTTTGATACCTTTGAGCTAGATAAAGTGTGTTTTTAAATTGAATTATTTTTGGAGTTATAATGAAAACTAAGTCTTTATCACTTTGAAATTTTTTGATTTTGTTTTTCCATATATATTTTCGATCTCTAAGAGATCTTCTTCAGGAAAAAAATTTCTATAAACCATTTAGTTTATAGAAATTTCTTCCCTGAAAAATATCTCTTACAAATCATAAATATAATTGGAAAAATGAAATCAAAAAATTTTGAATTGATAAAGCCTTAATTTTTATTATAACTCCAAAAATAATTAAATTTATAAATGTTACTCTAACATTTGCTAATTTCACTAAATAGCAATGCTTTGCTTACCTTGGATGTTACGATAATATAGCTCATTGTTGTGCAATTTACACTTTGGGATATAGTTGATTCTACTTCACAGGCTTGCTAAACTTCACATCATCATAAAGTTAATTTTACTTTTAAATGTGCTGTTTTCACAACAATTTTTGTGCAATGTAGTTATAAGAAGGTAGATAATTTGACTTTATGGATTTGCTATATACGAATTTAAGTGAGTTGAGTTAGCTTCGCGTTTAGTGAAATAAAAAAAATTATAAATTATTCAATTTTACTTTTGCATAAGATAATTTTATTTTTCGAAATTTGTACTATTAGCAAAGTCACAAGTAAGTTGAATTTGCAACATTTTTTTGGTTAAATTAGCTTTGCTTTTTTGTTAATAAAGCACATTATTTCTTTGCGTGCAACTAATGTAGATGAGTTTGTTTGTAATCTAAAAGAACTCGTTAGTAAAAACACCAGAACAGTGGTAAAGCAGTCAAACTCTGGCAAACAATTTACGTTAACTAAAGAAATTGTGGATTTGATTAAAGAAAGAAATAGATTTTTTAAGCTGAAAAATAAATACAAAAACGATGAGTATCTGTCAAAAACGCACAAAAGGTTGAGCTCTCTTGTAGCCTCAAAAATTAAAAGCCTAAAACGACGCAGCTGTAACAACTATATAAGACAATATTTGAATAAACCTAAAGAGCTTTGGAGCTATCTTAAAGAAATAATATTTAATAGATCAAACACTTCTGCCCAGGTTTCAGCTTTAAGATTCCAAAATGATCTTGTCACAGATAGTAGTAAAATCGCACAGATCTTTAGTGAATATTTTGTCAGTTCTGGACTAATTTTAAGCCATAATTTTCCACCATCTACCTCAGATGACTTTTCATATTTTAATTACAATTTAACTCAACCATTTGAACTAGGGGAGACAAATGATGACGAAGTGAAAACTGTAATTCTTAGTCTGAATTCAACGGCCGCAACCGGTGTAGATCATATTTCAACAAAAGTGTTGAAGTATATTGTTAATTACATTAAACATTTAATAGTAGGTTTCATAAATGATTCTTTTAAAAACGGTATCTTTCCAGATGTTATTAAAGTAGCTAAAGTGGTTCCTATTTATAAATCAGGGGATCAATTGGACTTCACAAATTACCGTCCAATCTCTATCTTACCGGTAATATCTAAAGTGTTTGAAAAAATAATTTTGAATAGACTAACCGAATTCTTAACATCTAACGATGTATTAAGCTGCCTTCAATTCGGATTTACCTCTAAGTCAAGTACAACAGCCGCTTGTTTAAATCTAATGGATTTTGTAAGCAAAAGTATAGACCGAAAGTCTTTCTGTCTTTGTTTGTTTTTAGATTTTCGCATAGCATTTGATACGGTCAAACCTAACATATTGTTAATTAAACTAAAAAAAAATGGGATTTACTGATATACAGCTTAAATTATTTGAAACCTTTCTTGTCAACAGAACACAAATAGTAGAAATTAGTCATCAATCAAGTAATGCGCTTAATCTTAGCCTAGGTGTTCCTCAAGGGTCAATCCTAGGTCCAACATTGTTTAACATTTACATCAACGACATAACGTTCCTTCAGTTGGAAAGAAAAATACAACTGTATGCGGATGATGCGGTAATTATATATAGTTCAAATTCATTACAATTATTATTATCTAATTTGCAGACGGATATAAATACCCTTAAACAATGGTTTTATATAAATCATTTAACGCTAAATCATCAAAAAACTATATATATAATATTTGAGAAGAGACAGCTAGATCAAATCATTTTAACGCAAAATATAATAAAATATGACACATACTGCTTAGAACGAGTCTACAAGTATGATTATCTTGGCTTGGTGATAGACAGTAGGGTAAATTGGTCCCATCATACTGAAAAGTTAAAAAAAAGTATTATACCATATATATTTGCCATAAACCGTACAAAACATATACTATCGAGAGAAACACTTTTGTTATTGTATCACGCCTATATCCAATCTCGATTGGTATACTTACTTCCAATTTGGAGTGGGTGTGCGGAGTATAGATTACAGGAGCTTGAAATTCTCCAAAAACGAGTGTTAAAATATATAATACATGCGCCAAAGTTATACCCTACTGAATGTTTATTCAAGCAATTTTCATCCTTCCATATGTTAATCGAAATCGAGCTTCTTGTTCTTATGTATAAAATTGTCACCAATGGAATAAAACATAACTATGAGTTAGTTACATTGGATGATTACCATCAGCAAAATACAAGAAGAAAATCGCAATTTGGAGTTAATTTCTTTTCCTTAAAAACTGCTGGTAATAATAACATTTTGTATCGTGGTCTAATTAAATACAACTCTCTTCCCTCGCATATAAGAAAGGGCACCATCTATAACATACTTTAAGAAAATGTTGATTGAACATCTACGATGTTAAAGTTGAAACTGAATTTATTTGTAAATATGAAAGATCCCAAATAATAAGATATATAAATGTTTCTTAAATATAAGATTTCTAAAATATTTAACAAATTAGATTAGTAAAGAATTTCTATTTCTCTTTATTTTATGTATATGTATATTTATGTAAATATTTAAAAACCTATAATAACTAAAAAAATAAGTGATAACTAAGAAAAAATGAAGTTGCGCTATAACTAGTATTGGTTCGAGCAGCTTGAAAAATAAATTATTTCTGGACTAGAGTTTATAGTTATAAAGTTATGTCTCAAAACAGAGTCGTCGAAAGCAATTTGCAATTGGTTACTTCTAGTCCGGAAAGGATTACACATGTAAATCAATTATAGTTGTTTTAAATATATTGTCTTAATGAAAATAAAGGAAAAAAAAAAAAAAAACAGGAGAAGATTGAACATTCCACAATCACAACATTGGCTCTAACAGGAAATGGTTAAGTGGAACGAATAAATCAGATTATAATACCAGTCTCATTAAAACAATCATGAAGCGATCCAGAAAATTGGTACAAGTACGTGAATCAGCTGCAACAATATAAATAATTCGAATCAGACAGCCATTGCTTTGAGTCCGTTCGTGCTACTAATGAGAGTAAAAATGAAATGTGCTGAGAAGAATTTTATTAAAAAAAATATTGAAGAAGAAGAAGAAGTTTTCTTCTTTAATAAAGATCATCAAGCTATGAGAGATCAAATGAAGCTTAATATTTTAGCAGTTCAAGAAGAAAATCGGTGTGATTAGGAAGAAAGAAGAAAGAATGCGTATCAATATCAGGTTGGAGATGTCGTAGGAATCAAGAGAACTCAATTTGGGGGTGGTTCAAAATCACAGGTCATATATATGGGGTCATGTAAGGTAACAAATGTTAATCGGAAGGACCGCTACGATATAAAAAATGGGAAAAATGAAAGACCAAATCAAATATCCACAACGGCTGAATATTTGAATCTATTTTACAATGGAATCTTGGAAGATGAAGTTGAAAATAAAACCAAAGTAGTATGCCTAGACGGAAGAGGGAGCAAAAGTGCCGTTGAATGGAAAAAAATACAGTTTTTATTGTTCTAAAAATTAGGGCTTCTTAATTTCTCAATCCAGTAAATTAATATTTTAATATTTAATTATTACATGTTAGCAATGTGTACCACCCTCTTTGTTAGAAATAACCTCAAACAATCAATTTGAAATCGAGTAGCAAATAAAAGCTTAAGACGTCTAGTTTTAAACTTCGCCTAGCCTTTTTTAAAAATACATGATGGCGGACCATGTCAGCTACAGGCCTTCGACCTTACCCTAAAAGTATAGCAATTTGGCTGCCAACACAAATTTAAGATCTCAAAAGATGCGTTCTTGGACTTAATATATTAGTAATTATAACGAATTTCAAAAGCCTTATGGTGCTTACGTATTTTTCAAAATAGCAGATCGAAAAAATGGAAAATGGTGCTTTTTTTGACACACACTTTTTGATTTGCTAAATCTTCAAATTTCTAAAATGGAAGAGGGAGTAAAATAAGACGCTTTATTGAAAAAAAATTTTTTTTGCAGCGGGTTGTTCTCGCTTTATAGTTAGGGTTAGTTTTTGAAAACCACGGGTTTCATATATGCCCAATTTAATGTACTTCAAGAACTACTTGACGAATTTTTTAAATTTGTTTTTCTTTGAGTAATGGAAATAGGTTTGTTTTATTAAAAATAATTAAAGTTACAGCCTCTGTTCTGTTGTAAATCTGCTCTAAATATATATATAACAATAGTGTACTGCTGACAATATTGTATTATATTTTCATTTAGCTTTTGCATCGTATGTTTCTCCATTTTTCGAAACATGTTTTCCTTATAATCAGTAGACTAAAGAAAATGGAGTACAATATTTAGTCACATGTCAAATATTTCTTATGAATTTGATCAAATCCGTTAAATTTGTTTTTTATTTTTCACTCTCTATGGATATCTATGGCGCATCTTAAACATTTAGATACAAATTCAAACATCCTTAAACAAAATTAGAAACTCAAAATATACATATAAATGTATATCAACAAACCATAAAAACCAATCTCCAATCCGGCTAAAGAAAAACATTCAATTCAACTGACAAACCCAAAAAGTAAAACAACATTCAGTCACATGATAATCTTGAAACATAAAAAAATCACCTCCCATCAGCACAAATAAACTACAAAAACAATAAAGTTCAGTATGATAAAAAATAATCAAGAAAAAAAATTCGCCAATCGAAATTCATTCAGCTTTTTCAATTCATTTTCAACACCAACAAGAAGTTCACATAAAAAAGCTCATGCGCGTGGGAAAATGTTTACTAAATCCGAATTTTTTTTCTTTTTTGTTGTTTTTATTTATTTAAATTTTTTAATTTAAAATAAATTGTCACAAAATTCAAATTTTTTTTCATTTGACACTAAAAGAATACTCGTACTTTGTGTTCTAAAAAAAAGTTTACAAAAAACTAAATAAATTAATGCACTATAATTTTTTTTTAGCCAGATTGTTATAAAATATAATCATAAAATAACTAATAAAATGGTATCGAATTTTTATTGTTTGTTTGATTACTTTATTTAATAATATGAGCAATTGCGTGACTTTTCAATTCAATTGTATTTATTGTTTTATTTTACAAATATATTAAACAAATAAAAGTCGCACCTCACTTAATAATAACAATAATGTCATTACGTGATTTTTATTATTCTTTAACAAGATATTCATGTTGAATATAATATGTTGAACATATATGTGGTTAGTAGATACCAAGGATATAGCATACTAACCTTCTTTAAACCTTCGAGTTTTCGATTAAAACTCAGTATCGCTATATACCGCATTCACAGCGACATAGCAAATTAGTAGATAGTATACTAGTAGTATAGTATACTTTAGTATACTATACTACTAGTATAGATAGTATACTGTTATTATAATTTGCATCTTGGCATATTTAATATGAGTTTAAAACGTAGATTGTAATTTGAATCGTAAGTATTTGAATCGTTTGTAATGGTAGTAAGCCTAGATATCAAATTAGTTGCAAGATTTTAAAATAAAAAGTGTTTACAGCACAGATTTAAATTACATCTACTAATTTGCTATGTCGCTGTGAATGCGGTAATAGTCACAGTAGATATTCAACTGATATCTAGCTTAATATTATGAGGATGTATATACATTAGGGTGTTCCTTAATTTTCAATTTCAAAATATTTTTGGTCTCACCCCCTAAATCGGTGTGTATACATATAAGAATGAACTGCAAGAAATTTTAGGTCAATCAAATAAAGTTTACCCGTGCCGACTTGAAGTTGAACTTTGGTTCCATATGAAATCATCGAAAAAAAAAAAAATTGTTGTTGCACTGTTTTAGATTTTACTCAAACTTTGTGAAAATGTTCTTTAGTGTTCCAAAACTCAAAATCCACAAGGATTTAATTTTCGCACGCGCCACTTCCGGTCCACACAAAATAAAGCACTTGAAAAGTCGTATTTTTGTGTTTTGCGGTTTTAGCTGTAAAACTTTTTCTATTAAAGATATTGATTCGATCAAGTTGACATTTTTAAAGTTGAAAGATGGTAGTTTTTAAAACAAAAATAAAAATTGACATAATTCATATGTTTGAAAAATGAGAGAGTATTGAAAATACGTGTATTTTATTGATTTCTTGCGATTTTAAATTGACACCAGTGTCTGCACTATTGAATATAAAAGTCTAAATATTATCAAATATCAAAGTGCACATATTATTACAGTATAAAAAATTAAAATCGACTCTTTCAGTCAACTTTTAATGCACAAAGTCTTCACTTGAAATTTTGAAATTTCAGCAATTTGCATATTTCAGGCTACAATTTGGACGTGTTTGGTAAAAGACAAAAATTTGAAATTAGCAGGATATTCAGTTCTTACCTTTAACTTTAAAAAACTTTAAAGCTTGTTTTTTTATTTCTTCTTGACGCGGGTGTACAGCCGTTTAAAGAGAAGCCAACATTATATAGCCATTTGTTTCTTACAGCTTACAGCTTCTTACTTACAGCTTACTGTTTCTTACATTTTTATTTTTGTTTTAAAAATAACCATCTTTCAGCTTTATAATGCCACCTTGATCGAATCAATATCTTTAATAGAAAAAGTTTTACAGCTAAAACCACAAAACACAAAAATACGACTTTTCAAGTGCTTTATTTTGTGTGGACCGGAAGTGGCGCGTGCGAAAATTAAATCCTTGTGGATTTTGATTTTTTTAATCCTAAAGAACATTTCCACAAAGTTTGAGTAAAATCTAAAACAGTGCAGCAACAATTTTTCTTTTTTTTTCGATGATTTCATATAGAACCAAAGTTCAACTTCAAGTCGGCACGGGTTAACTTTATTTGATTGACCTAAAATTTCTTGCAGTTCATTCTTATATGTATACACACCGATTTAGGGGGTGAGACCAAAAATATATCATAATTTTTTTCCCCATATAGCTAAGGAACACCCTAATATACATATTTAAAAAGAATGTTGTTCTTTTGAATACCAAAAAATTCTATTGTTTGTCTTATTAGGTATTACCTATGACAAAACAAAAGTCATTAGTTCGGTCTAAAAGACCTAAGTATTACATTCTCGAGCCAAAAGTGAAATTCTTACCCCAGGTTTTTGGCATTTATCGACGTTTTAGGCAGCGTAAAAAAACAAAAAAAAATGTATGTCTGTCTGCCGGCCGTCACAACCGACGAAATCTAGAAAACCGCTGGAGAGATTTTAAAATTTTTTCTAAAAATATGTTTACACAATAGAAAGACCTGAAAGACGATGTGTTCGATAACTGAACGAGAAGTGTGTCAAAAAAATCGTCAAGTGTGTCAAAACAAGGAAATATGCATATTTTTTGCTTAAAAAACGTTCATTTTAAGTGATTACAAATACACACATTGAAGTTGGAGAAATCTCAATGGTCGGAATTGGTATGTGAAACCAAAAACTAGATTATTGCATCATAAGTTTGTAAAAAAAATGTTGTCAAGTGTGTCAAAAGAATGATTTTCATTTTTTTTAACCAATTTTTTGGCGAAAAATGAAATTAATTATTTGTATGACATGAAATTTAATCTCATGTTCGACTGAACATGGAAATTTTTGATTTTGTTATAGTTTTTATAATATTTTTGGAATTTTGAAAAGAGTTTGTATAATTGATTTTATAAGAATTTTCGGAATATTCTTAGAGTTTTGATTAAATTAAAATTTTTGATTTTATTATAATTTTGGAATATTTTTAGAATTTTGGAAAAAGTTTTTAAATTTTTGATTTGGAAAAAATTTCAATTTTTGATTTTGAGATATTTTTTGATTTTTGAGAAAAAAATTTTTATTTTTGATTTTGTTATAATTTTATAAAGATTTTTGGAATTTTAAAAAAAGTTTGTATTTTTGATTTTGATATAATTTTTGGAATATTTTAAGAATCTTGAAAAGTGTTTGAGTTTTTAAATTATGAATGTTTGCAATATTTTTAAAATTTTCAAAAAATTTAAATTTTTGTTTGCACTATAATATTCGTGATTTTGAAAACAATTTGTATTTTTGATTTTGTTATAATTTTTTCAATTTTTTAAGAATAATGGAAATAGTTTCAATTTTTGATTTTGTTTTAATTTTTGCAATATTTTTAGAATTTTGAAAAAAATTTCAATCTTTGATTTTGTAATAATTTTTGGAATGTTTTTATAACTTTAAAAAAGGTTGAAATTTTTGATTTTATTTTAATTTTAGAATATTTTTGGAATTTTGAAAGAAATATGAATCAGCGATTTTGTAATATTTTCTTGAAACGCTAAATGGAGAGGTTTTTGAGTAGTTTGCTGGGTGTATCTATCATCTTTTCAATAAGTTATACTAATTTATGATCTGTTATAATTTTCGGCAACGTATTAATATTGCGTGTTTGTTTTGTAATAAATTTCTAAACAGAGATAAAAAATACTTGTCCTTTAACAAAGAGTTTTATGTTTAATATACATTTTTGCCTAAAACTAAAAACGATGTCCACATAAAAGTTTTTTATCGAAAACTATATCAAAATCTTTAACTCAAACCGAAGTCTTGATATCTCAGAGCTGTGAGATTTCAGCCGCTTCATATTTTTCTATTTAAGTATATAATAAAAATTACAACGAAAACAAGCTGTTGGATTGTTGGGTTTTACAAAAGTTGTTGGATGGTTGGAAGAATCATAAAAATCATTCGAAATATTTTAAAAAAATGTATGCAAATAATGCTTTATATTTGCAATTGAACATTTTTATATTTGTTATCCGCATAACTTTTACTTATTGAAATTTGAGTTTTTCAATATTTTGAATTATTTGTTATGCCATTACGCACTAGTGCGTAATAAATATACAACGTTGCTGTTATAAATTATATCACAAGTGAAAATTAATAGTTTGGTCGTAGAAAAATTTCTTTGCGAGATCAATCAAATGGTTTTTGCACCTAAATTCTGTAACTGTGAAATGATTTTTAATGAAAAAATATTAGAAAATTTGTTATAGTGTTTGGCTAAACGCTGTTGCACAGTGGTACAGATCAATTTCAGTTCGGCAAAAATTCATTTTATGAGTGATATTTATGTATTTTTTTACGCTGAATCCGAATCTGCCATCGGTTTTTTTTCCCCAGGTCAGCCATTTCCCAGAAAAACCGAAAAAAACGAATTTTCGAAGTTAAGGTGCAAAGTGTTTTTTTTGTGATTCCTTTGGTTTAGTCATTTTATGCAGAAAAATGAGTTTTTAAATTTACCCGGTTCTTTTTCGATCCGAATTTTTGGTTTTTCGGGTTTCCATGATAAATAGGTAAAAAATAACTTCAGATTCGGATTCAGCGACCAAAAGTATGGTAGAAACGATATAAAACTTTACTAGTTTGTTAACGTTAAATTTGACCTTACGTGACCTTTGAGAGGTCACATCTTAATGTCCGCAAAAGTCCTCACTAATTTATGAGTGTCCAATTGAAGCCTGGTACTTTCTCTACAAGCTCCAAAAGAAAAAAATGAGTGGGCACCTTTGGGAGCAAAAGTTATAGCCAGTTGAATCTCGAATAAAAAACCCGGGCATTATGGGGGGATAATAATGTCAAAATCTTAAAATATATAATTAAAAGATATATTATCAAAATCAAATATTAAGCTATACTAGACATCAAAATCCGAATGTATCTTTTAATTATATATTTTAAGATTTGACATTATTATCCCCCTATAATGCCCGGGTTTTTTATTCGAGATTCAACTGGCTATAACTTTAGCTCCCGAAGGTGCCCAATCATTTTTTTCTTTTGGAGCTTGTAGAGAAAGTACCAGGCTTCAATTGGACACTCATAAATTAGTGAGGACTTTTGCAGAAATTAAGATGTGACCTCTCAAAGGTCACGTGAGGTCAAATTTAAAATTAACAAACTAGTAAAGTTTTATATCGTTTCTACCATACTTTTGGTCGCTGAATCCGGATCTGTAGGTACTATTTGCCTATCTATCATGGAAACCCAAGAAACCGAAAATTCAGATCGAAAAAAAACCGGGTGAATTTAAAAACTCATTTTTCTGCATAAAATGGCTATATAAAACCAAAGGAATCATAAAAAAACACTTTACACCTTAACTCCGAAAATTCGGTTTTTTCGGTTTTTTGGGGAAATAGCTGACCTGGAGAAAAAACCGATGGCAGATTCGGATTCAGCGTTAAAAAATACATAAGAATCACTCATAAAATGAATTTTTGCCGAACTGAAATTGATCTGTACCACTGCGTGTGTTGGTTGCCTGATGATTCTGTAGCATACTAAAAAAAAGTAATATTATTTAAATCGATAACTCTTTTTACAAATAAATGAAGTTATATTTTTCAAATTTTTTATTTTTATTTGAATTCCGAGTATTTATAATTCTTACCTCGTATTCCGAATTTTAATTAATATTTTAATGTTCTCATGGATTTTATATTAAATGCATGCTATTTATTGCATATCAGATTTCATTCGAATATTATTATTTTTTATTATTGTATTTTTTCTATCTCTAATTTTATAAAGTTTTAAAGCAATTTTAATTTAGAAGTGACTTCATTTATATTGTCTACCTACCTGTGAATCAAGTCTTTCGTCCTATTAATATTTTTTTGAAAAACTTAAAACTTTGTTTTTTTTAATAATCTTAAACTTTACTTTTAACATTTTTTGTTTATTTCTATTTTTATGTATTGTACTATAAATATTAGTTAAATAGCAATTAACAAAATTTAATATTATTTATTGAAATATTACTATTTTTAAAATTTTTTCTTGTTTGTTTCTATTTGTTTTACATTGTTTTCTATTTTGGATTGTTTTCTTGTTTTGTTTTCTTTATACAAGGGTTCGTTTCATACACTTCAAAATGATTCTACTTATTTTACATCATTTAAAAATTTAATTCTTAGGTATTTGTTTAATTGATTTAGTGTAAAAAATTTCTACTAAATGTTATATATTAGTGCCAATGCTAATTGATAGTGATTAAAATAAATATTTATTATTATTTATGATTATTATTTATTAATCTATACACTTAGTTTTCTTTGGTCGGTGTTTTGGTAAAATTGGAAAATGATGGTATAATGTGACAAACAGTTACATTTTAAACATATTTGTTAAACACTTTTTATATACGCGTGATAATACAATTTATGAAACAATAAAAGATTTTATTTTATTTTCTGCGATTAATCAATATCTTTCGTCTTTTTAGGCAATCCTTAGAAAATCTCTTTTCTTCATAATTATCTTCAGAATTCTTTCTTCATAAAATTTTGAAGCAGGACACGATATATTATCTTTTGTTTGATTGATATCAACATTGTCATTTACTTCAATTTAATTTATTTCAATATAGTTAAAAATAAACAGAAATGTCTGCGTCACAGAGTTAAATGAAACATAAAAACAGTGGCGTCATTTCACCAAAATCTTGGGGGGGGGGGGGGGTCGAGAATTTAAATGACATACAAATATTTTTTTCGTAAAACATAACATACACGTTTTTATACGAGAATATTAAAACGGGTTAACTGCACTACAAGTGTCATTTTTATTTTCGCCTAGGCGTTACTAGCCATATAGCAAACATTTATTAAAGCTATGTTCACCACTGCTATATATATATTCACCAGTGGCACCAAAATCTTAGGGGAGGGGGGGCGAGAATTTAGAGGACTTCTTATTAGATCTTATGTTTTACGAAAAAAATCTTATTAGATTTTTTTCGTAAAACATAACATACACATTTTTATACACACATATATTTAAAAGCATTTAAATGCATCGACTTAGAAATAAAAATAAAATGCTTTTGAGCTACATTGGTTACTCTGCTAGTCTTCTGTTGTTGTTTCATCGAAGCGAATTTCATCGCCGCAAAGTTCTGCAAAATCCTTTCATTTGTTAAAAATAATTTTAAATTTAGTATCATCTCTGCATTGTTTAAGCATCAAGAAAGTAGTTTTAATTAAAGCGCTTGTGCTAGAAATTATTATACCTTTGCTTTTTAACTGTTCAGAGAGTGAATTTGTAAACGACAGCAGATCGTGCGGCATAGAAAAAAAGGATAGGTTTTCTTTACGATTTTTTTAAATTTAAATTTTAAAATTTTTGAGTTTGACGGATTCAAAATTTATGAGGGATTTAAAATTTATGAGTCACATAGTCCCAGGAAAAATAAAATACCACGGGGTTGCAATCCCTACGTGACTCCTCTTATGTCGAATAGTTTTTTGTTTATTTGTTTGTTTTCCTTTATTTGTCTCAGAGAGAAAGAGTTATGTCTACCCTAAACTGACTAGAGCCAAATCGTTAAAATGTGGGACAAAATGCAAACATTCTTCCAAATACTAACTTATTAGAATTTCTATTGCGAAAAAGTGGAACGGTGAAAACGTGCTAACTAGATTGTGCATAAATTTACTATTTAATGCTTTCCTTTACTATTTGTTTACTATTTAATTCTTCAAAAAATTCTTTTATTTTAATTGGACATTCAACCGTTAGGAAATGTGGTTGCAGTGGCTGGTACATTTTCTAAATTCTTTCTAGTGCTGGCATTACTGCCAGCCAGCGAGTTTCACTGTATCCAATAAGTTGGTTATGTTCGACATTACTTTTGCAGCAGAACTCTTTCAACGTCTCCAGTAAAGACAGTAAAATATCCAAATTTTTTAACCCTGCCGTTTAAATCAGCAGCATTTCTTATTGCATTATTTAGAATACGGGCTGTGAATCCAATACCCGATACATTCTGGTTCAAATTCGAGTTTAGCTTGTTTTTAAATTTTCACCCCTTGACGTGACACCACTAAAATTGGTGTTCGTGTTATCAGCGCAAATTGCAACTAACTTTTTGTCAATATTAAATAACAACAAGAAAGCAAAATAACAACAAAACTTGTTCAAGCTACTGGAGCTGGCGGCTTATAGCAACGCTTTTTTATGTTTATCTGTATCTATATGTCTTTTAATATCATATAATGTCCACTGTTAATTTGCAAATTCACTCCAACTGGTAATACACTAAACTTTTGCGTCGTTATATTTTGATTTTGTTATAAAAGGATAGTCCAATTCAATATCGTATAAGAATTTACGTAAACGTTTTCTATCCGTCTTGATTTGCAGGAGAATTTTTTAAATATAATTTTAAAAATTAGTATAAATTTACCTTTTATAGTAGCTTAAAACTTTTGTTACACAAGTAAAGACTGCAAAACAATTGAAACAATTTATTTTAATTTTACTAATTAATTAATATCTTTTCTGTATTCTGTAAGTGTAAGAGGTATACAGTATACCTCTCGTTCTTTCTTTTGCAAATCTATACCATTTATCAAGTTTTTATGCTGTTTGCTTTGTTTGTTCTTTATTGAGAAAAAAAAATTATATATTAGAAAATAATAATTTTACTTTTGAGCTACCTAGTTAAAGTTAAACAGAGTTTGAAACGCTACTTATATCACTCTTTTACTTTGTCCTTTCAGTGCGTAGCTTAAAAAATATATAACACTCCCACATACAGGAGTGAAAATAATAAAATATCATTCTTGCTACTAAATTGAAATAAATATTTTCTTTCAAAAACTCAATACTTTTATTTTTGCGTCAAATTTGATGCTTTCCAACGTAAAATGCTTCGAATGATTCGTTCAATTATTCATGTATTGTTAGAAAAATGAATATAAAGGATGACGTAGAGTGACTAATTTTCTTCTTTTGCAAATCGAATGAAAGAACAGGAAAATGTAATCTGCTCCAAAGGAGTAAAATCCAAAAAAATCAAAATTTTACTCTTACGAGTAAGAACGATATTCAAATTATGAACATTTTAATTTTTGAATATTATTTCAAAGGATTTAAATGAGTGCTTGAATAAAGGAAAATTGTAAACTCTGGTTTAAAAATTTAAATTTTTATGAATTAATACGCAAAACTGAGTCTTTTTAAGTAAAATATTTTGTATTTTATTTTTCATAATATACTTTCGATCTCTCGTATATACACCGGGGAGATGTTTCTATAAACAAAGAAACCTTTTTGCTGAGGTAGATTTGTTAGACATTAAAAGAGATGTAGATTATTGAAGTGAAATAACTGAGTTTAGTATTTCTATGAAAATTATAGTTAAAACACTATTTAGTAAAAAAAATATTGCACTGGTTTGTTCTCTCAATATGGATAAATCTACACATACATAACATTATACAAACTGCAAGAAAAAACTGTGGAGCCATTGCTTTGACTAAGATATTGCGCAAAAGCTGTACGTAGGTAGATATAAAGTTTTTTGATTATTTCGATAATGCGGGCAAATGTGGTAGAAATATTTGTTTCGTGGGACGCTTCGTAGTACAGATTTCTCCGTGGGACAACGCAATGAAATGTGTGACATTTCATTATAAAATCACTGGAAATAACCCAATAAATTTAAATTACTCCCGTAATTATTTTCATTCGTTTTATAAAAATTAGCACAACTATCAGGAAAACTTTTGATATGTTATAGGATTTTACATTTTAGAATTGTTTTTAATTTGTTGTTTTTAAAAAAGTCTTGTAAAGTTTGTACAATATGATATAGATAAAAAACAAGGCCAAACAGTCAGAGTTCTCCAAATAAGTGGGGTATAATTAGATTGTGTTCTCCTGCATGTACTTACTTTTAAGTTTATATATATTACCAACGGCCAATAACAATCGAAATTTGAATGTTAAATTCTGCCCTATGAACTCTCGAGGAACCCTATACTAATGAAATATTTTGTTTCCTCTGGCTCAGACACGAATATCTTATAAACAATACACAATCGTTCTTCTAAAAGCGGTGATGCCGTGCACCTTATAGTACGATAGAATTTTGTCAAAATACGCACCCACGGCGTTTTTGGAAGAACGATCGTGTTTTGTTTATAAAACTGATTTCATCAGAAGATTAGAAGCAATACGACCGCCTTTCGTATCGGTGGCGCTCTAGTCCTAGATATAAAGAACGATAACGGTTTGAATATTGCGGTGAACTGTACTTTAGTCGGGCCAAAATAATATGTAACGTAATAATTATATTATCAGATATATTTCAATTAATAGTATGCAATAAAATTGGTATATTAGTTAAGTAAATCTTCTAAATATTATACGAATTTACAAAATAACAGTGCATTGAAATTTTTATAGTGTATAATTCTATCACGATTGGATGGTTTTATTGAATCGCTGTATAGATAGTACCAGATCTTTGGGGGGGGGGGGGGGGGGGGGAATGCTCCCTCAGCCCTACCCAATTGACGCCCCTGCATAAAAAATAACAACAAAAATGAGTTAAGTTGGCGTTAAAAAGTGGTTTAGAAAGCGTTTAGGAGTATTTGAAATATACGTATGCTAAAGGCTTATAAAAGAAGCAAATATGATATTACGCTTCTCAGTCCCTTCTTTTTACTTCTTACATGGGCCCTTTTGTACTTAATTTTAACTATGATCCTTCTTTAAGAAGTCAGCCTTCTTGATGAAAAACATGATCTACACAGTTGGAAAAGTCGAAATTTGAACATGATCATTTTTGATTAGCCTGAAACTTGGCATATAAAGAAAACACCCAAACATGCATGAAAAACGAAAATTTTAAAAAATGAAACCGCTCAAGAACGTCTGCATCGATTTATCAGTCCTTAAATAATTTTTTTAAGTATTGAATTTAGTAAAATAATTAAAAATTAATCAATTTAATTTAAATATGTTAATATGATATTTATTATAATAATAAAAAATTTATTTAAACTTCGCCATTAATTTTTGATTTTAAGTTTATTTAAATTTTAATAAAACTAAATAAAATAAAAAAAAAACGCTCAACTAGTTTCAGTTATTACACCATTATCTAGAGCTTAAAAAATTATTAACCATAATTTTTTAAGCTCTAGATAATGCTGTTATAACCGAAACTAGTTGAAAATATTTGAAATTTATTTATTTTTATTAAAATAAAAATAAAGTTAAAATAAAAAACAAATTGCGAAATATAAACAAATGTTGATTAAAATAAATAAATTATTAATAACGTTTCGAAATAAATTGAGCAATCGCCGAAGGTAAAATTAAATTTTTATTTTTAATAAATTTATGGTACCATGCGTCGTATATAACAAATATTCAACAAATATGTTATGCAACGAATTACAATAAAAACCTACGGAAAAAAGTGTAAACTCTAGTTACATTTTTATAATAGTACATTGTGTTGCTAGGACGTAAAGCTAATGATTTTGGACGGATGTGGAGTTTGCAAATCGAGGCGCTAGCCGAGATTTGCACTCACATTAAGTCCAAAATAGCTTACGTCCGTGCATCATATACTATTTTTTATTCGCCGCAAGCAAAATATTTTAAGAAAATTAGTTTATTCTAAATTAAAATTATAAATTTTCATAAATTTTAAAATAAAAATATGTGGAACAAGTAACCTTTGACAAAATATTTATTATTTTTTCCAAATTATTGTGTAGCTATAACAACAAATGATAACAACTATTTTAATTGGATAATGAAATTTTGAATTTAAGGGTTGCTTTGATAGAAAATTTTATTTTTCATAGAATTTAAACAAATACAAATGCTTTTTACTTTTTGGACGTAGCTATGACAACAAAATAAATAGTTGAAAAGTGATACTTTAAAGCCGCAAATCACAGTAATAAAGTAACACTTTAATATGTAGGCGAATAAAAAATTTATTTACATTGGAATCTAATACATCATGATGTAACAAATATTCCAAATTTATGTTGTAAATCGGCTTCTATTTTTCGAACATCGAATTTTGTGTGAAACAAAAATCTAATAAAAATAAAGTGAAAAGAATATACCGTAGTTGATATCCTTCATGGTGTACATGGGGTGTGTGAAATAGATAAGCTCCTCGTGCTGCACCCTGGATTACGCAAATAGTCTATTTCAACTTGGTAGCCAAACATTTCATTTCGAACTCTTGGCTGTGATACAAAAAAAAAACAAAAAAAAAAAATAAACATGAACCAAAATCAAAATCACAATAACAACGGTCCAAAAATATTGGACCTTCAGTCCGTATTTTGCAATTGAACATTGAAGGCATAAGCAAGTCAAAAACTGAACATTTACAAAGATTATTAAAAGATTACGACATCGACGTTATAATTCTGCAAGAAACGCATGCAGCAGATGAAGCGCAACTTACCTCTAGAGGAAACATTGTTGGTTACAAATTAATTAGTGCTATTTACCATCAATCATATGGATCTGCCACGTATGTTAAGTCAGAAATCCTGAACTGCACGCACGTACTTACACAGACGGACAACGATATACATCTTATTGTTGTTGATATATCGGACACGAAAATTGTAAACGTATACAAGCCTCCAAATACAGGATGGCCAGCTGCTACTCTACCATTATTTTATCATCCAGCAATATATGCTGGTGACTTCAATAGCCATCACACTCAGTGGTCCTACTCAAATAATAATACCAATGGCGTGCAACTGACCGACTGGGCGGATGATAACAACATGTTTCTGGTATATGATGCGAAAGACTTGAAAACCTTTAGATCTGCAAGATGGCGACGTGATTACAATGCCGACCTCTGTTTTTCCACAAAAAACGAACAACGTAACCCTATTCCAATATCTAGGGCTGTCTTACAAGGTTTCCTACGCTCTCAACATCGTCCAGTAATTCTTGAGGTAGGAATCCAAATTCCACTCGTTAACTCTACTCCTCAACCTAGATGGAATTTTAACAAAGCTGATTGGGATAAATATAGGATGAAGTTGGATGCAGTGATTCGCTGGATCCAACCCATTCCTAAAAATTACGATAGATTTGTTGGAGCCATCATCTCAACTGCAAAGAAATGCATCCCAAGAGGCTTTCGTGAAGAATATATTCCTGGCTGGAGTAAAGAGAGCGATATATTATATGAGGAGTACCTTAGTAGTGGTGAGGCAGACGTGGCTGATGACTTAATATACTCACTGGACGCCGCGAGAAAACAAAAGTGGATTAAGGCTGTTGAAAACATTGATTTTTCCCATTCAAGCAGGGAAGCATGGAGTCTCCTTCGGAAACTGGGTGGCTCAAACTCAATTACTCGTGCTAACAATGAAATAAATCCAGAGGACATCGCAAATCACATAGTAAATATGTCTCGTGCTTCTATTAATCGCCTTCATAAGAGAACAATTAAACGCAAATTAAGAGAAATGAAGCGCAATTGCTCGTCTCCATCGAAGTATGCGAACTCTTTTAGTAGCGAAGAACTAGAATCAGCTCTGTTCCAAACAAAAAACGGAAAAGCAGCTGGCTACGATGGCATTTTCCCAGAATTTCTTAAGAATGCTGGAAAAAATGTAAAACAGTGGCCAACTAAATTTTTCTCGAATGTCCTAGAAACCGGCAACCTACCAAAACATTTTAAGACTACGAAAGTGATAGCGATACTTAAGCCAGGTAAACCATCCAATGAACCAGGAAGCTATCGCCCGATTGCCCTTTTGAGCACCTGCTATAAATTGCTAGAACGGCTCATATACAATCGTATCGCACCGATATTGAATGACCAGATCCCAGTCGAACAAGCTGGTTTTCGTCCCAATCGCAGTTGCACTGACCAACTGCTCGCTCTAACATCCTATATCGAAGCTGGGTATCAAAAACAACTAAAAACAGGCGCAGTATTCATCGATCTTACTGCAGCATATGACACGGTCTGGCGAATTGGGATTATATATAAGCTGTTCAATGCAATACCTTGTAGCACCATCTCGCGTTTAATTAACAACATGCTGAGTAATCGTGTATTCAAAGTTCATCTAAATAATTCCTGCAGTAGGTCTAAAATGCTTAACAATGGTTTACCAAAGGGTTCCGTCCTGGCGCCATTACTTTTTAATCTGTACATCCATGACATTCCTGACACAACATCAAAGAAATTTGGTTACGCTGATGATTGGACCCTGGCCACTCAAAACAAAGACATGGGTGTTTTGGAGGATTTGCTCTCAACTGACCTAGCGGTAATGAATGACTATTTTCGAACGTGGAGTTTATTTCCCAATCTAAGTAAAACCGAGAGCTCCTGTTTCCACTTAAACAACAAACTGGCAAAACACGAACTATCAGTGTTATTTAATGGCACTGTCATTAAATACAATCAACAGCCAAAGTACCTGGGCATTACTCTCGATAGAACCCTTTCTTTTAAACTCCACCTAGAAAATACGTCACAAAAGCTTAAAACGAGAAACAATATATTGCACAAACTGGCAGGCTCGACATGGGGTGCTACTCCAGCTACCCTCCGAACAACTGCTCTAAGTCTGGTTTACTCAGTGGCTGAGTATGGCGCACCAGTCTGGTTGAATAGCACACATACTCAAAAAGTTGACTGCCAGCTGCATGCTACGATGCGTACTATAAGTGGTACTATCAGATCCACCCCTTTACCTTGGCTCCCTGTGTTAAGCAATATCGCTCCACCTGCACTCAGACGCTCGCATGCTCTCATGCGTGAACATAAAAAGGTAACCAACAACACCACGTTACCCTTGCACGAATATTACGGTGACCACACTCGTTGTCGATTGAAGTCAAGAAAGCCTCCACATAAAACTGCCAGCAACCTGCTGGCAACTGATTTTAATATCTTGGATGCCTGGGACACCTCCTGGCAATATTACAACACAACTGGCCTTTCTATTACTAACCCGACTTCTACCCAACCTGGTTTCGATTTGCCACGTCATACCTGGACTACATTAAACCGAATAAGAACGAATCATGGACGTTGTGCTGATTCTTTCTACAAGTGGGGCATTTCAGAGTCCCCTGAGTGTGACTGCGGCGCTCCACAACAAACTATAAAACACATTGCAACTGTGTGTCCAATTCGACGTTACAATGGCAACATCTCAGACATCCATTTGGCAACTCCCGATGTAGTAGCATGGATAGACTCGCTCGATGTAAACATCTAATGTTCAAATGTACTGCCCAATGTTCAAATATTTTACTTTTTAATTTACTTAAAAGACACGCAATCAAATCGATTGTAAGTTCATTTAATGTGTATCCATATATTGTTTTAGGTAGATTTCATAGAAGAGTCTACCTATTTTTAAGTTTAATTTTTTAATGTGTCACAAAAAAAAACCATACGCTAAATAAAAATGGTGTACAGGAAACGATTCAGATTCATGTTTTATATTCAATGGAGTGGTGGTGGTTTTTGTTTTTTGAAAATATAAATTAAATTTAAAAAGTATTTTCAGGTCATCCGCCATTTGATATTATTTCTTTTTATTTTAAAACTAAGAAGTTTTAATTGGATTATTACTGAAAACACTGGCATTTTTTTTAATTTCTTGTTGAATGAATATAAATTGAAAGGAGAAAAACAATTGCAAGGCAATCATTCATAGTGATTTAATATATATCCCTCACCTTTATGTATGTGTGGAGTTATTCAAACAACGAACCACATAGTGAATGAATACCCCTTATGCAAATTCAATGGTGGTATAAACAAGTTAAATGAGGTTCCTGTAGAAGGCGTTAATTATTTGAGAAATTCGGTTGTGGACTTGTGATTTTGTAAACATTTTGTTTGTTTCTTTAAATCATACGATTAAATAAATAAATATAGACTTGGCTGGAATGAAGGTTGGAATTTCCATGTAACAAAAATTAGTCACCAGATGCATGCTCCTTAAAACTGGTAATCCATTGACAAAGTTCCATTTTTTCCATATAAATCGAAAATATCCACTACACTGAGAAAAAAAGCTATGTAGTATTAATCAAATTGGTTTTATTAAAATATTTTTGTTAAAATAACATGGTTTATGTTACGTTTCAATAAAATTAACCTTGCTAGTTTTTTCCAATTATGTTATTAATACAAAAATCGCTTCGTTATTTTATCTAAGCAAATACATTTTGTAAACTAACATTGGTTTTGTTAAAATTACATGGCTCTAGTTATTTTAATATAGCGGCAGTTTATTTTTATTAACAATGGTAAAAATATTTAACATATACTCTGTTAAGCATATATTATAATTACAGAGCGCTACGTTAAGAGAAATTGAGTTTACGATGCTAAGTTAAAGTAACGGACTACTATGTTAATCAAATTGAAAGCATTGTTATATGTAAGTGGTGCTATTTTAAAATAAGCGAACATTTTGTAAAAAGCCAAAATTCATTTAAGGATTGCATTTAACATTAATTCCATTTGAAATGTGTTTTTTATTCGCCTACATATTGAAGTGTTACTTTATTACTGTGATTTGCGGCTTTAAAGTATCACTTTTCCACTATTTATTTTGTTGTCATAGCTACGTCCAAAAAAGTAAAAAGCATTTGTATTTGTTTAAATTCTATGAAAAATAAAATTTTTTATCAAAGCAACCCTCAAATTCAAAATTTCATTATCCAATTAAAATAGTTGTTATCATTTGTTGTCATAGCTACACAATAATTTGGAAAAAATAATAAATATTTTGTCAAAGGTTACTCGGCTAGCGCCTCGATTTGCAAACTCCACATCCGTCCAAAATCTTTAGCTTTACGTCCTAGCATCATAATGTACTATTCTTTGAGCTTTGAAATGAAATAAAACTTCTCTTGCAACTAAAAAACACTATAAAGTGTTTTGCTAAAGAAAAGGATAATATACAACATTAAATTATTTAAAATTTAACAGGTAAGTAATTCAATCTTTTTGTGAAGCATTTACTTGTCTTTAATTATATTTATATTATGTATTATATTAATATTATATATTATTATTTTTGAAATCCTGATAGCTCAATTTCTATTCGCGAAAAACTTATTATTAACACAAGATGATATAAATAATCTTTTTAAGGGTAACAAATACTGGGCAAAGATACAATTCGAGATACATTACATATATAAATTTCAGGATAGGAGAATAAAGAATTGGTGAGTTAAATTTAAATGTTTGCCGCTTGCTAAAACATTGTTACGTTTTCGTTAACTGAACTAAATTGATCTGATTTTATATACTCATATAATCTGAGTTTTTAATCTGAGGTTAACCTAGAAAAATTTAGCTTTATATAAAAATTTAAAATAAATTAAAGTAAAAATTAAATTAAAATTAAATAAAAGTTAAAACAAAATATATTGAATGGAATAAAATTATAAAAAATTATTGCAATTATTATTACAATCGTAATACAGACTTAAATCAATTCGAGCTATTTTCTGAATTAAATATACTCAATTTTGTTTACTGAATTAATTTGCTCAGATTAATTTTAATTTGGCAACGACAACGCAACATATTCTTAGTATTCGAATACCATAAATAAAAATTTTATTTACCCATTTCAAGAAATATTTTAAAGAACAACAATCTACGGTAACATCATCTACAGTATCTATAACCGACAGTTTCATTAAATGGTTTAAGGAATCCTAAATCTGTTTTATCCAATCTAAAATGTACGTTTGTTTCCTATTTAAAACATCAAAAATTAATATTCATTTATTTATAACGCATCGTAACATAGAGCATAGATGCAATGCAATAGATGCATAAGTATATGATATGTTTTCTTTTATTAAATTTTAGATTTAAAATAATCATAACTTCTATTCGAATCTATTCGAATTTTAAACATTATTTTATTTTTTTGATTTATATTAGCTGAAGTATTATAATCGAAATGCAAATTTTAATAAAACAAATACATTTATTAAAACTATATACCTCCATTTTAAATGTTAATTACAATCCTGAGAAGGATAATATTTTTTATATAAAACAACCATTTTATAAAAATTTATAATAAACAAAATAAATTACAAAGAATGATTAATAAATAAATAAATAAATTATAATGATAAATAAATTTTAATAAATAAATAGATTATAATAAATTATAAATAAAACTTATACATAATAAAAATGTTCATTTAACATAAATATATACATTAAGGTGACTTAACTAATAATATATTAATTTAATTCATATAATTAAATTGTGTAATTAAAAATCCAATTTTATATTATATATAAGTATTAATAAAATCATTGTTAATAAATAAATTTATTTAGAGTACATCGATCAAGTGTTTTTTTCTTCAATTTTAGAAGGAGTCCAAATGTCCAAAATTGGTAACTGTATCCAAGCTTCTATAATATATATAGTTATTTTAATTATCGCAGTCACTTCATTAGCATGTATAAATAATAAATAATTCTATAGTTTTCACTTAGCAAAGTTACACAGTGAAATAAAAGTTTTACAAAAATTATGTTAAAAGTACATATATCTTTGTTAAACTAATTGAATCTTAATAATCGGCTATGTTGGTATAACAAAATATTATTTTTTCTTTACTAAAAACTATGTCGTTTTATAAAAAAGCTATGTTAAAAGTACATATATGTTTGTTAGACTAACTTATCTTTTAAAAATCGGCTATGTTGTTACAACAAAATATTATATTTGTTTACAAAAAACTATGTCAGTTTGTACAGAATGAGTTTGTAAATTTATGTATATTTAACATAGCAAAAAAATGTTCTAATAACAAAGTGCTAAGGTGGCTGAAATCTCACATAAATTTCTGTTAAATTAATACGTGTTTTCTGTTAAAAATACTTACTTTTTTCTTTCAGTGTAAACATGCTGGCATTCATATGATGAAAATGTTATATTTAATACATTACAGAAGTTGAACAAAGTTAATAATTATTGCAATGAAAAATTTACTTTAGCCTTATATCATGACATTTCAGAATAGAGGTATTTGAAATTAATTGAACAATATTTAATTTTCAAGTAAACTTTACGTGCGGTTGCCTCAACTACACCGTTCTGTACCTGTACAGCTGTTGAATCAATTTCAGAGCTGTATTCGTCAAATCCACCATAATTATTTGAAATAACCTGGTAGTATGCCAAGCCCTTCAGGTGCATGTTATGTTTGGTATTGTGCGTAAAAGTGGTTAAAAGCTTCTAATTATTTGAAAGTTTAATTATCTTCCAACATATATTAGTCGAATAAATATAATAAAAGCAACGTCAACAATAAAGTGTTTTTTTAAAAGAAGAAGGTAGGGAGTGAGGATAGAGGGCATAAGCTAATTTGTGGTGTACTGCACTTGAGCACTATTAGCGTTTTCTAATGTTGATTAAGCATTACTTTTATTTTGATTTCAATTTTTGTAGATAATCTGTATATTCTTTTGAATCTAACTGCTATATAAATCACCTGGTATAAATTAAAAAACAACCCAATATCATATTTGAAATATAAATTTCTGTTATGTTTCTAATTAACAAACGACAACAGCGAAATGAGAAACGAACAATATAACGCACATAAAAATAATTAAAATGTTTCCATTGCATGCAAACAAATAATTTCGGAAGTTACTCCAAATTAAATCGAATGAAAATATGTTGAAAATGTGAAAACACAATACCCAACACAAATGTTTTGTTTATTGAACTTTTTTTTCGGTTTTACTGATAAATTAAATTACAATTTAATTTTTTGTTCGTAATTTAGATTCATTATTTTGTAATATTTAAATGGAGATTCAAATATAAATATGTATTTGAACAACACGAGCGGTTTTTTTTGCTGTTAACCTGGATTTGTTGCCGTTTCTCATTTCAAAGGAATCGGATCTCCAAAGTAGAAGAAGATAATTTTAAGGACACAAGAATTAACACAGGCATAAACAAACGTTATTTAGAAAAAAATTAGGTCAAGTGGGAATTACAATACGTGTCACAACAACACATAAGAATCTTTATTTTTTAATATTTTCTGTAACAAAACTCAAATTGGGTTGTCAATTCTTCGTATAAGCAAAAGCGTGCCCTCATCAAGTTATATTTTGCATAACAACGATTGAAAGCTAGCACCCCAAAATATCAACTTGGCTAGTAATATTTCACTGATATTGCCAGTGTTATATGATATATTACATTAACTCATATGATAATAGCAGGTACTGAAGTACGCGGGGTTGTTCCACAGCTATATATCAAATTGAAAAGCTTGTGTCTATTTGTTGTGCTTTTATGAGTTTTGGATTTTCTTTAATCGGTCATCAAACTTAAATAATAACACCATAAAAGGTACCGATATAAATCTAATTAAATTATACTATTATAGCCTCATAATTTTTATAGAAGAAAACAATAATTTAGGTTAAAAATCTAGAACAAAAGTCAAAACGTGTGTACAAAGGTCAATCAATTTAGCACTACTTTACATTAACTATATAAATGATATCTTAAATACTAAGTAGCTTTAAAGCACCCCTTTACAAAGAAAATGAAGCAATAAATAAAAATAAAATATATTATCATTAAATTTCAATAAACAATTTTATTTCATAAACTTTATTCTTTTATTATGTTTTTCATTATCATTTTCATTTATTTTTTAAAAAAAGTCAAGAAAAAAGTAAAGAAATACAAACATTTTAATATTCAAATTATTATATTTCTCGTTCAAACGTCAAAAAATTCACTTAATATTTTCAATCTTTCCCAATCATAAAAATAATAATAAAAAAAAGAAAAATTCATTCAATATTATTCACATCATTAACTCCAAAATCATAAGATATAATAAAAAAAAATTAGAATAAATGAAAAGAAAAAGTTTCTTTTTGCAATATTTTCTTTTGTTTTTCTGAATAATAATCTTATGCGGCATCAGCATTATGTTTACGTTGAATGCTAGTCTTTTGTTTGTTTGTTTGGGTAGTTAGTATAGTAATCAACGAATAATATAAGGTGCCAAATTTCTTTTTAGTCACAAAAGCAATAAAAATTAACATATTACATGTACATACATACAGGGTTGTTCCTTTACGCGTAATCTAAAATAGATTACATTACATGTAATCTATGTAATGTAATCTATGTCATCTATGTAAATTTGGTGTAATCTATTAATTTTGATTTAAGAAGAAATATGTGGAATTATTGTATTATCCCTACTGAAAAGTTTTTTCAATTTTTTCGCAAAAAAGACATGATCAATAATATTGTCAAAAACAAGATCTTGCGATCTTGAAAAAAGTTAATTTGATTGCTAAAAAAGTTTAGAATGTACATATCAATTAAATAGATTACATAATAGTTTACATTATAGATTACCCGAAAATATCTCGCGTAATTTACACGTAATCTATGCGTAATCTATACATGTAAAGTAATCTATTTTGTCTACGGCACAACCCTGTACATATGTATATGATTTTGGCGACAGAGGTGAAATTTAACGCAACCAATGATCTTTATTTTATAATTGATTTGTATGTAAGTATTTTATGCTCGTACTGTATTTCAAACGAAATGGAAACATTTGTTTTCAATTTATTTTAAAAGGTTTTGTTGGCCTGTTTATCTTACTTTCGTTACTTCATAGTTGCTTTCGTTACTTCCGATCCAAAGAGGTAGTTTTTCCTCATTTTTTCGAAAGAGCATATAATTTTTGTAGAAATTAGAGTACGAACTGAAAGCTCAACAGATGGCAAATCAAATAAAGACGCCTATATAATAATTAATTGAACCGGACCATTTCCGATATCCTTGAAAGTTAAAAAAGTTAAAATGTGTTTGTTATTTTTTATTTTTCCACTAGTTTGACTAGTGAAGTATATACATTTTGCTTGTAAATATTCAAACGGTGTTATATTTTTCGCTTGTAAATATTCAAACGGTGTTATATATCGTCAACAAAACAAAACGCCTGCTTTAATTTAGTATGTATGTTTTGGGTAAAATACCAAATCTTTAGAAAACCAAAAAAAAAAAGAAACAAAGGACTTTTGAGTTTCAATTACTTTGAAAATTAAAGCCTTACTTAATACCTTCCAAACAAAAATTATTCAAATCGGTCAATCCGTTCGAGCACAATTTAACTTTAAATTTTCAAATGCTTAACAATTATTTCAAGTCACTTTGTGTCAAAACGAGAAAAAAAGGAAGTATTTACAAAAAACGTATTAACTTTTTTTCAATAACAACGATTACAAAGTTTCAAGGGGTTCACATCATCGACGTCTTGATTCGATTTTCTATCAACACCAAAAACCAAAAATTATGTTATTTTCAGGCATTTTTGATGGGGATAATTAAGGCATATGTGGCTCGCTTTGTTTTATTTAATTCTATATATATTCTTCATAAATAGTTTTCAAAATATAGTTTTCATAAATTTTTATTTAATTTGATTTTGCACAAAATGGCCCTTTACATATGTATTCAAGCAATCTAGTAATAATTAATATTCTCAAAATCGGTTACGCTTAACCTTAGCTATTGCAAAGACGAATACATATAAAAAAATGAAACTCGTTTGATAATTTCTTGAGTTATCGATGCTTGAAAAAATTCGTTTTGAAAATAACGCGTTTAAAGGAGATAGCCCTGTAATGGCAAAAGAAATAAGTGATTTTCAGCCATTATTTTGACAGGAATAATTAAGGAATAATGAGATTGCCATTTTTATTTTATTTAGTATATATTCAATAAAGTTTTAGGAGGTTTTGTGGAGAAATCAACAGCATATCATCATCAAGGAATATGGCACAACTAAGAATGTGGGTACTACCGTTGACTGAATACAATTCATTAGCCAGAACTTTCAAAATATTACCTGGACAGTTATCTCACTGCTATCTTAATTGAGATGTGATATATCTCAGGTGATTTCATATGTCAATAGAAGGAACTGTAGTCCGTGAGGTTATCACACACGAAGTAACCAACCCGATCCCTCCAAACAAATCCCTGCAAATGTTGTAGTGTAAAAAACCACTTAATTTTTATCTTGGTTCATTTAAACTTATTTTTTAGTCAATAATTTCGAAAATAAACAGGATAGAAAAAATTAAAAAGCACAAATTGTTAAGTTGTTGCTTTATTTTTATTTGAATACAACCCAATGAAATTCTCTAAAATGTAATGACATCATTCAATTTGACCATAATCACATTTTAATTATACTAATAATAGGGAAATTATTTAGAATAGGTTATCACGGAAGACCAACACGAATATTTAATTTTTTTTACAGAAATATGAATTGATAGCATTATAAATTAATAAAAATCTTAAAACAATATTTCTCGACTAATTCAAATTTTTTTCCCTGCAAAATAATTTTTATTGTGAAGATAATATATCTGCCATTTATAATATTTTTTCGGTTAGTTGTTTGTTTTCAATTTTTGATAATATTATTTTTTTTTGACGCCTCGATGGATTTATATTAGACCAAAATAAATAAAACAATTCACGTTTAATGCTTAAAACATAAAAAAAGAAGGCAGTCTTGAGGACTGCCGACAGAAGTGAAAACTTAAAACTGTAAAATATTTGTGTTTCTATCGTCTACATACAACAAAATCTCTTCTTACTTTACCACACTTCCACACTGTTATTATCTGAAAAAACATCAAATTCAATAAAAAAGAAAAAACTAAAATATGAATCAAGAGAACGAGAGTAAAATTATTTTTAATTAATTATTTATAATTTCAGGGCTTAGGTTATTCGTACTATCGATTGCGTTTTCTTTATTAAAAAGGATAAAGAAAGACACACAAATCGAATATGACAAACACAATTTTGTTTGTTTTAATTAAAAATACAACAAAATCTTTACTTACTATCAGATTGTCGTTTTTCTAAAGATTTAAATTTATCATGAAAAAGCAAAATCGAAAATTTTTTGAATATACAATTCATTTGAGTGAAGAAATTTTTGTTTGTTGAATTCTTTTTTTCATTTCTTTCTTCCACTCATTCGTAAAAGATCAACCATAATTTCGGATAAACGATGGTCACCCATTTTTTCGTTTCTTTTAAAGATTGATTAAGATTTGTAGT
This sequence comes from Diogma glabrata, assembly GCA_963693315.1. Lineage (NCBI taxonomy): Eukaryota > Metazoa > Arthropoda > Insecta > Diptera > Cylindrotomidae > Diogma > Diogma glabrata. The sequence continues at coordinate 351,474,792 of OY856186.1, forward strand.
AAAAACAAAATAAAAAAATTAAAGTAAACTCTTTTTTCCAAAATTTGTTTCGTCAAATTGAGCATCCTTTACCTTTTGAGACCCAAAAGAGTTCAATTTTGATACTCAATTGATGAATGAAGAAAAAATTGATCATACATTTTTGAAGATGTTTTAATTTGTATGAAAAGCGAAAACATTTGTAAGAATGATATTATATATGGATACATAAAATTACTGAATAAATTTAATTTATGGTACTGAGCTTGAAATAATTGTATGTAATATGTAAATTTGGTTTTGATAAAGAATTATTTCAGTGTTTATTTGGCACTGGGAATTTTATATTTTTTTTTATTATTATTAATTAATCGGATATGTTTAAATACAATGTCAACTAGAACAGTAAAGAATTTGGGCAAATGAAAAGAATGAGGATATTTTTAGTTAGAATAGTTAGGCTAATTGTTTTACATAGTGATGGACATATTTTGATAATGATTAATGTCTAAAAATAATATTTTAATGCATCAGGAAAATTGGAAATAGTCAATGCATTCCACTTAACATTCCTATTAAACTAATCGTTCTGAAAAGAAATTCTTCTACAAAGGGATATTTGACCAAATATTGGTGTGACAATCTTTATAATAAAAAAGTCAGAGAATAAAATTCGCTCGTCAAGGGTTCCGTGAATGTAAAAGAACACAATATCAAAAATTATTGACAAAAAGTTGTGTTGTAATGTCCTTATATTTTCAGACCATAAACACATAACAAAATAAATGTTAAATTGTAAATGTCAATAGTAAATTACTATCAAATCTACATTGATTAAAAATGGCAAAAAAAAATGTGAATTAAGGTTAAATATTATCCATAGATGTTTTTGGTAACTTAAAAAAGATTCAATTACACCAGCTTGTAAATGGATTAAATTTGATTATTTTTTCGGTCAATCGAGTGTTGAAATTTAGGAGTGTGGTGTAGCCCCTAAAAATATTTTTTTTTTAATAACACAAAAACTCTGCATTGCAAAATTCTAAAAAAATTGTAACATTTCTTAAATTAAGTGCTCTTTCATATGACACCCCACTCATTTGGGTCAAAAATGGTTTTTTTTCCCTCCCCACACCCATCCCATAAGCACACAGAAATATAATTATTTGAGTCTTCGATATGATTTTCATTCAAAATTTACCAATATTCCTGTCTCTGTGAATATTTTCAAATTTTTCAGTCAGTCATCGTCGAAAGGTAGGCGGCGGCACGATCTGAATTTAGCCCTTTCTTATCCATAACTCAAAAACTGTGCTGTAGTTTTCATACAAAACTTACCAAATTTCCTAACTCTGTGAAATTTTCCAAATTTTTTGTCATTTAGTGTCGAAACGTATGGAGGGGAGGACGGTCTGAATTTTGCACTTTTTCAACAGTAACTCAAAAACTGGGCAACGCAAAATTCTAAAAAAAATTGCAACGAATTTTAAATTAGATGTTCTTTCAAATGACACCCCACTCGCTTGGGTAAAAAAAAGTTTTTTTTTTACCCCCTCTACCCCGGTCTTCTAAACACACAGAAATATAATTATTGGAGACTTCTCTATAGTTTTTGTACAAAATTTACCAAATTACCTAACTCTGTGAATTTTTACAAATTTTTCTGTCAATCAGTGTCGAAACGTATAGGGGGGAACGGAGTGAATTTTGCACTTTTTTCACAATAACTCAAAAACTGGGCACCGAAAAATTCCTGCAACGAATTCCAAATTACTCGACACCCCACTCGCTTGGGTCAAAAAAAGTTTTTTTTTACCCCCTCTACCCCGGCCCTCTAAACACACAGAAATATAATTATTGGAGACTTCGCTATAGTTTTCATACAAAATTTAGCAAATTTCCTAACTCTGTGAATTTTTACAAGTTTTTCTGTCAATCAGTGTCGAAACGATGGGGGGGAAGGGTCTAAATTTTGCACTTTTTTGACAATAACTCAAAAACTGGGCATCGCAAAATTCTAAAAAAAACTGCAACAAATTTCAAATTAGGTGTTCTTTCAAATGACATCCCACTCGCTTGGGTCAAAAAAAGTTTTTTTTTACCCCCTCTACCCCGGCCCTCTAAACACACAGAAATATAATTATTGGAGACTTCGCTATAGTTTTTGAACAAAATTTACCAAATTACCTAACTCTGTGAATTTTTACAAATTTTTCTGTCAATCAGTGTCGTTTCGACATGGGAAGGAACGGTCAGGACTTTGAACTTTTTCGATAATATCTCAAACACAGGGCACCGCAAAATTCTAAAAAAAACTGCAACGAATTCCAAATTAAGTGTTCTTTCAAATGACACCCCACTCGCTTGGGTAAAAAAAAGTTTTTTTTTACCCCTCTACCCCGGTCCTCTAAACACACAGAAATATAATAATTGGAGACTTCGCTATAGTTTTCGTACAAAATTTAGCAATTTCCTAACTCTGTGAATTTTTACAAATTTTTCTGTCAATCAGTGTCGAAACGCATGGGGGGGAACGGTCAGGACTTTGCACTTTTTCGATAATATCTCAAAAACTGGGCACCGCAAAATTCTAAAAAAAACTGCAACGAATTTCAAATTAGGTGTTCTTTCAAATGACACCCCACTCGCTTGGGTAAAAAAAAGTTTTTTTTTACCCCCTCTACCCCGGTCCTCTAAACACACAGAAATATAATTATTGGAGACCTCGCTATAGTTTTCGTAAAATATTTAGCAAATTTCCTAACTCTGTGAATTTTTACAAAATTTTCTGTCAATCAGTGTCGAAACGCATGGGGGGGGGAACGGTCTGGACTTTGCACTTTTTCGACAATAACTCAAAAACTGGCCACCGCAAAATTCTAAAAAAAATTGCAGCGAATTCCAAATTAGGTGTTCTATCAAATGACACCCCACTCGCTTGGGTCAAAAAAAGTTTTTTATTACCCCCTCTACCCCGACCCTCTAAACACACAGAAATATAATTATTGGAGACTTCGCTATAGTTTTCGTACAAAATTTAGCGAATTTCCTAACTCTGTGAATTTTTACAAATTTTTCTTTCAATCAGTGTCGAAACGTAGGGGGGAGAGCGGTCTAAATTCGCACTTTTTTTACTATAACTCAAAACCTGGGCATCGCAAAATTATAAAAAAAATTGCTTTGTTTTTTAAATTAAATGCTCTTTCAAATGACACCCCACTTGACCACATTTTAAATAGTGGTTTTACCCCTCCTCATTTTCACCCCCTTAATAAATCTAAGTATGGAAATATGACACTTTTTTATATTGTTTATTAAAAACGTACTAATTTTTCTATCATTCCAAGTACATTTGAAAATTTTTCGATCAGATACGTTCGGAGCTAATCGAGGTAGAAAACGCGAAAAAAACGTCATTATTCAAAATTATACAAAAAAGGGTGAGGTGTAAAATTCCAAAATAAACTTTTATGGAATACTGAAATAAAGCCCTTTCATATGATACCCTACTTGAATCTATAAAAAAATGTATTTTCTCAAAGGTCTCACATCTCAGCCCTGTAAACCAAACGAAAACCACTTTAGTTTTATTTGTATCCGTAATTTTATGTGGACAGGTTAGTTATATACGCATGCCAAATTTCAAGTCCATAGCATTTATAGTTTACGAGATAATCGATATAATGTGAAAAACACGTTTTACTCTCACCAATAGTGTTCCGTATAAAAAACGGAACCCTAAAAACGACATAATTTGGTTTTGGTTGGATTGAATTCAACAAAAAAGCACTCCAGCATTATACACTTTAAGTTAAATGATAATATTATTGAACAACTTTCAATCATTGGTAGCCACTGCATGTGTGATCGAAGCTTAGGAGATCCCTGAGAGGCATAGAAGTCGCTGGCATCTGCAAAACGGTGGAAAGGTGTCGTTAGTAACGCTGTAAAGGTACAATATTTCGTAGAATAGAAGTTTAGTATCAACTGAAATATTTTGAAAAGAAGAAATGCTAATTTGCTAAGGTCTCATTTAATTTTGATTATGTAAAATTTTTAGTTCAATCAATACTGTGATCTATTAGGTTTCGGATAATGTTGGGCCATTAATGGAAAGCCATATGTATATAATAAGTATATTTAATCATTTAGTAACTTTCCAAATAAGTTAAAGAAAGTTATACTATATAGTGTGCTTGATGAAGACTCAAAAAACTTAATTTGAAATTGTTTTATGATATATTACCGATCTGTGTTTCGCATTCATTGAAAAATGTTGTTATAATTTTACAAAATGAAGATAACTTAACAGTGAAACACTTAAAAAATGCAAAAATAATTACAAAGGTAACAGGTATCAATATAAATTTAATTTTATTTGTATATGCAACTAGTTGGTTAGCTTTAAGACTATATGGGCTTTTTTGGTAAGCTGAGGTAACCTTACTTATTATTCAGCTTTTTAGCTATCCATTACCCCACTTGGCATCTAAATCGCATCTGTAATTCAAATCTTAGAAAATGGAGGTGACTACGATTTTAACTGTCAGCTATATTATATGTATAAGATCTAATGGTTTCTTTTCTAATGGTACACACTTGGATATACATTGGCTATGTGTATTAACTTCTAACATTATTTTTTTTAATAATAATTTATTTAAAATAAATTTAATAATTTTTCTTTTAACAATTTTTTTAAATAATATTTTGTAACATGTTTCAACCATTAATGGTCATCCTCAAACATTTGGAAATATTATTTTTCTAATATTATTTCCCAACAAATTCATTCACTCATTGTTGAATTAGTTACAAGGAAATCGCAAAATTGACATATCAGTATTTGTTAAAATCTTGGTTTTTGTCCTTCGTAGAATTTATAAATCAACCACACTCATCAACATAGTAACGTAAACAGATATGCAAACAGCTATTGCAAAACCAAAACCGAAAAAAACAACCTCATTAAAACAAAACCATATTCAAAAAATCGTTAAAACCAAAACCACATTTGAAAAATCATCAAACTGTAACCGAAATCACATTCTAAAAATCATCAGGCCAAAACCAAACTCGAAAAAAAATAGTAATCAAACCTTGGTAGAAAGCTTCATATCCGTCTTGCCATTATTTCTTTTAATGTACTTGGCGCTACGCGATGAAATGAAACACCTAAGCATTATTGTCTGACGAAAACCCCAATAATAACATTTTAGTCAAAAAGTCGAAACTGAAACTTATCATTTATAAAAACCAAAATATGACCCAAGCTCAAAACTTGTCGTTTAGAAAACCCAAAATTGAAACCAAAACCAGTACCACAACCAAAACTTATCATTTAGAAAAACCAATACCAAAACCATAATTGGATTTAACCAAAATCTAAAACCAAACCGTTAAAAATAATTAATGATTTTGCAGTCCTATATATACTCACAAATGTCCATTATTCCAATAAACTAAATAATAAGCTTAACAAACAGAAACAACCATAAACCTAAAATTTTTATATTTTATAAAATATTTTCTATTTTACCAAAACAACAATGATCAATATCTGAATAAGAAAAAATTCAATCTAATTAAAGTCATTCTTTTTCTTCAACAAAAATTATGAAAAAGATCGATGAGCATCAATTTGAAAAAAAAAATGAAAGATGCTCAATTCAAAAACAAAACGAAACGAGAAATGAGTGATAACATTCAATCTTCATCAATAAGGATAAACTTTTTGAATAACTTTTCTCAAACGAATATATGATTGAAAATATTATGAGCAAAGATGTTCAAAAAGGAAAAGAAAAAAACATTCATGGATTTGCTTTATTTTTTTTTTCATTGAATACGAATATTCAAAACTAATAAAAAGCAAAAGATGATGATCAAAAAATGAGAAGTTACTATCTCCACTTACTATACCACACTTTAAACCGGAAAAAAATCAAATTCAATAAAAAAGAAAAGAAAATTCTAAATCAAGAAAATGAGAATAAGAAATAAGAAAATAACAAAGGATTACAATTTATCTCACTCTCTTTAATATTTATTTTATATTTAATATTTATTTGGCGTGACGATGACTCGAATATATAAATTTTTCCACATACAAAATCGCACAACGCGCCAAAAGAAGTTTTCACTTCAAAAATGGTACAATAATCAATAACAGAAAATAGAAAAAAATTAAAAAGAAAACAACAACAAAAAGTAGAAAAAACAGAATAGCCACTTATTGGCGACTTATTTGAAACTTATTTATGTAGACTTACTTATTCATCATTGCAAATATGTATTTAAAAGCTATTCTAAATGATTTCGCATACTTAATTTGACAGCAATATAAAAGCAAATTCAAAAATGCATTTAACTAAAACGATTTATTTAATTTGATCAATTCAAGAGTTTTCAAAACCGTTTTTTTCATTTTCAATTATTATTTTAATTTTATTACGAATCTGAAACGAAGTTTTACTCCTTAAAATCATTTGGTAAACTAAAAAAAAAATATTTGAAACTGACATATCAAATTAGATTTTTTTATGAAAAAAAAATTGCAAAGAAGTCACCTCCTTAGACTACTAATTTAAATAAGTAGGTCTCCACAAATAAGTTTCAAATAAGTTTCGGTTTAGAATACAGCCAAAACCTTTCTTTTAAAAACTGAAGAAAATATTGAGATGTCGTAAAAATCTCCTGAATGCATTCTAAATTTTACTTCGTATTGATAACACTGTGCTCAAAGAAAATAGCATAAACCTTACAAAGCTACACTATCGATAAATTTAAATACCGTAAATTGTCCGCAGCCTTAAACTGTGTTTAAATCAATCTCTTGTGATGAAGATTTCAACTCACATTTAATACTGAAATAGTAGTTTTTATTTTCCTTATTTTATTTCACGGGAATGAAATTATGGAAAATAATGATAGGAATATTTTATTATTTTTAACACTGCCTGCCAAAAAATTATTAATTTTCTTGTTAATATCGATATGATAATAATTTTAACGAAACGGAAAAAGACAGTAGCGATAACTTTAAAAAACTGCATTATCGATCATTTTAAAACTTGTGAAAAGAAATTTTTATGTTTTTTATGAATTCATGAATAAAAAACAATAATTTAATGGTATTTAATAAAGAAAAAACAATAAAAAAATGTACAACTCCAGCAATTGAGCTCTCGACCTACAGAACGTCAGTCAACCGCGATATCCATATTGCAATTTGAAACGTTACGACCGAATATAAGTTTTTTATATTTAATTTATTTATTAAACAAATTCCGCTAGATCAGTGATAAAGTCTCATAATTTTTTGGAAAATTCCTTAAGCATGGCATGGATAATAGTGCTTGGCCTACGGCCTCGACACACGAGCTATTATCAAACAACTTGAGATCGAAATTTTCGCAAAAAATTGTTACGAATGACCACCGTCCTTGGGAAATTACTACTGAAAACTCTAAAAAAAATTAATTTTAAGAAAAGCCTGCTGAGGTAGCGTTCCTTTATTTCGTATATATATTTTTTTATCTGAATAGATAATCTTCTATTACAGTTCAGCTCGTTCGTTTGAATATCTTAGAAAATATTCCTGAAATTCGATACTATCACATTCCTTCCCTCAAGATTAAATTAATTGATCTAAAACCATTAACAGAAACGAAAAACAATTACCATAGAACCTATCTATACATACTTCGAAATTTTATTATTCGTCTCATTTTATGTTACGTTACGTTTACTTTCCAGCGAACAGCTTTAATAATAAGAAATTGAAATTCAAATTAGAATTTGTTTGTTTTATTTCATAAGGAAAAAAAAATTTTAATAATAAGTGAAATTCTTATTTATTCAATTTTAATTTAATTTATAATACGACCTTGGAAGAAATGTTTTTTTTATAAAATAATGAAAAAATAAGTTATTGTAACGATATGTTTATTAATATATGTTAATTTTCTTTTGTGTATAGAATAACTGGGTAAGTTGTTGAATAAATGATTATTTTTAAGACGATTAATGAATTGACAAAAGAAATAATTAATTGACTTTCGTAAGAATTGATTTATAAGCGTAATTCTTGGATGATATTAATAAACTTTAGGTTATACCTAGGGTTGCCACCTGTCCTACTTTCGGTAGGACAGTCCTCCTTTGGAGCAAGAATGTCCTTCGTCCTCCTTTACTATAAAAATGTCCTTAAATATCTTACACAGAACAAAATTTTTACAGAAAGCTATTTCGATTTTAAAATGTAAATATATAAAACAGTAAACAGTATTGTTTGTGAGTAACTGCCTTACAACTTAAACTTATTGATTTTTGTGATAGTTCCAATGAATCAGCATATGATATACTTAGCTGTATGTCTGATTTCTTAAAAATATTGAATTTAAGTTTTTCGAGTGTTACTGCATTGGAGGCCGATAACATCAATGCGAATTTGTATGCCATAAGTAAATTAGTATTGCAGAAATAACGCATATGCATTCATACTAACACCAAATAGAAACCTAATTGTTTAAAAAAAAAAATTAAATTAAATGGGCTAACGTAAGATATCACGTCACATTATATTAAGAGATGCTTTTCGCGATTATAAACCAGTATTGACGTGACCTTAAAAAAGTAAAAAAAAAGACGGCGTGTTTTTCAGGTGGTGATACTTGATAGACAAAACAAAAGTGTATTTAATTATGATTGTATAATTTAACAGACCCAAAACAAGTTTTTGGTCTTTAAAAGTGTGGTTTCATTTTAGTTTTCAGAATGAAGTATTACTAAGAAGATATAACATTTTAAGCCTTGAAAAAATAAAAAAGCAGCGTTTTGACGTTTGGACCGACGACGGTGTTAATTTTTAGTTATTTCTTCTGTATATTTTTTTCTATTTTTATTTAAACTTTTTTCAAATCCAACTCTCTAGACAAATATCTAATTCAAACATGAGGTAGCTAAATTTTTCTGCCTGCAGCTCTTCCGACTTTTTTAAGATTGTTGTTGCTAATTTTTTGATTGTGTTTAGCGTTCTTAACTTTGAAAATATCATTGAAGTTGTACAAATTTATTGATGCTATTAATATATCATATCGACATTTCTTACTTTTTGTTTTAAATCTTAAATACAATTCAACATCCAAAATTGTTTGTGTCATTCTTAATTATTTTCACACGGACAATGTAAATATTTTGATGTTACTGTCATTATCAAATCAAACCTTGAATTTTATTATTTTAATTAAGTTATCAGTACAGTTCATTCGCTTGATTAAAAATTCACTGATTATACGAAACTATTTATTGGAACTTACTTTTTCTTTAACAAAATGTTTTATTTATTTTATAAATTTGACTTCCCTGATTGGAAGTTGGCAACAAAAAATATAGGGCTCATTTTATTCTCCAATCTATTATTATTTACAAATTTTTGAAAATTAACAATTAACTCCAGAGATAGTTTTAAGAACAAAACGGGCCTTTAAATAAAACGTTCATTCTATTATCTTCAAATCTTATATTGTACAAATTCGACAATCGACAATCGAGCCGACAATCTTCAGCAAATGCGGTGACAACTTCGTGTTTTGCAGTTCCAGCTAATGGCATACAAATTAAAATGAAATATGATTAGGCAAGGTAATATATTATGAGCCCCGGTGATTGAACTCTATTCAATAAACGGTAGCACATTCAACAATGTGGAGTATTACTTGATGATGTGAAGTTAGTGTTTGCTCGAAGAAATGAGTTTCCATATATAACTCTATATGTGGGCTTTAATCATTGAGGAAGACAGTGCGTCGCATGATGAAGGAATATACCAAAAGTTCGATAATTAGCAATTAAATTCTGTTCTGTTTCTGTCAATTTGCTTAAAAAAATTGGTCAATCACGAGTTTTCGATCAAAGGTTAATAACAACAACAAAAATCAACATTTCGTAGTAGAAAATTCTTCCTGTAGAGCTAAGGGTAGCTTTTGAAAATAACGGGCTTCATATATATGTTTAGTTTAACGTATTGTACTTTTTCTTTGTTTTAATCACTTTTAGTGAAAATAATTACATAGTTACAATTTTTGATAATTTATAATGAACAAAATATAATAAGAGTGGGAGTGTTAATATCCCCATTTATTTTTTCCCTCATGATTTTATAATTCTATTACTTTTCTACATAATACCAAAGGTTTGGATTTTGGCGTTTTTTGTTGGAAATTATAGAAATTTTTTAAAAAAATTTGGCGTATATTAACAGAAAAAGATTCATTAAAAATTTTCTTTGATTACCAAAAACATCGCAAAATCCCATTTTATGTTTCTTGTAGAAAATTTAAAAAGTTTTAAAATTATGGGAGAAAATATAAAAAACAATGGGAATTAGATTTGTTTAAAATTTATGAAAAATTTTGATTTAAAAATTTTTTATTGAAAGGACTCATGTTAAAGCGAAATAAATTTGTTTTCAGCTTTCTGCTAAAGCGAAATAAATTTGTTTTAAATCCGTTTAGTGGTTCCTGAACCAAGGATAGCTTTTTACACTACGGATATTATCTATATTCAAAATAACGTACCCACCACTTCACGAATTTAAATAAAAATTTCCCGTTTCAAAGATAAAAGTAAGTCATTTGTATAGTAAATATAATTAAATATAAAATTTTTTGTAATTTATTATACAAAATTAAAAAATATAAATTAACAAAGGTTAGAGGATCGATATCCCCATTGTTTTTCATATATACTACCATAATTTTAAAACTTCATTAATTTGCTACAAAAATTCAGACAAATTGATTTTGGCGATGTTTTTTTGGAAATCCATATCTGATGAAAAACGTGATCTACGCAGGTGAAAAAGTCGAAATTTGAAATTGACCATTTTTGATTTTCCTCAAACTTGGCATATAAGTATTATTTTAAAGTGCATTTGCTCAATCAAACCACTACTTAAACCACTTAAGTGCATTTGCTCAATCAAACCACTACTCAAACCACTTGTCCTTCGGACTCTTGGTTTATTGTGCGCTTTGATTCGCAGTGTTGCTAAATAATTTAATTCGTACAATCAAAAAATTTTCGAAAAAATTTCAATGACTCGTGGTATTACAACCGTAAATTCACCCTCGGTAGGACAAATTTAAAGAAAATCTATTAGTGTCATATTTTTTGTTACTAAATATTCAAACGGGTTTGTCTCGTCAACGAAAAAAAACGCCTGTCTGTAATTCAAGTTTAAGGTAAAGAACTAAATCTTTATAAAATCAAAAAAAGGGAAAAAAGGCACTTTCGGATTTACCCATCCCTGAAAATTCTATTTTTTTGAAAAACTGAAGTTAAAAATTTCATAGATTTCATCGAAAATACACATAAAAATAATCAGTGTAATTTTTTTCATTAAGCCTTATTTAATGCCTTTAAATAAAAAAGTTGAATAGAACCAGTAGCACTTTTCAGTATATGGCTCAAAGTACAAAAAAGTTCACACTAATAATATATTCAAGTGCCTTTTTCTCAAAAACAAAATTAACGCATGTCTGTAATTTTAGTATGTTTTGAGTAAATAATAAACCTTTAAAACAAAACAAATGAAAGAAAACAAAAAGGTACTTTTTGAAAAACCATGTTTGAAAAGATAAAATTAAAAATCTAAAAATATAAATGTTTTCTTTCAGTGTAATATTTTTATACAGTCTCACTAAGTATCTTTCAAACAAAATAAAATTTACTCAAATCGAATAACCGGTTTGAACACAATTTAACTTTAATGTTTGATTCTCACTCAATTTCTAAAGAGATTTCAAGCCACCCTGTGTCAAAAATAGTGAAAAAATAAAACAAATAAAATCACGTATTAATTTTTTTCGGGTTCAAATTTCTTATTTCCAAGCTTAGGCACAAATTTTTTATTTTTTCGGCGTCTTGATTCAATTTTCTATCTAATATGAATTTATTTTCAGAGTAATTAGAAATACAGTTGGTGTTCGGGAATAAAAAATAGGTAAAAATAGTACAAATTAATTGGTTATTTGTCGTAAATATTTATAAAATAGTTATTCAAATTCAATATATTCACTTCTGGGGCCCTATTCCCGAACACATATATGTCAATCGACAATATTGTCAATTTCACCAAAATGCTTAACAACTTTGTATAAAAATGGTATTCTGTAACTCATATTTGTGTATATTAGACACAAACCAATTATAACAAATTTTTACAAAATTATAACAGATTTTCGGTACTAAATTCGTACTTTTGACAACTAACTTTTTTAATCTTAAAACATGCAAAATAAAATAAAAATACATTTAATAAATAAATGTTTTAATTATATTTATAGAAAAATTATTTAATATTATTAAAGACTTATTTTTGCGTTATGAATTAATTTTTACGCCAGTCGATGAAATTTGTATGAAAAAGTCAACACACAAAACATAAAGCAAAATTGTGCTTGACAGTAACTATATTGTTCTTATGTTCCAAATTGGTGTTACATAATACGAAGTTCACAATATTGTGCGAAATTACAATATTGTGATGACATTTATGTGTTCAGGATTAGAGCCCCTGAATAGTGACAACTGTGGTTGAAGATGAAAATTGCTAAATTGACATTTGGGATGAATATAAAGTCGTCTCACTCACTGTCTTTGAAACATGATTATTTGATTTTATAAATATTTCATAGGAGGCTCATTTTTTTACCTAGTATATGTGTATAGCAAAAAGCAATCCTTTTCTGATTTCCATTAGAACTTTCGACTTAACCTTCTGCTATTTTTGCGCTTTTTCATCCTCTGTGTATTCGTATAGTTGTCATATCAGCCCCAGAGTCGGCCAATAACGACACAGATGATCGACGGAAACCGTTCCCGGTATATTCCTCTGGTTTTGTTAAACGCAAAATTGCAGCAATTTATTTTGACATGCTACCTGCAGTGTTAATGTCAGTGTTATAGATTTTCCCTTGTTATAGAAAATGAAAATTCATTGATGCGGTGTATGTCCTCTTAGACCAGGATTCACCTGAGTCCTCTATATGTTTGGAAAATTTGACATACATTTGGACTTTCAATATTGCCTTCAGTAATTGTAAATTCTCTTAACATTCTTATAACATTTTACGGCAAGGCTATCTTAATTAATTGCTTCGCCGACCATACCATGTACCTCAACAATTAGGAAAACTTTTAAACAAACAATTATTTACATACAAATTATCAATATTTATAAATTTTTCCAAAATACCTACCTTCATCAATTAATATTTGTTGTCATCTGTATTTCTCAAAAACTCTTCAATATTTTATTTTGCTAGAATTTTAGATATTTTTAGGAGATAACCCTCGGATTGACGTTTCAAAAAGGCAATGAAGTTACAATAACGACTTATGTTAATGTTTTTCTCCATGTTGATTTTGGCTTTCAATATAACTTTACTTTTTTCATTAAAAAATGCCAGTATTAACTTTTCAATAATGTAGTTACTTTTTTCGCCGTTTGTCAATCTTGAAATTTTTTATAGCACTGCTCACTGGTCTTGATTTTTCAGATATCAAGCAATTCACTGCTTTATTTGCAGTGTTTTCAATATCTGGTAGCACATCAGAATTGGCATCACTTATAATGCTTTTCAATTATTATCAATTGTAACAATAAATTATTTTAATCTTGATTTATTACACAGATAGAAATCAAGGTTTTTTTTATGCTTAATAGGTTATATTCCATGCTTAAATTACTTTAATTCTCAACCGTGAATAAGCCAGGTGTATTATATACTTATAAGGTATACTTGTTCAAAAAATCACTAAAGTGCTTATTATGAATATTACTCTATGAATTTTATACATATAGTGTACGTAGCATGACTAATTAGGAATAGAGAAATAACTTTGTTGAAAAAATATTGTATACTTATTAGATAGCAAAATATGACGATAAGGAACAATATTTTTTGTAAAATATCATGCCTCTTGTTTATAAAATTATGGCGCTTAGGAATAATAAATTATAGAACACGTATTTCTGTTCCTAGCTTTACAGGTATAGAATAAACCTTATGCACGGACAGAAATCTAGGTTTTTTATGCTTAATAGGGTATATTTCATGCTTAAATTACGTTGATTTTCAACCATGAATAAACCAGGTATATTATATACTTATAAGGAATACTATTTTGAAAAATTACTATGGAGCTTATTATGAATATTATTCATAATTTTATGAATATTGGGTACATAGCATACCAGTAAGGAACAAAAAATAATTTTTCTGTACAAAATTTGTATACTTATTAGAGAACAAAATATAACTATTATTTATAAAAAAACAAGCATTCAAAAATTTATGTCGCTTAGAAATAAATAAATTATTTTGACCAGGGTTTTTTATATTCCTAGCATTTGATGAAGTCCTTAAAACCTGTCATATATATTTCAATTATATTCCTATATCTTGTATTTATATTTATCTATCATTTTAATGAAGGAACACCACTTGCTTTTAATAGTCATACCCATGTTTTAAAGATTATGTTCACAGAAACTACCCAATGATCACTAACTAACAGAATGAAATTATTAATCGCTTGTAGTTTATATATATACAACTCAAATTTCACAAAAAATTCTAGTGAATTTTAAAATCTATCCATTATTTAGATCTATTGCATGACTGAGCATGACTCATTTTGATATACAACATGATTATTAGGTATGAAAAATTATATTTTTGTTATTTATTTGTTTGTGACTTGTAATCACAGTTTCGTTTCTTTTAATATTTTATGCGAGGTTTTTCTATTCCACGAGTTCAAAAAAATGTATGCCTTAAAGTCACGGATATTGCAATAATATTATAAAAAGTGGTTATCAGGAATAAACATTTATAATTTATAAAAATTATTTAGAAATATACAATTTAGGAAAATAAATAATATAAATTTATGTAAATACATATTTATTACTAATATATTTTGAGCTTTCCCTGAAAAATAAAATCTATGTTCACAAAATAAAGTTGCATATAGAACAATATTTTTGAATATAAAATACCTTTCGACAGTTTCTTCACTATCAATAAATAGAGAATATAAATTAACAGAGAATATAATAAATACCGTTTGATTCTATTACCGTTTGATTGTAATATAATTATTTTGTGGTTTTAGGTAGATTTCATATAAAAATCTACCTATTGGAGTGCTTCATCTCAGAACTTCGGAAAAATTTTGGTGGCAAACGACTATATATGATAAGCGGAGACGGAAAATAAAAATGAAAAAAAAGTTTATATATATGGGTAGTTCTTTTATAAACCGAACAGATTTGGACAAAATCTGATCGACCCATTTTTGATTTGGCTGAAAATTTTTTTAGGGGCTTTTCATCGAAAAAAAAGATGTACGGGTTCGAGGATTTTTTTATTTTGGAAAATAGAGCTGTTTTAAATTTTGAGAATTTCGTGATTTTTGGCTTGAAGACTTATTTTCAAAAATTCATAACTTTGGTTGTATAGAAGATAAAAGCTTTTTCTTTTTTTTATTTGAAAGTTAAAAAATGGAATTTTTTAAAAATAAATATTTTCAACTAAAGTTGTTAACAAACTCCTATTGTTATAAACAAATAAAATTTTAAAATTAAATTTTACCCATTGCCCCGCCCCACCCATGAAATTAATTTTTAATATAATCATCGTATTCAACGTTCAATTTCCTATAAAAAGAGTATTTTCTTTTAATGGAGAAATGATATTTACTGTTAGAAATAAATTAATTTAGAGCGCGGGACGACAAAAAAATCAATATATGGGTCATTCTTTTACATACCGAACAGATTAGGACAAAATATGACTAAGACATTTTTGATTCAGCTGAAAATTTTTTTACGGGTTCTATACAAACATAACGATATACTTGTTTGTGGATTTTTTTTTTAGGGAAAATAGAGCGGTTCTAAATGTCGAGAACTTTGTGATTTTTGGCTTGAAGACTTGTTTTCACAGATTCATAACTTTGGTTCTGGGAAAGATAGACACTTTTTGTCTGTTTTAGTTTAAAGAATAGAAATGCAATTTTAAAAAAAGTGTTATTTATACAAATGTTTAACAAATTCCTATTGTTATAAACAAATAAAATGTTAAAATCAATTTTTAGTCATTATCCAACAAAAATAAAGAGTGTTTAGTATGATCATAGTATTCTACGTTCAATTTTCAATAAAAAACGTATATTTAATTAATGGAGAAATGAGTTTTACTGTTAGAAATAAACTAATTTATCGAGCGCGAGACGATACAAAATTTTGTAAATTTTTGTCGTCCGGCGCTGGAAAAATTAACTTATTTGTATCAGTAAAACTGATTTCTTCATTAACTAAATATACGTTACTTATTGAAAATTGAACGTAGAATACGATGATTACACTAAACACTCTTTATTTATTTAGATAATGGCTAAAATTTGATTTTAAAATTTTGTTTGTTTATAACAATAGGAATTTGTTAATAATTTTTATAAACAACACTTTTTTTTAAATTGCATCTTCATTCTTTAAAATAAAACAGACAAAAAGTGTCAGTCTTTGCCAAAACCAAAGTTATGAATCTGTGAAAACAAGTCTTCAAGCCAAAAATCACAAAATTCTCGACATTTAGAACCGCTCTATTTTCCCTAAAAAAAAAAAATCCTCAAACAAGTATCTCGTTATGTTTATATAGAACCCGTAAAAAAATTTTCAGCTGAATTAAAAATGTCTTAGTCATATTTTGTCCTAATCTCTTCGGTATGTAAAAGAATGACCCATATATAGATTTTTTTGTCGTCCCGCGGTCGATAAATTAATTTATTTCTAACAGTAAATATCATTTCTCCATTAAAAAAAAAACACTTTTTATAGGAAATTGAACGCTGAATACGATGATTGTATTTAAAATTAATTTCATGGGTGGGGCAATGGTTAAAGTTTAATTTTAACATTTTATTTGTTTATAACAATAGGAATAGCTCTATTTTCCAAAAATAAAATCCTCCAGCACGTATATTTATTTATTTATTTATTTATTTATTCAAAAGTTATTGTCCTTGAACCTGTCGGTTCTTGGGGACTGTATATAAAAATTTAATAGGAATATAAAGAAAAAAATTCTAATAGTGTTGTGTGAAAAAAAAAAAAAGAAACAATTATAAACAAAAATAATAATAACAATAATAACAAAACTATTATCAAGTAGAACAAAAAAAAAAAAAACATAATTACAAAAGTAATTGTAAATTGTTACAATTAATAGTTTAAGAAGCATTAATAATTAAAAGAAAAAGAAAAAAAATTAAAGATTAAAATTATTAGAGATGATCAATAAAATAACAAAATTAAAATTATAATTTAGAAAAGAAATAAGATTTGAGTTGTTTTTTATATTGTACTGTGTTCTCAATTTTTATTTTTTCAGTTAAATCGTTGTAGCATTTGATTGCACCATATAAAGCTGAAAATTCGCCATAACTCTGAGAATAAATTTTTATATTTTTTATCAAGAAACCAGTACTCCTGGTATTATAGCCTGAGTTTAGAAAATTTATTTTGGTATTAGAGAGTATTAATTTGTTGATGATGTTATTACAGTGATTAGCTGCATTTAATTTATATAAATCTTGTATTAGTAGTATTTGATATTTTGAATGAATTTCAGCAGTGGATGTTCTCCAATTTAAGGAAAATAAGTTTTTTATAGCACGATTTTGTAATACTTGTAAACTTTGAAGTTTTTCTTTATAATTATTACCCCATATCACAATTCCATAGAGAATGTATGGCTGAAACATTGAGTAAAAAATATTTCTTCTTAAATCCGTTGGTAAATTATTACTAATTTTTCTAAATATACCAGTTAATGGCACTAATTTGTTTTTTATGTGTTCAAATTGCAACTCCCATTTCATATCATTGTCAAAATATATTCCAAGATATTTAAAATTTAGAACTTTTTCAATTTTTTCATTATTATATGTAAGGTTAAGTTCAATAGAGTTATGAATTCTAAATAGCATATATTTCGTTTTAGAGGTATTGATTGTCAATTTATGAAGAGTCATCCTTTTTTTTCGATAAAAAACCCCTAAAAAAAATTTCAGACAAATCAAAAATGGGTCGGTCAGAAAGGTGTTCGGTTTATGAAAGAATTACCCATATATATAACGAAATAAGATATAACGGAATTTGGCGGCACTCTCACGGTCGCATTCTCCACCTACACCAAAATAACCTTTTGTATATGTTTCGAAAAATAATGTCTTGGACAAGTTCGTGAACTGACCATATCATAATGTCTTGGACAATTTCGTGAACTGGCCATATCCGGGTACCAGTTAAGCGACTAGAGCCTAAAAAGTCGAATTATTCGACCTAGATTATAACTTCCGTTTGAATCATAATATTTCAATTAAATTTTTAATATTGAATATTTGAACATATTTCTATCATTATTATCCAAATGACAACTTTGGCGTTCCAGGTTCCTGCAAAATCAGCTGTTTTAAAAATTTGCCAAATTTTTTTGTCGTTGATCTAGTGAAAATGGCTAAGCTCACATTTGAAAACTTTTTTACACAAAGATACAATATAAATCTTTCCAAAATTTAAAAAAAATAGTTCAGGTCTAAAGGTAGAGGCCATGCTTTCATCATGTTTGAGTTTATGTTATTTAAATTCATTTTAACTTTTAAGCATTCTTTTAAACTATAGCCTCACTAAATTCCAGCTTTTTAACCCAAAAAGTTCCATTTTTATAAGCAATTTAATGCACCTATTGTAGACAAATCTAAAGCCATTTAATACCATAGGAAAATTAGCAAATTCTTTTTTGTTTTAATTTTTTTCACTAAGTAACCGTTCGAAAAAGATTAAATAAGAACAAAAAAAACACAACAAAGATGATTTTGAATTAAAATTGTTTGATAATGTTTAATTATAAATTATGTGTGATGGTATAATTGTAGTTGAAATTGAAATTTGTTGGATAATTCCATTTTTACATAGTTTTTCGATTTTAACTAATTTGATACATTGATTCTACTTGTATGCATATCTGTCTGATCAAGAAATCTACCTTTTTTTAGCGGATATGCCTGTCGCTAGACTTTTTTTAATCGAACCGATTGGTATTGTAAAATAATGAAATGATATGACAATAACTTCCTTTTGATATGCCAAGTAATATACAAGAAACAAAACGAAGCTTCACGAAGTGAAATAAGTTGTTAGAAAATAAAATATTTTTATTAAATTAATAAATTTAATAATTGTTTAATTCATGAAGAAAGTTGAAAACAAAAATTAAAAATCGTACTTATAAAGAATACTCAATGGCTATAAATCATATAAAATAACTGAAAAACAAACATTATTATTTAGTGATGATGTATGGGATGAATTATTTTATACCTTACTATTCATAAAATTTCATGCTTCCTAGTTATATTATATGCACATTTTTAAATATTAAATGATTATCAGGCTTGAAAAACTATAATTTTGATATTCATTGTTTATCAATAGTAATCATTGTTTTGTTTTTTTCAAAATTTTATGCTAACGTTTTATATTCCATGACTAGGTATTCATAAAAATGAATGCCTTAAAGTCATGGATATTGCAACAATATTATAAAAAGTGGTTATCGGGAATTAACATTTATAATTATGTTTTATAAAACTTATGACTTGCAATCATAGCTTTATTTTTATCCGTGTGTTCATTTAATCATTTATTTAACAAAGTTATAAACAAATTTAAGATTTTTAAATAATTAAAGTGCGCTATCTTCGTTGTAATAGTTGTAAATTATACTAGCTCGAAAAGATAAACATAAGAATCCAACTAAAAAAACACATAGTAATCCAACTGAGCTGTCAAAATTGTGAGCTTTGAAAACCTAAATAAATTGTTTTTTCTTCCAATTCAAATGATGCAATGTGTTTAAGTTGTTTTTACTATATGGTAAGTTATTTAAATTATTATTTTGATATTTTAGTGCTATAAAATATAGATAGATATGTGGATAGATTGAACTACAAATTTCACATGCAGGCGGCGTGCTAGCCCGTGCACAAAATATTTTGTGGTCATATGAGCGGAAAACTAGTTTTTTCTGGTATTTTATTCTAGTACAAAATTACATATTTTTTATGGATGTCTTACAAAAAATATTTTTTGTAATCTAGTTTCAAAATTATTAGGTCTAAGGAAATTATTAGGCAGAAAGGGAGAATTAAAAAAATAATGTTTGTACTAAATTTTAAAATTCTAATTTTGGCAAATCTTTAGATGATACTGCATTGAGTGGGGGTAAATTTTAATATAGAGGCTGGCTGCTAGTGGCGTTGGATTCTCCAAGAGATGAATATGACGATACGAGATATTGTTGGAGATGTTGTATCCAATACAATGAGTTACTCTGAAAGTGTT
Organism: Diogma glabrata; assembly: GCA_963693315.1. Taxonomy (NCBI): domain Eukaryota; kingdom Metazoa; phylum Arthropoda; class Insecta; order Diptera; family Cylindrotomidae; genus Diogma; species Diogma glabrata. The sequence goes on from OY856186.1 coordinate 351,495,250, forward strand.
GATTAAGCTGAATCTTTGGTTATGATTTAACAATTTTACTGTTCCCGTTCCCCTCTTCGTGGACTTCGAACGCGCCTTCGACTCAATCAACAGGAGCGCGATATGGAAGACACTTTGTGAAATGGGCATCCCGAAGAAAATAGTTGATCTAATCAAAGAAATGTACCGGGATGCTGCAAACAGAATACAATACAAAGGACAGCAAAGTGATGAATACTACAACCACCGAGGAGTGAGACAAGGCTGTGTACTATCCCCGCTACTATTCCTAATAGTACTAGATAGTATCATGAGAAAGCTCGATGATGCAAGTTCAAATGGAATCCAATGGAATACAACAAGACGGCTCAATGATCTAGACTACGCAGATACATCTGTCTACTTACACACACACATACGGACATGCAGCAGAAAATACAGAAGCTATCAACCCTTGCACATGAAGTCGGTCTCAACATTAATATCAGAAAAACAAAGGCTATGAGATTGAACACCAAAACGATAACACCAATTACCATCAACAATACACAAGTGGACGAAGTTGACAAATTTGTGTACCTTGGTTGTACTGTAGCAAAAACAGGCGGGACTGAAGAAGATATCAGTCAGCGTATTAACAAAGCCAGAAATACGTTCAATATGCTTCACAAGATCTGGAATGCATCCGTCCTGTCAAGAAAGACAAAGCTACGAATGTTCAATGCATGTGTCAAGTCAGTACTGCTGTATGGGTGTGAAACGTGGAAACAAACAAGAAAGATCACAAATAAACTACAGGTGTTTGTGAACAAATGCCTGAGAAGACTGATCAAATGCTTCTGGCCAAACACCATCAGTAACCAGGAACTTCTACGGCAGACAGAGCAGCTAGACATTGAGACCGAGATAAAACAAAGAAAATAGAGATGGATAGGACAAACACTGAGAAAATTAGTCGAAGATATAACAAGGATGTCCCTAGAGTGGAATCCACAAGGTAAAAGGAGAGTTGGAAGACCAACCATGACATGGAAGAAAACGGTGCTAGCTGAAGCAAAACAAATTGGCAAGACATGGGGTGAACTGAAAGCGACTGCCCCCAACAGAGTTAGATGGTCCAGTCTAGTAGACGCCCTATGCTACTAAATGGAGATAAAGGGAAAAAAAAAAAAAACTGTTCCCGTAAAGTAAACACAAAAGGCAGCAGATTAAATGTTGTTGTATCAACTATATAATAAATTAAATTTATTTCCCAAATTCTTCAGGTACATTAGCTTCCACATCCACTAATGGTTTTGAACCATTATTAAGAAGCACGACTATAAATTAGATTTACCCAATGCACAATAACATTCCAGAGTTTAATTGTATTTATACGAAATAGCTTATATAAGTTACTTGAAATTTGCCTTATTGAATTTATCAAATTGATGGCGAGGCGATGTAATATTATTTATATAGAGAATTACATTTTAAATTTAACACGAAAAATAAGAACTTAAAACTATTTGGAAAAAACAAAATCCGAATAATTATAATATTTTTTTGTTTTTTTAATAAATGTTAACGATCGCCTGCTAAATTTTAAATTTTTTTGAAAAATGATTTTAGTTTTGATGTTCGCCACAAATCAAAGCAGTCATTCGAAATTCATTTTACTAGACATAAAAAACACAAAATTGTAATATATATAAATTATATATAAATTATAAAAACATATATAAATTATAAAAATTATTAACAAATTCCTATTGTTATAAACAAACAAAATTTTAAAATCAATTTTTAGCCATTATCTAAATAAATAAAGAGTGTTTAGTGTAATCATCGTATTCTACGTTCAATTTTCAATAAGTAACGTATATATAGATATATAAGTATATATAGATATATAGTATATAACGTATATATAGATATATAGTTATATATAGTAACGTATATATAACTTATATTCTAGTATATATAGTTATTTTACATAGTGTGTTATTAAATTGGAATTGTTTAGTACGTTTACACTAATCAATTTAATAATCAAATCAAAATATTCGTGGGCGGTAAGGTGCAACAATTTTTTATTGTTGAATTACATACTTACTGTAGTACCTTTAAAGAGTAAGAGTTTTCACGTTCTCCTTTTAATCCTATTTCGTTTTTTTTTTCGGTTTGGTTTAATCTGTTTGCTTCAATAGCGATTTTAGAGTTTGAATTGTCGATTTGGCAGCCGGAACTTAGAGTTAGATTCAAGTTTTTGGGCTGTTAATTTGTCAGTTTAGATTTTGTTTTTATTTTGAATGCAATTATGGTTTTTCTTTCCTATCTACTCAAGTAAAATTTTATTATTTATCTATTTCATTATTTCATAATTTTAATTGTCAATTTTAACAGTGAACCTAGACTTAGATTCAGGTTGTCCAGCTGTTGAAGTAGTCAATTTCAATTTCAATTTGAGTTTATTCAATTTCAATTTGAGTTTGTTTGTTTTCGCATTACTGTGGTTTTCGTATGTATGTTTTTCATTGATATTTCTCTATGAATTAAAATGGCAAAATTATCTATCAGCTATGCCAACATAAGAGGATTGAATATAAACCTTAATTCAGTCCATCTTTTTCTTGAAACTATGAAACCTGATATTTTGTTTTTAACGGAAACGATTATCAGTGCGCATGCTGTGACCTTAGATAAAAACAGATACATTTGTCCCAATTATGAACTTGAATCCTCTTTCTACATTAAGCATGGAGTTTGTGCTTATATTAGGGATACTATACCATATGTGAGATTAAATAAATTTGAATTAAATACAAAATTTCACAATATGGTGTCACTAAAAATTAGTTGCCCAAGTCAAACGCTGTTTGTCTTTGGACTTTACCGTTCACCTAATTCACCTGAGAACTCTAATTTATTTCATGACTTATCTGAGAAGATAGATAGGTTGGTTGAGTATCCTAATGCAAAGTTTATAGTTCTTGGAGATTTTAATGTCCATAATAAAGAATGGCTTACACACAGCTCTAAAACTGACGAGGTTGGTAGACAGGCTGAGTTGTTTGCTCTTTATCACAATTTTACTCAAATAATAGACCTGCCAACCAGAGTTCCTGACATTCCTGGTCAAAGTAGTAATTTACTTGATTTATTTATGACAAACGATCCATATCTGGTTCAATTTAAAATATCAGAACCATTGGGTGGTTCAGATCATAATTTGATCTCCACACAACTAAATATACAAATTCCAAAACAATTTAAAGCGAATCCTCGCAATGTTTGGGATTACAAAGCTGCGGATTGGCAAGGACTAAAAAGATTTTTTAGACGTTTTCCTTGGAAACGCTATTGCCTTACCGGCCAAGACCCAGACATAGCTGCACCAAATTTTTCTGAAACTGTAATTGATGGTATGCACAGATTTATTCCTAATAAATTGATCATTCCGAAAACTGATCTATGGTTTTCTAGTAAATGCAAAAAAGCTATAAAAGTTAAACAAAAGGCTTTTCGAAAGTTTAATCAAAACAAAACCGATGAAAACCTTAGACAGTACCGTAAAGAGAGAAATTTATGTCGTAAGTTAATAGATGAAGAGAAACATCTATTTAATAGGAAAAAAGCATCTAAATTCGCAGAACATCCGACTGGCTCACGCAATTTCTATAAAGCCGCAAAGGCTGTCCAAAGCAACTTTTGTAAATCTTCCCTACCGCCTCTTGTTAATAGAGATGTCCCTATCATTGATCCAAAAGAGAAAGCTAATTTGCTTGGGCATTATTTCTCTTTAAATTCTACTTTAAAAGAACCTAATTTCCAACCTAAACCTATTTCTAAAGTTTCTTATAAAATGAGGCGGATAATTTTTCGGAAAAACATTGTTCGAAAAATGCTTTTAAAAATCAATACTAACAAGGCAACAGGCCCTGATTTTATTCCTCCGATTATACTTAAAACATTTGCTAGGGAGCTAGCACCAATCCCCACAAAAATCTTCTACTTGTCATATAAGAAAGGAATTTTTCCTGAAATTTGGAAAATGGCTAGTGTACAGCCAGTTTCAAAAAAGGGCAGTAAGACTGATCCTACGAATTACAGACCCATTTCAATTTTATCGGTAGTTGCTAAAATTTTTGAGAAATATGTCAATTTTAATTTAATGAGCTTCTTAGAGTCTTCCAAAATTATTAATGAGAGACAATATGGATTTCGAAAAGGAAGAGCGACGGGAGATTTGCTGTCTTTTGTCACTCATATCTGGAATAAGTCGCTTGAAAACTTTGGAGAAACATTCGGTGTTGCTCTTGATATTTCCAAGGCATTTGACAAAGTTTGGCATAACAACCTTATATGCAAATTGAGATCCTATGGTTTAGACGAGCAGCTTATATCTTGGACACAGAGCTTTATATCTGATCGAAAATTTCGGGTCAATGTTGACGGTGTATCATCGAATACTTTTTCAACTAATGCAGGAGTTCCTCAGGGTTCCGCTTTGTCACCAACTCTTTTTCTTATCTATATTAACGATTTGTTGGACTCAACGGTTCATCCTATACATAGTTTTGCTGATGATAGCACGCTTCATGCGTCTCATGAAGCACCTAAACTATATACACCCTTAGCGCTTAGTGAGTGTAGGTCAAAATTGATAGATTCCCTTAACACTGATCTTAAAACAATTATGGATTGGGGTATTGCTAACAGTGTTGAATTCAATACAAACAAAACACAGGTTTGTCATTTTTCTAGGATAACGACACCCAATCCTTTTCCATTAACGTTTGGCCCCAAAAATCTTTTAGAGAATGAGTCTGTCAGACTTCTAGGAGTTGAGATTGAAAATAATATGCTGTTCTCACATATGGGGTGGAGCTTACTTGAGTAGTCTCAACTGCCTTGATTCTGTACAGCGTAGAGCTATTAAACTCATTGGTAACCCAAGTCTTACTAACGGTCTTGATTCCTTGCAGCACAGAAGAAATGTTGCTGATTTGACTATATTTTATAAATATATTATGGATGAACGAGCTTCTGAAGAGATCAAATCGATTTTACCTAAATCATCAAACCTTTCGCGTCACACCAGAGCAAACGTAGCAGCGCATCCCTTTACCGTTCAAATAATTAGGTGTAGAACTGTAGCCTTCCAGCGTGACTTTTTCAACAGAGTATCTCATCTTTGGAATGCCTTACCTTCCTGGGTTTTCCCTGATGTATTTAATCCTCAAGGCTTTAAAGTTAACGTTCATAAATTTCTCAGAGAATCTTAATTTGCATTCCATTCTTATCCCTAGTTGGCATGGTATCTTCGGATATTCAGAGACGTTAATTTATAATTTATTATAATTAACACTAAACATGCCTAACTTTGAATAAAAAAAAAAAAAAATTTAGTTAATGAAGAAATCAGTTTTACTGATACAAATAAGTTAATTTTTCCAGCGCCGGACGACAAAAATTTACAAAATTTTGTATCGTCTCGCGCTCGATAAATTAGTTTATTTCTAACAGTAAAACTCATTTCTCCATTAATTAAATATACGTTTCTTATTGAAAATTGAACGTAGAATACGATGATCATACTAAACACTCTTTATTTTTGTTGAATAATGACTAAAAATTGATTTTAACATTTTATTTGTTTATAACAATAGGAATTTGTTAATAATTTGTATAAATAACACTTTTTTTAAAATTGCATTTCTATTCTTTAAACTAAAACAGACAAAAAGTGTCTATCTTTCCCAGAACCAAAGTTATGAATCTGTGAAAACAAGTCTTTAAGCCAAAAATCACAAAGTTCTCGACATTTAGAACCGCTCTATTTTCCCTAAAAAAAAATCCTCAAACAAGTATATCGTTATGTTTGTATAGAACCCGTAAAAAAATTTTCAGCTGAATCAAAAATGTCTTAGTCATATTTTGTCCTAGTCTGTTCGGTATGTAAAAGAATGACCCATATATTGATTTTTTTGTCGTCCCGCGCTCGATAAATTAATTTATTTCTAACAGTAAATATCATTTCTCCATTAAAAGAAAATACTCTTTTTATAGGAAATTGAACGTTGAATACGATGATTAATAATAATAATAATAATAAAAATATTTTATTTTGCAGAATAAGCATTACACAATTTAAATAACAATAACAAACAAAAACAAATATTATAGACAATGGACAATAAAGCCGTCTGTCGTGTTGGTACTTTATATAATTAAATAAATAATAAAAAATAAAAAAATGAAAGGGGAAGAAACAATAATAAAAATATTTACTATAATAATATCGAGTATAAAAATAAGAGTGAAATGAGAAAAGCAGAAAAACAATCATTTGAATAGAATACGATGATTATATTAAAAATTAATTTCATTGGTGGGGCGGGGTAATGGTTAAAATTTAATTTTAAAATTTTATTTGTTTATAACAATAGGAGTTTGTTAATAACTTTAGTTGAAAATATTTATTTTTAAAAAATTCCATTTTTTAACTTTCAAATAAAAAAAAGAAAAAGCTTTTATCTTCTATACAACCAAAGTTATGAATTTTTGAAAATAAGTCTTCAAGCCAAAAATCACGAAATTCTCAAAATTTAAAACAGCTCTATTTTCCAAAATAAAAAAATCCTCGAACCCGTACATCTTTTTTTTCGATGAAAAGCCCCTAAAAAAATTTTCAGCCAAATCAAAAATGGGTCGATCAGATTTTGTCCAAATCTGTTCGGTTTATAAAAGAACTACCCATATATATAAACTTTTTTTTCATTTTTATTTTCCGTCTCCGCTTATCATATATAGTCGTTTGCCACCAAAATTTTTCCGAAGCTCTGAGATGAAGCACTCCAATAGGTAGATTTTTATATGAAATCTACCTAAAACCACAAAATAATTATATTACAATCACACGGGAATAGAATCAAACGGTATTTATTATATTCTCTGTTAATTTATATTCTCTATTTATTGATAGTGAAGAAACTGTCGAAAGGTATTTTATATTCAAAAATATTGTTCTATATGCAACTTTATTTTGTGAACATAGATTTTATTTTTCAGGGAAAGCTCAAAATATATTAGTAATAAATATGTATTTACATAAATTTATATTATTTATTTTCCTAAATTGTATATTTCTAAATAATTTTTATAAATTATAAATGTTTATTCCTGATAACCACTTTTTATAATATTATTGCAATATCCGTGACTTTAAGGCATGCATTTTTTTGAACTCGTGGAAAACTCGCATAAAATATTAAAAGAAACGAAACTGTGATTACAAGTCACAAACAAATAAATAACAAAAATATAATTTTTCATACCTAATAATCATGTTGTATATCAAAATGAGTCATGCTCTGTCATGCAATAGATCTAAATAATGGATAGATTTTAAAATTCACTAGAATTTTTTGTGGAATTTGAGTTGTATATATATAAACTACAAGCGATTAATAATTTCATTCTGTTAGTTAGTGATCATTGGGTAGTTTCTGTGAACATAATCTTTAAAACATGGGTATGACTATTAAAAGCAAGTGGTGTTCCTTCATTGAAATGATAGATAAATATAAATACAAGATATAGGAATATAATTGAAATATATATGACAGGTTTTAAGGACTTCATCAAATGCTAGGAATATAAAAAACCCTGGTCAAAATAATTTATTTATTTCTAAGCGACATAAATTTTTGAATGCTTGTTTTTTTATAAATAATAGTTATATTTTGTTCTCTAATAAGTATACAAATTTTGTACAGAAAAATTATTTTTGTTCCTTACTGGTATGCTATGTACCCAATATTCATAAAATTATGAATAATATTCATAATAAGCTCCATAGTAATTTTTCAAAATAGTATTCCTCATAAGTATATAATATACCTGGTTTATTCATGGTTGAAAATCAACGTAATTTAAGCATGAAATATACCCTATTAAGCATAAAAAACCTAGATTTCTGTCCGTGCATAAGGTTAAATAAATAAATAAATACGTGTTCTATAATTTATTATTCCTAAGCGCCATAATTTTATAAACAAGAGGCATGATATTTTACAAAAAATATTGTTCCTTATCGTCATATTTTGCTATCTAATAAGTATACAATATTTTTTCAACAAAGTTATTTCTCTATTCCTAATTAGTCATGCTACGTACACTATATGTATAAAACTCATAGAGTAATATTCATAATAAGCACTTTAGTGATTTTTTGAACAAGTATACCTTATAAGTATATAATACACCTGGCTTATTCACGGTTGAGAATTAAAGTAATTTAAGCATGGAATATAACCTAATAAGCATAAAAAAAACCTTGATTTCTATCTGTGCAATTAAATAAATATTTATAAATTTTATGCACTCGCCTTTATAAATTTTATGCACTTGCAAACTAACTCTTGTTTGGAAAACGCATTCGCACTAGTAATACAATCTACTATTATGCAACTTGTGTTAAAAACATATTTTATGCTCTCGATGTGTAGCTTGTGTACAAACTCCACATCTCTTGCAAAAAACAATCGTTTTTAACACGAGTTGCATAAATAGTTATTACTTCTATCAATGCATTAGAGCGTATGTTGTTGTAGGTGCTACCTAGGACCTAGGTGTTAAATGGTTTATATGTATTGTTGTGAAACCTATTGTAACTCCTAATTCACAATACATTTTATTTAAAAAAAAATAAAAACAAAAATAAAGCGCATACCGTCGGCAAACATATGAAAAGTATAAGGCATGGTATTTTAATGATTAATGCTTCATTGTTGATGATTAAAGTTATCAAGGAAAAAAAGAATGAAAGACATCTGGCTTTGTGGAGTTCAACAATAATAACCGAAATAGTATATTAAGAAACTAGTTTCATTATCGACGATTTTATCGCACGCAATCTGTTTAGAAAACGACCCGCGCAGCGGGGAGTTTTCTAAGGGATAAGTGCGATAAAACGTCTTATGAAACGAGTTTTTTATACTGTTTTTTCTATTTTGCATTTTTCGTCTTGAAATTTTAAAAAAATTTTTATGTTTTAATGTTTTAAAGAAAATTTCTAAAAATTTCAATTCAAAATAGTAAGCTCTGCGTTTAATCATATTTCTATATATTTTTTTGTTGCAAAACTAGCTTTCATAAAATGTGTATTTTATTAAAATATAGTCAATTTGATATTTTGTTATTATTACTAATTTTTTTTAATTAATTAAAATATTTAACACTAATTTAGATTATTTTTTAATAATAAGATTAATTAATAAGAATAATTTTATTTATATAATTATTCGTTTTAACTTTCACTGACGTTTGTATGACCAATGTGCCCAACCTTGAAAAACAAAACTTTGCGTATCGTAATGAAGGCCATTTCGATACGCATTTGGGTATCGAAATGACTTTATTTTAGACGCAAAATAGAAAAAAATTATTATGCTTGTGAGATTTTTAATAGTGATAAATTGAAAGCTTAAAAGATGAATAAGTTTTTGTGGTGCTGAGTTAAAAGGGGGGAAGCGTTGTGCGTTAGAAACCTGAATTAAATGTCGACATGAGGACAAATGAGGGCTGTTAGAAACTTCATTTCCATTTAGACTAACTACTTAGACTAATTGCTAAATGTTATTAAAAAATGGTCAACATTTACCTTGCAATAATAGCTATTGCAATAGTAAATTTTTAGTTAGAGAAAACGGGAAAGATGAATCAAAGAATCCCATTTCTTGATTGTTAATAATACCTCATGCTTCAAATTTAAAACAAATTAAATGCTTTCCAGCATTGAATTCGAGAATTATGAATGACTAAAAAATAGCGCTGCTATTCTCACAATTAGCTTGAAGCAAACTAAATTCTCCATATTGTTTGTTTTTCAAGTGAAAAACCTTGTGACTTGTGTTTAGTTTTTTTATAAATTTTACGCGTTTCATCTTTTTCCATCTTTGGCCTTCTAGACTCCGTTCAAAAGCGGGTTAAACAAATTGCCCCTATAACAACACTTTTAATTTAAAGGAAGGATTTTATGTTTTTGTCTAAATTCAATACTTTGGCTTTGTTAGTTTATAATACATTTAGATTGTTTTGCGAAAGGATTGATTAAAAAAAATTTATAAATTAAATTTCAAATAGCCTTTAAGCATAAAAATTTTTTATGATATATAAACTTAACACAAATACACAAAAAAAAAGTTAAATTAATTCAAAAAACCAACAGTAATAATAAATAAAATAAATTTATAAAAAAAATGTATAATCGTGAGTTTTAAACGAAAACCAAAACTCTTTGAAAAACTTACAGTAGTTTCTTTTACGTTGTTTCGTACTTGAAAATGCAGTTAGAATTGTAAATGAGGCTTAAAAAAACTTCAGAACTCATTGTTAAATGCATTTTAATGAAATAAAAAAAAACAATACCAACAAAACAAACAAAAATATAAAATCGCGGAATAAAATGCTGATAAAACAAAAACTGCAAAAATTGATGTTTGACCGCGAATTAATAACATTTAGATCGTTTTGATCGTATGATTTTCATATTATTAAAGGAAAGTACAAAAACATATATAAAAAATCAACGGAATTTTTTATTATTTGTTTTAAGAATAATTATTGAGAGTTCAAGATTTTATTAAGATTTTTATCTATACGATAGCAATGGATCTAACTATTATGTAGTTTAGAATTATAAGACAGTGTAAATGAATATATCCAATTGAATAGAATGAAAAATTGCTTTGAAAAGCGAAAGATCCGTAGCAAAAATTTTATCTCAATTCCGGTCGGTTCGGGAATCGAAACGGTGTCCTTCTGATCAGAGTTTATGATTAACCATTTAACCAGCTCGACCAGCGACGAGATAAAAATTTGTTGCTAAAAACTATGATCAGAAAGACGCCGGTTTGATTCCCGAACCGACCGGAATTGAGATAAAACTTTTGTTACGGATCTTTCGTTTTTCAAAGCAAATTTTCATTCTATTCATTGAACACGTTCATTTCTACTGTCTTATAATTCTAAATTATTGAGAGATTTAAGTTTTTGTATTTTTTGTATTAATATATGTATGCATTTCATTTAACGCTTAACGCTGATGGAGTGAACCATTGTAAATTGATTTGAAACTTAAGATTAAATAATGTAACACATCATAGCAAAAGCGTTCTGCACATAGCAAGTTCACTGAAATCTTCCACACTCACTGCATTGTATGCATTAAAAATGTCACAAAATAACCGTCGTAACAACGATTTACAAACGTTATTCCAATAAAATTTGTCCATAATTTTATTTATAAATTTCCACGAGTTTTTCAATTGTTTCTAACGAAAACAAAACCTTTTGTTTGTTTTGTTGTATATCAAGCACGAAAAAAACATAAAAATACACATGTGTGTCTCCATTTCGTCTAAAGCAATACAAAAGATAGTTAAACGGCATTTGTTTGGTATTCAGTAACCTTTATAAAACTTCCGTTTAAAATCAATGAATTATGATGAATTAATTCATCGGATCATATTTGGTTTGTCACTTTTTGATTTTCTTGGGAAATTTTTAGATCAGGTTTATCAAATTTAAATTAAGTTTAATTTATTAATTGTCAGGTAATGAAACAAAAGAATATGTATATTAATTTTTGTCTGAACCTAAATTACTCCGAGATATTCGCATAGAAAAAAGAAACTAATTTAAAATTTTCTTACATTTTTTTTACATATTAAGCTTTGGATTGAACTCGTGTCAGGTATCAAAACAATCGCTTAAGTTCATTTACAAGACATGGCTTAGTGATTAGTGAGCCACCTAATCTGTAATTAATTTAGTAATATGTAAAACTTAAAAAGTAAAATAAATGATCTTGAACATTTTTTAAGTCGAAAGGTAAAACATTAACAGTAGAAATTTGCATCGCATATTTATAAATTTTTTTACTAAGAATAACGTCTAGAAAATTTCACTTATATATTCCTACAAATGATTATTCACTCGTAGGAATAAATACACGTGTGAAATTCTCGGGTTTAAAAATTATTTTTATCCACGACTACTAAAGAATATATGCTTTCCTTGCGTATGTCTTGTATTGTAATTGTATTCATTCCACAACTAGTGAATTTGATTAAAATTCTTTAACAGCTCTATAGTTTATTATATATCCCCCTAACAAAATAAACAACAAACTTGTTTTGTTTTTTGCTATCTTTGATGTTTTTATTTCAATATGGCGATACAAATTTTTGCATGAAAACTGGAAATTAAACGAAATATTTTACAGTCTTGGATAAAATAGCATCTTGTATTCGCTTAGGATGATGGCAATTCTTCACTCGGATTATTCCCTCCACTCGTTACGCTCGTTTCGGGAAACTTCATCCTCGTGAAGAATTGCCTCATACAAGAATCTACTATTATTCGGAAAAAGCATATAACGTTTTACTTGTCAAATTAATGTAAACTTCCTGAGCAGAAATTTGTCAGGGCTCAAGTAAAGTCCTGATGAGGTTTGCCCTAGTCCAGATCAGACATTGGTAGGGCAGCCTGATAGGGCCCTGATCATGAGTGTAACGCTTTTGCCCCATTAGGTCCTGATTGGGATAATCGGATCAGGCCCTGATTGGGATATCCGGATCAGACCCTCATATATTTATATATTATATACATAAATAAATCGAATTAAAATATAAAAATTACAATGGAAAAATTAAAACATACATACCACTTTAATCACTAATATTATAGTCTTTAAGCCGAGAAGCGATAACTTAAACATGCATGAAACGATTTTAACTATATATTTCTAAAATGGATAATACTCTAGTAAATTTAAAAAAAATTGAAATTTCAGCTAGGAGTCAAATACGAAAAACCTGATCAGGGCCGGATATATTCAAATAAGGTTGACCCTAAAAGGGTATTCTAAATCAGGCCCGGAACAGGCCCATATCAGATTTCCCTAATGGGGATTGCCCTTGTATGACAGACCAGGCCCTGATCACGCCCTGACTGTATTCAGGTTTTCCCTAACTAATTTCTGCTCGGGTTATTAAGAATAAATACATAATTAAGAAGTCCGCCGATCAAAGTTCTATTTCTATTTAGTTATTTGGACGTAGAAAATTCACTGGAACAATTAAAATAATGTAATTAACGTTACTTGCTGGTCGGTATGCGGATGTCGATAATGTATCATACTTGGGCTAGTGAAAATTCACAACACTATGAACAATTGAACAACACTGATCACCTTTTGATTGACATCAAATTTTGTTTATTGTCTTCAAGAAGACAAAATAACTAAACTTGATGCCACGTTGTCCCAGCATCGAGGTATTTTTCAATACCGATACTAAATTATCTATACCAGTTATCGCTTTTCTTAATCTAAAAGATATTATTGTCTTTCTTTCTCCGCTCAACATATTCAGCAATAGAATATCATTTTCCAAATAAAGTGTTTATATGTTATCGTTTACTTACAAGAAAACATACAGTTTATACCAATAATAATCCCTACAATTAGAATTTTAAATGAGGATATATGTATGAACGCAGGAAGTTGAAGTTGTCTGTATAAAACTATTTTAATTGCGAAACGCACAACAAGCGGTTGTTAGAGTTTAGGATTACCACAAGCAATCCTGACGCCCTGAGGATATACACGCCTTGAGTTGGTGCCGACAAGTCTTAGTTGGTGAGTTCGGTAAATTTAAACCTCAGCTCGATATCAATGATGAAATGCTCATAATGAAATGCCATAAGCTTCAAACGGGGACAGAATCAAAGGTGCAAAGAAAAAGGACTGTGAGAACCCTTAAAAAACTAATGAAAGACAAAGGCCATTACCACCACCACAATAATAAAAATTTCACTTACCCTACGATTCGTTCTGATTCCATCCTTCATACTGATGTAAATTTAACCCGTCATATCAATAATTAAATTAAACCAGAGGCTGTTGAATGATGTTATCCAAATACAATCGCTGTACCAAAAACGAACAGTTGGTTCATGAATAAAAAAAATTGTAACATAAAAAAATTGTCATCAATACAATTGCTGCGCCAAAATAAACCGCTTTCGTTTTGTTTTTTTCTTTTATTTACATCACTTTCATTTTTTTTGCAATACTTACGCAACAATCGAATAATATTCCGACAAAAAAATTATTTTCGTAAGTTTAATTGTACTATTTTTTTTACTCAACAAATTTTACTACAAATCATACAATTTTTCTAAATTTTTTCCTTTTAACTAATTTTTCTACAAATTGCACTATTAAATTACAACTAAATTTATATTGAGCGCTTGAAATTCACGAACTGATTGACATCATTCACTTTTACAAGTATATATTGAATTAATTAACGAAAGCAAACAAAAAAATTAAAGACAAGAACCATTGAAGTCATTGGATAGAACGACCAATAAGAGTTTGCATCGCTAACATCTGATCAGTAAACTTTTATTTATATTTTCAACTATAGATACTAGAAAAAAATTCATGAAAAACCGCTGCGTAACAAACGATCCTTAGAGTTTTAGTTTGAATTGAAACCCAAATGATAATAGCAAATGGAGGGATCAGTTTTTATTGTTTTGAAAATTTTTTTATTTTTGATCTACGGGTGTGACAATCCCGCGTACTCCAGTCCCTGCTATTGACATACGAGTTAACGTGAGATATCACATACCACTGGCAATAGCAGTGAGATATCACTAGCCAAGGTGACATCTTAGGGGTGGTGGCGGATGAACTGTATTCAGTCAACGGTAGCACCCTCAATCTTAGCTGTGAAAAAATCCTGGATAATGAGACGTTATTGCTTCCTTGAAGAAACGAGCCTTCATATAACTATGTGTGGGCTTTAATCCTCAAGAAAGACAGTGCGTCACAGGATCAAGGAATATGCAACCGGCTGGATTATTGGAAACTATATTTTTGTTTTGTTTCAGCAAATTTTTGTAAAAATTTGCTATTTGCTTTTTAATTTAATTTTATTTTCTCTATTCTATCATAAAATATACCTATGTCATATTTTGTCAGTGATAGGATTTTTTGTTTAGTTATCCATTTTTTAACAAAAAATATAAAAAAAGAAAGATTTATGTCCATCAACACCTTTGAACGTATGTTGTTGTGGGACCTTGGTCTTAAAAGGTTTTTATGTGTTATTGTGATACATATTTTAATTCCTACTACACAGCACATTTTATAAAAAAAAAAAATCAAGCAATGATATTTGTTAAATTCTGTTCCTGTTTGCACAAAACGGGAAACATTATTTAAAATAGCATATTCCATTATTATTTGACGCACTGTCTTCCTCAATTATTAAAGCTCGCAAATATATTTATGTGCAGGCTCGTCTCTACGAGCACCCAATAACCTACCACCGTTAAGGAATATTTGATAGCTATAAGATTGAGGTGAAGATGGGACATTGAATTGAATTAATAGAGTTCATCCACCACAAACCCTTAGATAACACATTGGTTAATTATACCTCATTGTTATTATCTGAGGTATGTGATATGTCACGGCAACTCATATGTTAATAGCAGGTATTGCAGTCCAAATTCAAAAAAATATACAAAAACTGATCCGTCCATGCAAGACCATAGCATGAAGTCATTATTCTGTTGTTGGATAATTTTTATATTGCTATCTAGAATAAAAATTTAAATGTTATTCTGCATTTTGGAAATTTCCACCCAACTTTAAACAACAAATTTGTATTGAATTTAGACACCACTATCAGTATGGGCCGATTTATGAACGTGAATAGAAGATATATCCTCGGTCGTTTGTATTGTATGACTCAAGATAAAACAAAAAATGTATCCGAGGATTTCTGTTCTCTGCTATATCTGCTGTTTTTAGTGTATAGGACTGTGGATAAAACAATTTGGTTTTTTTTTACATGCGCATAACAGGATAATTTTGTTTTGAATTTGTGATGATTTTTTAATTTAAGTTTGTGCCTTTTTAAAATTTGTTTGGATATAAATTAATTGTAAAATAAATATTATTTTTAATATAATTTTAATATAATTAATTTAAGTTTTTAAATAATTTTTGTTTTAATTTATATTTAAATTTATTTAATAGAAAATTAAAGAAAAAGTAATGCCATTTATAAAAACACTGCTATAAAAATGCAATAAAAACAAAAATACAAAATATACTCGCCGTTTTCATACAATCTACGAAAAATAAAATTTTCGAATGCAGATATAACATTTTTTATATCCATTGAAGATTGGTTCTTTTTTCTATTTATCGTTGTTCATACAATCGACCCTACATCTACTTCTGTATATTTAAAAAAAACCAGAAAACATTCCCAAAAATTAAAGTAAAATAAGCAAGACCTTTTATAAATGTTTAATGTAACTATTTTTACATTTAAAAATGATATTACTTCGGTCTGAAAGACTAAGTATTACATTCTCGAGCCAAAACTGAAACTATTACCCCCATATTTTTGGCATTTTTCGACGTTTTAAAACCTACTAATTCTAAAAAAGCAAACCAAAAACGTATGTCTGTCTGCCGGCCGTCCGGTCGTCCGTTCGTCACAACCGACGAAATCTCAAAAACCACTGAAGGGATTTCAAAAATTTCACACTCAAAATTTCAAACTCAATAGGAAGAGTAAAAAGGACGATGTGTTCGATAACTGTACCGAAAGTGTGTCAAAAAAATCGTCAAATGTGTCAAAACAAGGAAATTTGCATATTTTTTGGTTAAAAAACGTTCATTTTAAGTGATTACGGATAGGAACATTGAATTTGGAGAAATCTCGGAATTAGTATGTGAGGACAAAAACTAGATTATTACATCATAAGTTTGTCAAAAAAATGTTGTTTTGGCAAAGTAAACATTTTTGATTTTATTATAATTTTTGGAATATTTTTGGAATTTTGAAGAATTTTTATATTTTTGATTTTGTTATAATTTTTGCGATATTTTTAGAATTTTGGAAAAAGTTTTTTGAATTTTTGATTTGGAAAAAGTTTCAATTTTTGATTTAGTAATATTTTTTGAGTTTTGAAACAAATTTGTATCTTCGATTTTGTTATAATTTTAGAAATATTTTTGGAATTTTAAAAAAAGTTTATATTTTTGATTTTATATAATTTTTGCAATATTTTTAGAATTTTGGAAAAAGTTTGAATTTTTGAGTTTGTAAATTAAGAAATTTTGCAATAATTTTAGAATTTTGAAAAAGTTTCAATTTTTGATTTTGTAATAATTTTCGGAATATTTTTAGAATTTTGAAAAAGTTTAAATGTTTGATTTCATTATAATTTTTGGAATTTTTAAAAAATTTGTGCTTTGATTTTGTTATAATTTTTGGAATATTTTAAGAATTTTGGAAAAAGTTTGAGATTTTAAATTATGAATTTTTGCAATATGTTTAAAATTTTGAAAAAATTTAAATTTTTGATTTTATTATAATTTTTATGATTTTGAAAAAAATTTGTATTTATGATTTTGTTAAAATTTTTGCAATTTTTTAAGAATATCACACGCTTCACTTTTTGATTTTGTTATAATTTTAGCACTATTTTTAGAAATTTGAAAAAAGTTTCAATCTTTAATTTTGTAATAATTTTTGGAATGTAATTATAACTTTAAAAAAAAAGTTTAAATTTCTGATTTTATTTTATTTTATTAATTATAATAATTAATTTAATTTTGAAAGAAATATGAATTTTTAAAGTTGTAATATTTTCTTGAAACGCTAAATGGAGAGGTTTTTCAGTAGTTTGCTGGGTGAGTCATCTTTTCACTAAGTTATATTAATTTATGATCTGTTATAATTTTCGGCAACGTATTAATATTTCGTGCTTGTTTTGTAATAAATTTCTAAACAGAGATAAAAAATACGTGTACTTTAACAAAGAGTTTTATTTTATGTTTAATATACACCGCTGCCCAAAACTAAAAACAATGTCCTCATAAAAGATTTTTGCCGAAAGCTATATCCTAAGGATTTGGACCGAAGGTCCAAAGGTTTTGGACTCAGACCGAAATCTTGATATCTCAGACAGAGCTGTAAGATTTCAGCCCCTTCATATTTTTAGAATGAAATTTTTAAATTTATATACACAGTCGAAAAAGTTACTGCAATTTTCAATACAAGCTTTGCTGTATGGGTTATGTAAAGCAAGTTATTATTAAATTGCAAAGCAAATCTTGCATTAAAACTTATTCTAACGCAAAACTACAAATTTTAGTACAACTCTAACAGCATAATTTATTTTTTATAAAAATGGTAGGAGTTTTAAAACAACTTGCTATGCTAGAAGTTTGAAAACAACTTGCTAATGCAAAGAGAATTACATTTTTTGTCAAAGCAAACTGTGCATTGTTTTATAATGGTGACTTCCGTAGGACCTATATGTGTAGCAAATTGCATTACATATTCAGCTTATTTTCAACTGTGTAGGTGAACCCTTTTGTTAAATAGATCAAAGTTCAAATAATAACGTAAGTATTTCCTCCAACCAATCATAATAAATTACAAAAAAGTCACACAACATAAAACCGTACATCAATTTTTTTTTATATATTCTTTTATGAACAAACATTAAATTTATGATCAAATCAAACAATGCGTATACATGTCCAACCAACCATATCATAACATATTCACCAACCATAAATTTATTTTCCATTTTTTTTTGTACTCAGATACATGGAATCCACCAAAAACCAACAACATTCATTAAACAAAACACATTGCGTTTATAACAAACAATAGAAGGATTAAGCGTTACAAAAACATGGAAACGGACAAATAATAAAAAAAATGTCCAACTCTAGTGCAATTAAAAAACAGAAATTTAATTTAATAACACAAAAAATGGAAACATAAAAAAATTATGCAAACTGAAAAATTACAATAAAAAAATATTGTTCTGGAATGAGATCGGGAAATGGCAAGGAAAATAAAAATGACAATTTAGTTTAGTCAAGATAAAGATTTAATTGTGCAATGATTTTTTCTTGTCTTAATGTTTTTTTTTTTCGTTTCCATCTTAATGATAATAACTGACTTTAATTGCATTATTCTATTTCTTTTGTTGTTTTCAAATTTAATCTGAAGTTTATCTGTATGAAATTTATTTTTAAACACGTTTCAGTAAATTAAATTGCAGAATTATTATCAATGAACGATAATAGTTCACGTCACTGTAGGTAGCAAAGCAAAGAATCCATGGATAAAAACTTTTTGCACAAATGTCAGAACTCATATGTAGCACACAAAGATTCCATGGATGGAAGATTTTTGCACAACATTAAGCTTAAGGCCGAAATTGAATATAGATTTACTTTCCTATTTCCCATGTTGAATATATATTTAATTATACTGAAACTTCTCATGTTCTACATTTATTTCAGTTGTTGTCACCTCAAAAAACTAAATTCATCACTCTCGAAACGCATAACTAAGAATGACATCAAACCTAATCGAGAAAGTTAAAGCTTTTATTATTTCTACAAAAAATAAATTTGAATTAACATTCAAGAAATAACGTGGTTTAAACGTTTTCAATTTTCAAAAAAAAACCTAAAATGTTTTTTGCTTTATAGGTAGGTACATTTGTACGTAGTTTTTTAGCTACTGTTTATATTTTTTGTTATATTTTTTCTTGACTTAAAAAAAATTGTAAAAACTCAATATAATTTATAACTTTAGCTATGTGTTTAGAATTCACTTAACTGACCAATACAAAGCACAACGACTCATACATATTTATTGCTACAGGTGGGTGTAATATTGATAAAATTATTTGTAAGTAATTGCACTCATAGAATAAATATTTGTCATATTTGACTATGCTTTACCTATTTCAATAGTCTGATTCGTGACCACTGCTTTTAGTATTAAAAAAATAATCATAATCAGGGGTCACTGGTCTGATTGATATGGAGCTTGAAGAACCCGAGGTTCGAAGTTTTTTCAAGGTTTCCCTTTTGATCATCATTATTTTTATACTGACGATGTAAATATCATTTGTCGTGAATGGGTCCGTCCTGATGTTCAAATTATCAGAAAAAGCGTTTTACATATTTGAATAGCAAGCTGCTGGATAGGTTGCACTGTAGTGTTGAGACATAAAGTCGTGTAATATAAATTGCTCTGAAAAAATAATAATTTAAAAATATATAAACTGATCAATGAGTGATGGAAGAAACTAAAAGAGGTGCTTTCTAAACATAGTTTAAGAAAGTTTAGTTTTTTAATATGTTTGGTGAGGTTTAAATACAAAAAGTGGCTGTGAAATACCTTGAAAAAAACATAACAAAAAAAATAACAAAAAATGAAAAATTGTTGTGAATAAACTTCAAAATATATAACGGTCATTGTGAAAATCAAACGCATGAATGAAATAACTGTTCACTGTATTCACCTTAATTTACCTTCAATATCTGTTCATCGTTTACAAAAATAAAATATGGAGGGGCTGAAATCTCACAGCTCTGAGATATCAAGACTTCGGTCTGGGTTAAGGATTTTGATATAGTTTTCGGCAAAAAACTTTTATGAGGACATTAGGACAATTATGAGGACAAAAAACTTTTATGAGGTTTTGGGCAGCGATGTATATCAAACATAACTCTTCGTTAAAGAACATTGTATTTTTATCTCTGTTTAGATTTATTACAAAACTAACACGAAACATCAAAACGATGCCGGAAAATTATAACAGATCATAAATTAACATAACTTAGTGAAAAGATGATACACTCAGCAAACTGCTCCAAAACTTCTCCATTTAGCGTTTCGAGAAAATATTACAGCATCACAAATTTTTCTTTCAAAATTCCAAAAATATTTTAAAAATGAAATAAAATCAAACTTTTTTCAAAATTCCAAAAACATTCCAAAAATTAGAATAAAATCAAATAGCTAAACTTTTTCTAAATTCCAATAATACTCCAAAAATTCTTAAAAATTCAAACTTTTCCAAAATTCTTAAAAATATTGCAAAAATTGTTACTAAAATCAAAAATTCAAACTTTCTTTAAAATTCCAAAAATTATAATAAAATCAAAAATTTTAAATTTTTCAAAATTCTAAAAATATTCCAAAAATTCTTGCAAAATCAAAAATTGAAACTTTTTTCAAAATTTTGAAAAATATATATAAAATTCAAAAACTCTATTTCTTTCAAAATTCCAAAAATATTCCAAAAATTAAAATAAAATCAAATATTTAAACTTTTTCTAAATTCCAATAATATTCCAAAAATTCTTTAAAATTCAAACTTTTTCCAAAATTCTATATAGCAAAAATTATTACAAAATCAAAAATTGAAATTTTTTTCAAAATTCCAAAAATTATAATAAAATCAAAAATTTAAAACTTTTTCCAAAATTCTAAAAATATTGCAAAAATTATTACAAAATCAAAAATACAAACTTATTCAAAATTCCAAAATTATTTCAAAAACTATAACAAATTCAAAAATTTCCATGTCCAATTTCATTTGCAATTATATATACGTCATCAAAATAGCTACATTTTTTTTCCCAAAAAATTGGCTAAAAAAATAAATGAAATCATTTTTTGACACACTTCACATTATTTTTTTGACAAACTTATAATGCCATAATTCTCAATAATAATAAAATAAATAATAACGTTTCATTTCAAACATATAATTAATATTATGTGTATGTTCCAAAAAATTGGGTAAAAAACTAAATACAAATCTTTCTTTTGACACACTTGACAAATTTTTTTTGAAAAAACTTATAATGCAATAATCTAGTTTTTGATGTCACATACCAATCTCAACCATCAAGATTTCTCCAAATTAAATGTTCCTACTCGTAATCACTTAAAAGGAACGTTTTTTAAGCCAAAAATATGAAAATTTGCTGTGTTTGACACACTTAATGATTTTTGACACACTTCCGGTACAGTAATCGAACACAGCGTCCATTCGGACCTGTCCCTTGAGTATACCTATTTTTAGAAAAAAAATTTTGCTTTTTTAGAATCAGTAGGTCCTAAAACGTCGAGAAATGCCAAAAAAAAGTGGGAGTAAGAATGTCACTTTTGGCTCATGAATGTAATACTTAGGTCTTTCAGACCGAAGTAAAACATGATGCAATAGGGAAAACGACAAAGCAACAACAAAATTCTTCTTTTGCAGAAAAATTTATCGTAATCTATTTTAATTATTTTTTAAATATACCCATGACATGGGGGATGAAAATAAAATGAAACTGGAATCTCCGGAGCCCTCCCCTGATTCTAGAAAACTAAAAAAACAAATCAAACCAAAAAGTTGGATAAATGAGTTTAAGCAAATTTATGGAAGCTCTCTCTCTGGTCTAATAGATATCAAAATGGAACATCTGATACAAAAAATGATGTTAAACTAGAGTTGGACGCCATCAAGAACGAATGTGTCACTTTAAAATCTATTATATTGCAGATGTCACTAAGGCAACCAGAACTTGAAAAAACGGTGGAGCTATTACAAAACTCAAGCAAAAGGAATAATCTAATTTTTAGTGGTTGTGTGATGGATATGAGAAACCCAACGGATTCTATCAAGAAACTATGGGCAGAAAAATTGGGTGTCAAAAATCCGAATATTATAAAGGCGTTTTATGTTAGAAAAGCCAAAAAACAAATTTTGGCGGAGGTTTCGTCATCAGATGAAGCTTATAACATTTTAAAAACGCACATAACCTTAAGGGAACTTCAATTTACATCAATAGAGATTTATCACGAGAAACGAGGTCTCTGTGAAGGATTTTAAATGCTGTAAAATCAAAAGTTCGACAGCTAAATACCTCCGTTGAAGTTAAAACGATCAGCTTATTGTAAATGAAACCAAATTCATCTGTAACTCAGCTGCAGAAATGACAACAGGGCGAAAAGGAAATAAACCAATTGAACGATATCTGTAAAACGGATCTTTCAGATTACTTCGGTCTGAAAGACCTAAGTATTACATTCATGAGCTCAAAGTGAAATTCTTACCCCCACTTTTTTGACATTTCACGACGTTTTAGGACCTCCTGATTCTAAAAAAGCAAAAAAAAAAAAATGTATGTCTGTCTGCCGGCCGGCCGTCTGGCCGGCCGTCATTACCTACGCTGCAGGGAAAACCGCTGGAGGGATTTCAAAAATTTTTTTTTCTAAAAATAGGTATTCACAAGGGACAGGTCCGAAAGGACGCTGTGTTCGATAACTGTACCGGAAGTGTGTCAAAAAAATCAGTATGTGTGTCAAAAATAGCAAATTTTCATATTTTTGGCTTAAAAAACGTTCATTTTAAGTGATTACGAGTAGGAACATTAAATTTGGAGAAATCTTGATGGTCGGGATTGGTATGTAAGATCAAAAACTAGATTATTGCATTATAAGTTTGTCAAAAAAATGTTGTCAAGTGTGTCAAAAGAAAGATTTTTATTTATTTTTTTACCTAATTTTTTGGAAAAAAAAAATAAAATTAAGTGTTTGTTTGAAATGAAGTTTTATTATTATTATTGAGAATTATGGCATTATGAGGTTGTCAAAAAAATGTTGTCAAGTGTGTCAAAAGATTTTTATTTAGTTTTTTACCCTTTTTTTTGGAAAAAAATAAAATTGTTTTTTTGAAATGAAATTTTATTATTATTATTGAGAATTATGGATTATAAGTTTGTCAAAAAAATGTTGTCAAGTGTGTCAAAAGAAAGATTTTTATTTATTTTTTCACCTAATTTTTTGGAAAAAAAAAATAAAATTAATTGTTTGTTTGAAATGAAGTTTTATTATTATTATTGAGAATTATGGCATTATGAGGTTGTCAAAAAAATGTTGTCAAGTGTGTCAAAAGATTTTTATTTAGTTGTTTACCCTTTTTTTGGAAAAAAATAAAATTGTTTCTTTGAAATGAAATTTTATTATTATTATTGAGAATTATGGATTATAAGTTTGTCAAAAAATGTTGTCAAGTGTGTCAAAAGAAAGGTTTTTATTTATTTTTTACCCATTTTTTTAGAAAACAATAAAATTAATAGTTTGTATGACATGATATTTTATTATTATTATAGAGAATTATGGAATTATAAGTTTGTCAAAAAATAATGTCAAGTGTGTCAAAAAATGATTTCATTTATTTTTTAGCCAATTTTTTGGAAAAAAAATGTAGCTGTGTTTATGACGTAAATGTAATCTAAAATGAAATTAGACATGGAAGTTTTTGAATTTGTTATAGTTTTTGAAATATTTTTGGAATTTTGAAAAAGTTTGTATTTTTGATTTTGTAATATTTTTTGCAATATTTTTAGAATATCGGTAAAAGTTTTAATTTTTGATTTTGTAAGAATTTTTGAAATATTTTTAGAATTTTGAAAAATTTTAAATTTTTGATATTATTATAATTTTTGGAATTTTGAAAAAATTTTCAATTTTTGATTTTTTAATAATTTTTGCAATATTTTTTGAATTTTGGAAAAAGTTTGAATTTTTAAGAATTTTTGAAATGTTGGAATTTAGAAAAAATTTAAATATTTGATTTTATTCTAATTTTTGGAATATTTTTGGAATTTTAAAAAAGTTTGACTTTATTTAATTTTTACAATATTTTTGGAATTTTGATTATAATTTTCTGGCAACGTATTGATGTTTCGTGTTAGTTGTGTAGTAAATTTTTAAACTGAGTTAAAAAAATGCTTGTACTTTAACAAAGAGTTATGTTTGATATACATCGCTGCCCAAAACTAAGAACCATAAAACCATAAAAGTTTTTTACCGAAAACTATATCAAAATCTTTAACCCAGACCGAAGTCTTGATATCTCAGAGCTGTGAGATTTCAGCCCCTCCATATTTTTATACTAGAATTAAAAGATAAGGGAGATTTTAGAAGTGCTAACTATATTAAGAATTAGAAGCCGTCTGCCATAACAATGTTAGACAAAAAGATAATCAAAATGTATTTAAAATTCTTGCTTACAACATCGCAGGTCTAAATAATAAGATACTTTTTCCAAATTTTTTCGCGTTTAGTAAAAGTTATGTGTTTTTTTGATGTGTTTTTCCTGTTGAAAACCTTAGTTATAGAGGACAAAATTGACCAATATTGTAAGTATTTTAGTGATTTCGAACTCAGTTGGATTGCTGCAACAAAGATAACAAGATATGGGCGTGCAAATTGGTCTTTACTGGTTCAGGAAATCATTGATATCTATTTATAACTTGAAATTCGTAAAATATGGTGAGTTTCCATCTTTATCATTATCAACTCATAATAAAAACTTACATATGATTCCATTGTATTTAAATTGCAATCAATGATTTTGAAAAATTTATTTTTCAAAGTATCCCCAACAAAAGTTTATTATCATAGGTGATCTTAATGTTAGAATTGGAAATTTACAGGTGATTCATGAGAGTCTAGTCTTGAATAATCCATACCTAGCTCAATGTAGAAATTCTAAAAATGAGAAAGTAAATTCCAATGGCAAGAAACTTTTAGATCTTTTGGACGATTTTGGAGCGATAGTTTTAAATAGTAGAACCCCAAGTGCTATCAGGGGGGGTTGACGTTTGTAAGTGTAATAGATTCATCTGTTAACCACATTTGCGCATCATTGTTGATCTTATTAGAATTAGTAAAAGATTTTGAGGTAGTTATCTTTTCGTTATTGGCATATATGATTTGAAATTAGAACTTTTCAAATCATATATGCCAATGACTTGTGCAGTATATGCAAATGAAGATCATTAACCAGAAAGTAACCTAAATCTCTTACCAAAATTGTTATGGAATAAACTAAACCCGACTATCTATAATAGACCAGGGTAGAAGCCATTAAAAATAATAAAAAGTGAAAAAAAATAACAGTAGGATGAAACCCATTAGAAAAGGAGGAGAATATTATAATAATGAAAGGAAAAATAATTTACGGGCGATCTGAGGTCGGGAAGGGGAAAGGGTGAGTTTTTAAGGGTAAAAAACGGTTTAACTCGATTTCCGGCAAAACTAAAAGTCTCACGGAAAAAATTTGAATGGCAAAGTTGTAGGTAATAAAAAGATGTAAAACTTTGATTTAAGCACTTTTTTCACATCACTTCAAAATTTATGTGAAAAATTCAAAAAACCAAGTTTTTGGTTTTTTATTTTTATCTTTTACAAAAAATTTTTTTTTTTCGCGAAATTTGGTGAAAACTTACCTTTTTATGTCCCAAATACGCTGTTTTTTATTTGATTTGAAATATGTATATTGTATATGTATATATTGGGCTGCTATACGAGAAATAAGAAACTCTAAATTTATTCGTGGGAAAAATATTAGCATAGATGATTTATATTTATGTTTCAGAACCCTGCTAAACCCAGAACAAAATGCTCCCTCTCCTCTTTATGCTTAACCAAATATATTTGTTGACGGTCTAGATAAGCCATTTGAATTTACTGAAGTAAAAATTTTCTTAAAGGACGCTAAAGACAACAAAGCTCCTTTAGTGGATAGAATACCATATGAATTCTATAAATTTTTTTGTATATTAATTAGTTAGACATGTTTAGCACACTAAATGTGAAATACTCATTATTCACACTCTTTGGATATCCGAATATACCATGTCAACTATAAAGGAAGGAGATGAGGAAAATGGAAGGAATGGGGATATAGGGATAACTATAATAATAATTGTTTTAAACGACCGTGGACATTTTCTTTAAATGCCTGAGGGGAAAATTCATCGGGAAATACAGAGGGAGGCATTGAGTTCCACAGTTTGGCCACTGTATTAAAATAGTCGTTCTGAAAGGACACAGTTCTACAACGAGGTATTTGTACAACAAATGGATGGGATAACTCGGCAGCTCTAGTTTATCGGTTATACTGCGCACACGATGGAAGGATATTTTGAATTTCCTTAGAGGAGAATTCGCTAAAGTTATATCTATAGTAGATTGACAATTCAGCCACATTTCTTCTGTGCTGGAGTGAATCAAGCTGGTCCGTTAGTTTGATATTATCAATCAACCGTATTGCTTTTCTCTGAACAGAGTCTAGACATTTTATTGTTGACTGACAAGCAACTCCCCAAACATGACAGCAGTACTCTATACATGGACGAATAAAGGACTTGAAGATTAGCAAAATTTGCTCGGGATTGAAATACTTTTTACATCGACTCAAGAATCCTAATTTTTGCATTGCAGATTTAGCGAGGTTGAACACATGTTTATTCCATTTCAGGTTATTTTGAATATCCACTTTAAGAAGTCTAACTGATTCAACCTCAAGCAGTTCCTCATGGTTTATTTTAATAGGGAAATTTTTATGTCGCTCTATTCGTGGAAGATAGCATAGTTTGGTTTTGGTTGGATTAAATGAAACAAGATTACGATCACTCCCATTCCGTTATACGATCCAAATCTTTGTTGATAGAATCAATTAGCAGCTCTCTATCAGTAGTAACTGCAGTATGAGATCGAAATTTAGGAGATGCCTGTGATGCATGCAATGTGCTGTCATCAGCAAAACTATGGATTGGGTGCACTGTGGAAATAAGTAAATCATTAATGTATAAAAGAAAAAAGGTTGGTGAGAGTGCAGAACCTTGGGGAACTACAGCAATTTTTATGAAAATATTGGATGTGATACCATCTAAATTTTAAATTAACATGAAGTTGGCGACCTGTAAGAAAACAATGAATTATGCCACACTTTATCAAATGCTTTAGAAATGTCAAGTGAAATACTGAATGTTTCACTATGGTTTTCCAGCGATTTGTTCCAGAGATGGGATACGTACGCTAACAGATCACCTGTTGCATGACTTCTACGAAAACCATACTGCTTATCATCAATAATTCGCGACATTTCCAAATAATCTATTAGATTGTAGTTAACATATTTTTCAAATACTTTAGCCAAAACTGACAGAATTGCAATTTGTCTAAAATTGGAAGGATCTATCTTACTGCCTCTTTTTGATATGGGTTGAACGCTGGCCAGCTTCCAAGAATCGGGAAATATTCCGGTTTTATAAGATAAATAGAAAATTTTAGAAAACCGTCAAGGCCAGCCGATTTGTTGATATTGATAGAAAGAAGCATTTTCCGTACAATATTGCAACGAAAAATAATTGGTTTCATTTTTGTTTCAACTGGGGAAATTAGTGTAGGAGAATGGGGGGTTACACTATGTTTGAGTTTTCTGCGAAAATACGATCCAAAAGATCTGCCTTCTCTTTCGAGCCGCTCACGGAAATGTCATTCAGACCAAAGGTTGGAATAGAGGATCGAGTAAAATTACTTTGGACTGATTTAACTGCCTGAAAGAAACTACGTGAGCCAGATGGGTGCTCGGCGAATTTCTTTGCTTTCTTCTGGATAAACGCGTCACGCGTTATTTTGAGCTTACTAATATTTCTAGCTTTCTTATAGGCGCTAGGGGTTTCACGTGTTTCACTTGCGTTATACGTCTTAAATGCTTTGCGCTTATTCCTCACTGCCTCATCAACATCCCGCGTGAACCAAGGCTCAGTTTTAGGAGTGATTAATCGATTTGGAATAAACCGCCGCATTCCGTCTTTATGATTTCAGAAATTCTTATTGCCGATGTGCTATTATCTTGATCAACACAACAAATAGTTTTCCAAGGTGTTTCATCATAAAAGTTTCTCAGTCCCTCCCAGTCAGCGCGTTTAGAGTTCGTGTACGACGAGGACACGACGAGGATTTGCTTTAATTTGTGTCGGTGGTGTAAATTGCTCTATTGCTGATATTAGTAAATGATCCGATGTTCCGAGGGGTTGTTCAACTTTTGTCTTCGTAGTATCTGGTTCATTTGTCAAAAACAGATCCAGCAAATTATTGTTATGATGTAAATTGTCTGCGATTCTAGTGGGACACTTTATCATTTGCGTGAAACCGTGATAATGTGCGAGTATCAGTTCGGCTTGTCTTCCTACGTCGTCAGTGCGCGACGAATACTTAAGCCATTCTTTTTTATGAATATTAAAGTCTCTGAGAATGACCAGTCTTACTTTGGGGTAGTTCGTGGTAATCTTATCTAGATAGGTCGATATTTGATCGAAAAATTGACATCCTGGGGGGAATTTGGGGATTTGTATAATCCTATTATAAATATGGTTTCATAAACACCTGTGATCTTCAGTGCTACAGAATTATGGTGGTTAGAGTTCAACTCGTAAGCCTTAGTTCTCATACATGAAAGTGAATTTCGAACATATACACAGACACCATGCTTGTTATAAAAGGAATGTTCCAATTCGTAGCTAGGCATCCAGTATTTATCAAGATCCAATTGCGATGCTTTGCCAACGACAATTGTTTCGGTAAGAAACAATATGTCAGGTTTATTGTTTTCGAAGTAGTGATGAACCTCGTTTAGATTCAAATTGAGACCTCTTATGTTGATGAAGTCAATGCCAAGCTGTTGGTTCACTCTGCTGCCATTTTGTTGAGACAAAGACTTACCCTTCGACATTGCAGGTATAGATACTGAAATTCAGCGAGGCCTAAATTTCAACACTAAACAGTACAAAAGAAACTGAGGATCTCTGTCACAAAAACACGATAGCAGGTTTCAGACAACAGTTGCACGATAAGGGAAAAGCAAAAAAATGGGGATACAAAAGACACTTACAAAATTAAGAATACAAATACAGGGTTGAATTCGAAATTCCTACTAACAACTAAAACGAAATTTTATATTTCTTGTTACCAGGCAATACAAAACAAATGTATGCTTTAAAATAATAAATAATGCTCTTCCTACCCCAGAATACCCCTAATTATATGTTTCAAGTAGAATTAAATTGATTGATTGATTGATTGATTGGACTGTAGGACCAAGTACTAGGCGAGACTCCCGGATTACGGCCGGGCCTTTTCCTACAGTCGTTTTACATATAACAATAGGTAAGGATAGGTAGGTAATTGTTAGTTAGGAGTGAACGACCCGGTTACAGACACCTGGCAAATCGTATCTAGCTACTACTGTTACGAGACAATCACAAGGACAATCACCTATACATATAATCTGCAATCGCCAATCAGCAATCCCGTATCTAAAATTTCTCGCCTGCAATCTCCGGTCGGAAACCTGTTATTCATGTAATTTATTAGTATAATAGGATGATGACTACATTGTAGTCCTCTGCACTCTCCAATCTGAATTCATGTTATTAAAATCAATTAAAGCAAAAAAATTAATTGGTGTCCGCCTATTTATATCAACGGAGCAAGCGCCAAATCTATTTTGGGTTTAATAAAAAAATTTCTCGAACGAAGTTAATATAAAAATCCATAACACGGGTTATGGTAAATTAAAAGTATTTCTAGATTCAGTAGATATCCACGCAAAGACAATTAATTTTTTTTTTTTTTTTTTTTTTTTTTATTTTTTTTTTTTTTTTAAAGACCGAAAAGCGGACGCTTTTACGTTCACGCCTAAAGAACTGAGAAAGGAGATACTACTACTTAAAGGAATAAGTGGCGGATATACGGAGGAGGAGATAAAAAATGAAATGTTGGCGGAATGTCCGAATATAAAGTTCTCTAAAATTCAACAACTTACAACTCCCTATACAAAAAGAGCTAACACACAACTGAATATGTACACCTTACAGCTCGAAACAGGTCAAAACCTCAGTGAATTGTTAAACATTAAATACCTGTTTCACCAGAGGATTCATTTCGAGAAACTAAAAAAACAGAAATCATACAATGCTTCAGGTGCCAAAGATTTGGGCATATAAGCCAAAACTGTGCATTTAACAAGAGATGTGTGAAATGTGGAGATAACCATGAAGCAGGCCAATGTGCAAGAGAAAAGGGAAACCAAGAAAATAAACCGGCTGCCTGCATAAACTGCGGCAAGGAAGGTCACCCGGCAAACTACCGAGGATGTGAAGCATTTATTAAATTCAAGAACAACCGGGATATAAACAAGGAAAGGTAAGAGACCTCCTAAACGCTAGAAAGGAAAGCGTCCTTAGGACCATAAACAACTTCACAACGCCAAACAGATCATTCGCAGATGTTATCAACCCAAATAGAGATAAAAACCCTGACAACAGCAAAAACTACATTTCAGACTTCTTTAATGAGTCCAACAAATTATTCTACATGCCTCTTGGTACTTTGTTAGATAAAATCAACCAATTCTAGCCGAATTACATGAGAATCGAAAACAAAACAAACAAACGAAAACAACGGTCAAAAAACAGCTGAATACCTACAATTCATCATTTCTCTTACCCCAAAAATAAATATGAGCTGTAACAATATTTCAATTTTAGCTTGGAACGCCAACTCAATAATATCCAACCACAAACGCCTTCAACTTTTTTGAAACAATTAAACACATCAACCCGACTGCAGCTCTAATCTCAGAAACCCACCTTAATGGCAGACACAAGCTACACCTCGAAAATTTCAACATCATCAGACAAGATAAAAATGTAGGCACAGCAATATTTATAAAAAAGAACATAAAGTTCAAAATTATTCCATTCGAGAGCCTGTCAATATCGGCAACCTTTATAGACATAAATTACATAGATGCTTAAAAGAGAAATCGCTCTCTGATAATAGGGGCCATCTATATCCCCAGTAACCTTGGTCAAGGTATGAAACTGGACCTAGATAACATTTTGAATTTATGTCAGAATAAAGACGAGGTAATCATTGGAGGGGACTTCAATGCCAGAAACAAAAGATGGGGAGATAGCGTAAATAACGTGAATGGCAATCAATTATCAAATATACTTGAGGAACCAGACTGGATGAACTTCGAAATTGTAAACCCACCGGACCCAACGTTCCCGAGATCGGGTTCCTTCATTGATATGTTCTTAATATCGTCCAATTGTCTTCATAAAACGGACAATCAATTAAACTATAAGTGCTCTACTTTACCAGGAATATCTGACCATTTTGCAATACAACTAAACATCACAATTAAAAATTTTAACCCGTTAACAAACACTAAGAACCACATTTTATCTTTCAAACAAACAAACTGGGATACATACAAATCTGACCTAAGCTTTGCCCTCACGAACTTAAATATATCTCACTCGAGGAGTTTATCTAACGACGAAATTGAAAAAAACTATTAATGAGATCAACGTAGCAATTATTAACACAAATCTTAAACATGCCAAACAAATGAGACCTAAGGATTTAAAGTACGCCAATCTATCTGAAGTTGCACAGAAGATGCTCAAATTAAAACAAATCTGGTCCACCAAGCTAAAGAGGATATTTAGCAAACACAAAAACAAAATCAATGCCGAATACAAAGAACTCAAAGCGAGAATCGATTGTCTCAATACCTGCCTAGAAGACAAAATTTCGAGTGAACTAAATACTAACTTCAGACGAAGACTCGAGGCCATCAAACCTTCGCCTCGAGTTTTTAAGGAAATTAATAAGATTACCGTAGGGAAATGCGACAAAATAAATGTATCAAGAGACCCAATCAAAAGAGGTGATAACATCTATATCGAAACCTAAACGAAAAACTAAACGCGTTTGCCGAATTCTACAAGGAAATATATAAGGAAAAATCCCAACTTATAATCTAAACACAACAAATGAGGTCATAAATTTATGGAATAACATCTCAAGAGACAACGAAAAAGAATTGACGGAATTCTCTCAGCAAAACTCTGCGCTGAATCCGGGTAATCTAGAACTCTTCTGTAATACAAAGATTACGTCGGACACAATAAAAGCCCTAAACAATTAAAAAATCGATGGGACCGGACAATATTTCAAACTACTTCATCAGGAAAGGTGTTAAACAACTGGCAGAGCCCCTAACGATCATTATAAACAACTGTTTGGATAACGGTTTCTTTCCAAATGCATGGAAGATAGCGAAACTTATACCTATCCCTAAAACTAGCGCGTCACACGACATCAGAGACTTCAGGCCAATTTCGATGCTCTCAAATATGGGAAAAATTCTGGAAAAAATAATAATGTTTAAATTGCTTTGATAATTTTGATATCATCCCTGATGAACAGTTCAGATTCAGGAAAAAACACTCTACAGAGCATGCGCTCTTATATCTCCATGACAATATCGTCAAAGGACTAAACAACAGAAAATGCACAGTCTCTTGCACTTTAGACCTCGAAAAAGCTTTTGACCTCACATGGTGGAAAGGTCACATATACAAACTGCACAGGGCCAACACCCCCCCGCCTTACTTAGTCCGCATTATAAAAGTTTCCTCACAAATAGAAAACTTTTTATTGAAATTGATAATCAGAAATCTAACACAATACCAGTGAATTCAGGAGTTCAGCAGGGATCCATACTTGGACCCTGGTTATTTAACACTTATATTCATGACATTCCAACTAGATTGTCCAATAACTCCAAAACAGTTCTTTATGCTGATGACACTATAGTTTTCGCACAAGACGAAAGACCACATCTTGCATTAGATAAGATCTTAAAACACATTACATTCACACAAAAATTCTACAAAACCTGGAGAATAAATATTAATGTCGAAAAATGCCAATTAATTTGCTTTTGAAACTCAAGTGGAAGAGGACACCATCTAGCTGTACGAGAAAGTAAACAATTAACTCTCCAAATCAATAATAGCGCAATCAAAACCGTCGATAAGATCAAATATCTAGGTGTTAATATCCAAAACAAAACTGTTTCAATCAACATATGAGAGCCACTATAAACAAAGCTAAAGGTGCAGCCGCGCTGCTAAATCCAATTCTGTCATCTGACAATGTTGTAAGCAAAACTAAGCTTCTTGTATATAAACATTAATAAGACCTATTTTAACTTACGCTTGCCCTATCTGGTTCACAATTAGTCCCACAGTAGCTAAGGAACTCCTTGTCTTCGAAAGAAAAATCATCAGACATTGTCTCTCCAAATTTAGAAGGAAAAATAAAAAACATATACACAACAAGATTATTTATAAAGATTCGGGAATAACCCCTATTCTTCAATACTCTTACAATCTAGCCCTCACAAGACTAAAAAGACTGCAACATCACCCCAACCCTCTTATGAGGAGCATTTACCACGACAATGTCACAACTCCACTGGAAAACGGTACCTACTACGTGTCACCGATCAGTTTAATAAACACAGAATCTCTCGTGTCTTTGCAAGCTAATAACTGCCTAAATCTTAATAAATTCTACGAATCGAAAAATACCAGTCACTTGAGAGGTTAAAGTACACACCCTGGCTTCGTGCTCCGTGATCTGAATAGGCGTGCACCAACCAATCTAAATTAGTACAATACTTTATTGTTCCCTGTAAATATGTAAATAAATTAGTTTTGGTTTTAGATAGTTCATAAACAGCGCTCAAATGCTGAAAAAAAACGTTTCATATAATGCCCTGAGCAAGCATAAATTTTTCTAGTAAATAAGATACAGTTCATAATAAGTTGAATTAGAGAAAATACTGTAAATTGAATTAAAACAATTTTCATATATCAAAAAATCAATTTTTGAAAAACGGTAGCACTTGACAGTGTATCCAACATATAAAAACAAACTATGTTTAGTTTTTTTTTTTTTTTTTTTTTTTAGTAACCGCTGTAAAATATACTTGTAAAATGAATGTTTTCTAAAATGTCTCAATAAAGGAATTGAATTGAATTGAAATTAACAAAATTATATGTTTCAAGTAGAATTAAATGTTAAAAAATTCTATTCCTATACTTCAAAACTACATTTTAATTATATAATAAAAGTTCTTCAATTAGCAGATCGAATGATTGTTAAAATATTGGCAATGAAAACAATTGAAATGCATACGTTCTGGGTACCACAGTGGCAGATTATAGCTACCAAATGCGGAATTATCTAGATTAGATTTTACTGATATTCAAAATCTAAAAAACATTACGGAACAAATTTTAGAAAAAATAGATATATTTGATTTGTCTGACGCATTAAATTTAGCTCGATCACTTGAACATGAGGGTTTTTCTCGTTATTTTATTGATAAAAGACACCTCATAAAATAAGCATTATCTTTAAGGCAAGAGGTGCTCTTCTTAAGCTGAATGGAAATGCGTGGTCTAACAATGCATCTGATCAATGTTCATTATGTAACTTAGACGAACAGGAAACTACCTTTCATCTCGTAGCACTGTGTCCTATTTTTATACATCAAAGAAAAATATGGTTTAAGAGGGAATATCTTTCATTTAGTGAGTTCTTATATATACTGAACTGTGATGTTGATATAACTTGTACAACTATTACCTTCGCGTGTTGAATTTTATATGCGCTCTGATAAATGAATTTAATTTTTAATTGTTTGTATCTTAAATGTTTTTTAAAAACTGATAAACACATACTAACACTTTGTTTTGTATCCGTTTTATTATCTTTCTATGTTATCTTCTCGTATTTTAGTTTCTCGATATATATTTTCTATAAATTATCAATTTTATTTTAAAAATAACTATGATATTACTCACAACTGAAATTTAAATAAGCGCACGTAAAATAATAAGCAACCTGGTAGACAGCTAAGGCCATTGTCTAGATTATTTGTTGAGTTAAATCTATCAAAAATGTTCAATGCATCATTGTATTTTAAACTTGTTATACTCAATAAATGTCTTTATTATTATTATTTATTATATTACTATTATAGCGAGCTGCTTAATCCAAGACAGACGCCCGTTCCAAGCCGCCCCTAGCATGGAGAGCAGAAGTCTGAGTAGCATTTGTTTTATGGCGCCAGGAGGGAGAATCATTGAGTATAAGCAGTATTTACTCTGCCCTCTCATCATCGCCAACCTAATTCTGTTAGCGTTACCGTGGTAGCAAGGCAAGGACGTAGAATTTTGGATTTCCAAACGCCACAAGCCAGAAGCCCTGCCTAAATGAAATAAAGAAATATTTTCGAATAAGAATTTGTAATTACCTGGGAATACTAGTTATGAACATATCTCTATACTTTTTTCCCCAATGCCTATTTCACGACGTGCCGGATTGAAGCAAATGAAGTAAAACTAAGCATAAACGATGTTAGTTTTGATATGTATTTTGATTGTTAATTGTTATTATCGACAACAAACAAACATCAGCTTATAAACAAAACAATTCATTTACAGTGTGTTTTCCATTCCCACAGTTCTTAGCTAAAAAGCAGTACAATGAAGATTGGAAGATTTACCCAATAACCACAAACACACACATATTTTTGAGATATATACATTAGTTTTGATTTTTAGTTTTCTATATATTTTACGCGATTTTTTTTATCATAAAAAACAATCAAGATTTGTTCGTATTATAAAACTATTATATCTAATTTTTATCTTAATTTTCAATTAAAATAATCTTCGCAATCGAATACAAAGTTATTTACATACTTTACATAGTTTGATTAGTTTAAGTCGTAGTTATACTCATAAGCCTGTTGGCTTGTTTTAATTCCTTGAGCTCAACACTAACTTGTCATTGACCACTGACTTAAAGATTGCGCACCACACTTTAGAACTAGATCGTGTTTGTAAGACAAATCTCAGAAAAACGTTAGACTTGACTAGGTTTCGAACCATCACCCCTTGGACATGCATATCCAACTCGACTTATCACAAACGTTTCCATTACTTTATTAGTTTATTTGTTACTTAAATAATTTTCAAATCAATTAAAAAATGGCTTTCAGTTTATTATTCAAACAAAGAAAAAATACTTTTCAGACGATTTTACGACAGTTACAGTTAAACATTTGTCTTGACAACAGCTTATTTGAAATGTAAGGTGTTAAATACGATGTAATAGAAATTGAAGGCAATTAATAACTATTTCTATTAAAGATATTGACTTTGCCCTTAAAATTATTGATATTGACTTTCATTTCACAAAACAAATATTTGAACTTGGTTGAACTATGTTTTATTTTTTCCATCCATAACGTGCGGTTGTTTAAACTACACCGTTCTAGACTGTATAGCTCTTGAATTACCACCTTACCATATTTGCTCTCGTGATGAGGTTAAGACAACCTTATATCGTTCGCATTTTTTCAGTGTTATTCACCTTTTGTTTTGGTAGTTTTTTAACGGATTTTTTTTATCTAGGTATGTTGAACTTAAACTATTTACCTAATTTTCTACAATTTTCATTCTACTAAATCTCATAAAAACCTTAATAAATAATATCAAATCAAGATATAATACAAACTATGCGTACGTAATCAGTGCACCAGTAAACTTTAATTGGCTAATAAAAAAAAGTCAGCAATTTTCTTTTAATTTCTTTATAAACAATATTTTCCTTTGAAATAAATTTATTGTAATTTTTGTATTCACTCTGATTAGCAAATTAATTTGATGGCGGCAGCTTTTGTAATTTATTCACTATTTATTGTATTTTAATAACAATTAAACTTCAACAAGAAAAAAAATTGAATTATTTAACTTAATAAAGATATTTCTTGTTTTGTTTTTTTTTAAATGTTAAATTCCAATTAATAGTGGAGTCAAATTAGTAAGAAAAAGTGATATATTTGATGTAAGAGCAAAGTTGAACTTTTTTTTGTTTTATGTTAAGGACATAAAAGTTAGTAGGCATGTAATTATTTAGCAAATTTGGAGGTCCGGAAGTGCCTCAAAAATTGCAAAAACTGGTTTTTTGGTGTTTTTTGAGTAGGTCGCTTCACTATTTTTGAAATATTTCGGGCTCTAACGATCATAAAAAAAAACAAAAAATGCAAAATGTTTGTGATTAAATTTCAAATCCATCTAAGAGGGTTGGATACTTTAAAAGTGTAACCTAACCTCAAAAAACCGATTCGCGTGACTTTTTTTTTTTATTAAATTTATGATAAGGGGCGGAAAAATCGTCGAATTTTCATGAAAATTTCAGGAAACATGTATTTTAATAGTCTCAATATGAGATTTAATTTTTATGAAAAAATTTTAATTTTTTCGGCTACAACTGGCATTTTTCGTTAAATTTGGCAAATGGTGCCATTTTATGAGAAGTCATCCAAAATAAAATTTTTTTTTTTAATCTGTACTTTTTTTTATCTACTTTAACCTAAGTATAATCAAAATTATGTTGCCTTAATTTAAATGCCTATTTTTGGGCATGAAAAAAAAAACATTAATTTTTGCATTTTTTTGACATTTTACCATATATACGGTGTTATTTATGCTATTATCATGTATTTTGCATAAAAGTGAAATATGCAATTCAAATTAATAAAAAATATTTTTTTAAATTATACATAACCTACAAAACTTTTTTTTCTTGCAATGCCCTAAATTGCTTTTGGTAAATAATTAAAATGTTATTACAATTATTGTAAATATTTGATATGAGATTTTGAAAAAAATGTAATATTCAATTTTTTTCAAACATTTTTCAAACATATAAAATACACACCATAAATAATTTTACGCCAATTATGTTTTCAATTGAAAATTCTATATGCGTTATTATGGTTTTCCATATTATTCACTGTTTTTGTGCTTTTGTCACTTTTGAATTAAAATGCAATATTTAAAAATATACTTTTTGCTGTTTATTTTTAAAATTTTTAGTTTATTGATAATAATATAAACTTTCTTATAGTAACAATTTGAATTTGATTTTTTATTTTATTGAATATCGATTTCGACTTACGCCATCCTCAGTTTAAATTATTATTACAATTTTTGCTTAAACTATTACTTATATACTACAACTGCTATTTTTTATTATTATGTCGTATATTTTGTTAGTTTAATTTTAATTATTTACCAAAAGCAATTTAGGGCATTGCAAGAAAAAAAAGATTTGTAGGTTATGTATAATTTTAAAAAATATTTTTTATTAATTTGAATTGCCTATTTCACTTTTATGCAAAATACATGATAATAGCATAAATAATACCGAATATATGGTAAAATGTCAAAAAAATGCCAAAATTATTGTTTTTTTTTCATGCCCGAAAATGGGCATTTAAATTAAGGCAACATAATTTTGATTATACTTAGGTTAAAGTAGATAAAAAAAAGTACAGATTGAAAAAAAAAATTTTATTTTGGATGACTTCTCATAAAATGGCACCATTTGCCAAATTTAACGAAAAATGCCAGTTGTAGCCGAAAAAATTAAAATTTTTTCATAAAAATTAAATCTCATATTGAGACTATTAAAATACATGTTTCCTGAAATTTTCATAAAAATTCGACGATTTTTCCGCCCCTTATCATAAATTTAGTAAAAAAAAAAAAAAGTCACGCAATTCGTTTTTTTGATGTTAGGTTACACTTTTAAAGTATCTAACCCGCCTAGATGGATTTGAAATTTAATCACAAACATTTTGCATTTTTGTTTTTTTTTATGATCATTAGAGCCCGAAATATTTCAAAAATAGTGAAGCGACCTACTCAAAAAACACCAAAAAACCCAGTTTTTGCCATTTTTGAGGCACCTCCGGACCTCCAAATTTGCTAAATAATTACATGCCCACTAACTTTTATGTCCTTAAAATAAAACACAAAAAAATTCAACTTTGCTCTTACATCAATATAAAATGCTAATATGACTCCACTATAAGTGTTGTATGAAATAGAATATGGTAAATAGTAAGCCAGAAGTATTGAATTTTTTCATGATTATATGTAAAAAAAATATTAGTACGTTTAATTTTAAAAGTATCTGATTTAGAGAAAAGAAAATAGAACCTTCTTTTTAAAATAACGCGAGGTCTCTCGAACAATTGTTTATTTGAAAATTCACATAACTTTCAGTCCTGACATTCCATATGAACCTTCCCCTTAATAAAACCATCCATACGAACCTTCCCCTTTAAAAAAACCATTAGATAAAACATTAAATTGCTAATGCAGTAGTGGTAATTTAAATCATAAGGAACTTATTATTGTATGAGTGATATTGCGGAAATTGGTGTGTGGTTCTAGAGCACTTGTTAATTTGCAACTTCAATATCATCATTTACAGACAATCCGTGTATAGTTCTGCATTGAGATAAGTTGGAACTTAATATTTTTTACTTCAGGCAGAACATATTTTTATTAGGGTTCCGTTTTTTTACGGAACACTATTGGTGAGAGTAAAACGAGTTTTTCACATTGTATCGATAATCTCATAAACTATAAATACTGTGGACCTGAAACTTGAGGTGCTTATAAAACTAATTTGTCCACAAAATATATGACAGATACAAATAAACCTAAAGTTGTTTTTGTTTGGTTTACAGGGTTACAATGTGAGACCTTTAAGAAAATACATTTTTTTATAGATTCAAGTAGGTATCATATGAAATGGCTTCATTTCAGTATTCCTTAAAAATTTAATTTGGAATTTTTCACGTCACAATTTTTTGAGTAATTTTGAATAATGAAGTTTTCTTCGTGTTTTCTTACCTCGATTAGCTCCGATCCTAACCAATCGAAAGTTTTCAAATGTAGTGGGAATCATAGAAAAATTAGTAAGTTTTTATGAAATATATATAGGAAAGTATCACATACTGATAATTATATTTATTAAGGGGGTGGAAAAGAGGAGGGGTAAAAACCTTATTTAAAACGTGGTCAAGTGGTGTATCATTTGAGAGAGCCCCTTATTTAGAAAACATTGCAATTTTTTTAGAATTTTGCAGTGAACAGTTTTTGAGTTATTGTCAAAAAAGTGCAGAATTCAGACCATCCCCCCTTTCGACATTCCACCATTTTCGATAGTTAGGAAATTTGGTAAATTTTGTATGAAAATTATAGCGAGGTCTCAAATAGCTATATTTCTGGGTGTTTAGGGGACTGGGTGGTGTAGTAAAACAAATTACGTGTTTTACCACAGCAACTTCCCAAAAAACCAAACACAATAATTAACATTTCCCAATATTCCAAATTATAAACAAATAAATCTCTATTCCAAATTATAAATAAATAGTCCAACAAAAACGCAACATTGATCTAAACTCTAGTTTTCCATTTCGATTACATTTTCATAATTATAAAAATATAATTTACAATTACAATTACCACTACGTACTCTGTAAAACGTATGAATAAGTGTTTGTGAACATAATTAGAGGAATTCTAAATCCCTAAGCTAGTGACTTACCAAATAAAATGTTTACTAAATGAATAAAGTTTTTTTATATTTACAAAAGTAATAAAACAAATTTTACAGTTTACAATAAAAACTTCACAATATCAACAGTGACTGAGTTTTATTTGATATATAAAATAAACAGTAGTGGCCAAATCAAAAATTCCACTACATTTTGTTACATTAACCAAGTTTGAATATAACTAGTGTATCGGAAATATTTCAATACGGCTTCAATATATCGATACATTTACATTATTTAGTAGTGTTGAAGTTTTAGTACTACAACTTATCACATAGTAGTGTTCTAAACCATTTTTGCACTACAGTGGGAGAGGGAGTGGGAGTAAAATAAAACCATTTTTCACCCAAGCGAGTGGGGCGCCATTTTACAGAGCATTTAATTTAGAAATCATTGCAATTTTTTTTAGAATTTTGAGGTGCACAGTTTTTGAGTTATTGTCCAAAAAGCGCAACTTTTACGTCCCCTCATACATTTTGACACTGATTGACAGAAAAATTTATAAAAATTCACAGAGTTAGGAAGTTTGGTAAATTTTGAATG
Organism: Diogma glabrata; assembly: GCA_963693315.1. Classification (NCBI taxonomy): domain Eukaryota; kingdom Metazoa; phylum Arthropoda; class Insecta; order Diptera; family Cylindrotomidae; genus Diogma; species Diogma glabrata. Next base: position 351,536,881 of record OY856186.1, read on the forward strand.
AAAATCATAGCGAAGTCTCAAGTAGGGGAGAGTAAAAAAAACATTTTTGACTCATATGAGTGGGGTATCATAAGAATAAGCACTTAATTTAAGCAACATTATAATTTTTTTAGAATGCACAGTTTTGGTGTTATTGGAAAAAAAATATTGTTAGTATGTAGTCTCTCCACCCCCTTAAATTTCGACCCTTGATTGACCGAAAAAATAATCAAATTTAAGCCATTTACAAGCTGGTGTAATTGAATCTTTCTGGAGTTATCATAAACAGCTATAGATAAGATTTAACCTGAAGCAACATATCTGGTGTGATTTTTGATCGATGTTTGTATATATGTATAAGATGCATGAGATATAAGTAGTATATATGTATAAGATGTATGAGAATGTATATATAATTATATGTATAAGATATATATGTATGTATACGGTTGTATTTTACTATTGACATTTTCGATTAAACATTTATTTTCTTATGCGTCTATGATCTGGCAATATGAAGACATTACAACACAACTTTTTGTCAATTATTTTTGATATTGTGTTCTTTTACATTCACGGAACCATTGGCGAGCGAATTTTATTTGCACTTGTCTGACTTTTTTTATTTGGCTCACACAAAAAGATTTATGTCTGTTGGGAAACTTTGACTGAATGTGTAGATTTATTGGACTAGGAACTGATTAATTTGTAAAAGACATTGAACAAAGGAGTAAAAGTTTCTCGTAGAAGGTCTTATTTATTTGAAACTTCAATCACCTTAAGCTTTGATAAGAGATCTTGATGAAACTTGGTATATATTTTTTATTAAGAATCAAAACAGTTCTGCATCCCAACAACCAGTCTATCAATGCCTATATTATATATACATTTTTGTTTACTTTCGATATTCCACAATGAAAAATATGTTTCACCGCTCACTGTGTGTTTTTAATTCCATAAACTTCAATGTTATTTTATTTTTAAAAGTGTACTGACAATAAGAATAAAACTGCCAACTTATATACGTTATATATGTATCTTGGAATCTGGTAAACTAGGAAATAAATTCAAACAGTAAAAGTTTACAAGATTCGCCAAATTAATGTCAAGGTATATGCATATGTTTTTGTCATAAAACATTAAATTTTCTAGAAAAATAATACGAATTTCTTTTGGGAAATCCTAGAAGTTAAAGCATTTTAATTCTATTGTACTTATTGAATGTAAATCATGCAATATCGGACGTTGCTGGACATTATGTTTCAACACTGAGCTGAACTCTCAATCTTGATGCCGATGACTCCAAATTCAAGTGTGCAAAAAGCTGTCAATGTCTAAATCGTTGATGTTATAACATCGTTCAACGACACGCAAACTGGCATTTAAGCTTATATTGTTGGCAATTATTCTACAAATAATTACAATGTGAAGAAATATCTTTCGACACCATGTAAACTCATACTTTACTAAGCATTAGTACAAATTGTGATATTCTCTGAAATTGAAAGTAAGACAATGACTGCAATCCCAAGTAGTAGCCGAGTGAGTCAGAAGTTTTTATTGCAAAGAATTATTTAAAAAGTTGTTCCAGCAACAACTTGTGAGTGTTAATTGGAGGGTAAGGTCCATACAACGCTAGCGTGATAACATTGTAACTCAATCGATTTATGAGAAAAATAAAGAGAGATTGAAATTTAAGTAATTTTTCACACACAACAAACAATCATCTATAATAACCTTTTCGAAAAAATTTCATAGTCAGATAAAAATTAGACATGTTTTAGTCTACCTTATGCTGATTATACACACTACAAAAACTAGCATGCATTATGCAACTCCTACCTTAAAATTAAAACAACATTTTCTCATAAAAATTTACAGAAAAGCTTCTACCGCTTATAAAACTGCAATAATGCCTAACTATTTATGATTATCATCCGGAATAGATAATCAAGTCTGTAACATGGTTATTAAACTTCTATTTGATCTGTTTTTTCCTAGATTTGTGTAGCTCCACCTAGGTAAGAATTTTAGTACTAATTCGTTTTTCTACAAGAAATTTTTGCCGCTCCAGATGTGAAGATCGTATACAAAAAATTTACTTGTTTCAATAAAATAATCAGTTCTTTCTTAAACTTAATAAAAAAAATTAATCCTGATAACCTATATCACATAAATCAAAGTGAACAAATTCATATTACTGTTCCAACAATTTAAGATTACGCTATTAGAAACCATAATTGACATATAAAAAAAAGAACATTCAGAAGAAGATATGTGCTTTTTCTTTAGTTTCTTTGTTACTAGTAGAAGTAAATATATTACAGAGCTCTGCCCTAGACGTTGTGACATTTTGAAAAGCAAAAACCTTTAGATATTACAAAAAATAGAATAGTTTGCTATATCTACAAGCACAAACGAAAATTAAAAACATTTGGAAAACAACAAAAAATTTGGAAAATCTTTAAGATAAATTAGCAAATAACTTACATCAATATTACTCTTTTTCATAAGATAAACACCATTGTTTATTTCATATTTTGATTATCTTTGTTAAACCGTAGTATCAGTTTTATTTAATTATATTCAGATTATTAAGATAAATTTAAATTTGCAATATACAATGTTGCAACTAGATGTTGATTTTCATAGAGTTACAACTTACAGATAAAGGTAATCAAGATTGTTATCTTAATTTTTTTAAGATGTGTTTTTGATATAAAATGAACATCGATCATTGGTTTTTATAGTTAATATTTTTCACAATATGAAAAAAATTGTTAAATCTCAGAAGACAGCTTTTTTTCTTAAACTAATCACCTAATTGAGTAGCAAGGCCTTTTAGGGTCAATACCAATTTTTACAAAATATGGGGTAATTAAATTAAAAATAATAAAGCTTGCCTATATTTATAAACTGATGCGATTTATTTAACTTATTACTATTAGCATATCTCTATGGAAGAAAAACGTGTTCTAGGTAGACCGAGTTGTCAAAAAATTGACAATTTTTGATTTTCCTGAAACTTGGCATATAATATGGAGAAAATAAAATATACCACTTTTTTTACAATTTTTTTAAAGTGCATAGTTTGAGCGCAACATGCATGAAAAATGAAAATTCTGTAGCCAATCCGATGTAACTTCGAAATTGAATTGCTTAAGAACGGCTATACCAATTTCATCAATCTTTTTTTTGTTTCATAGGGGATTAGTAAACCATTTGAAAAAATAATTAATTGTTTTTGTAATTAATTTTAAAAGTAAAATATTTAAAAAACTTTTTCAAAGATGGCGCTAAGGTCGAAGATCAATTGGAATTTAATTTATTATTTTTTTAAAACAGTTCTTTCCTTACCATAAAATATTTCAATTTAAAAGAGGCGTTAATTCGAGTTGTTGAGATATTTAATTTTAAAGACTCTTAGTCCGACTAAAATTCTAATTGTTCATTATTTTTTCGAACAATTTTTATCAACAAAAAATTTTAACAACTGTAGTTCGAAAAAATGATATAAAATTCGAATTAAAATCTTTAAAATTAAATATCTTTAAGAACACGAATTAACGCCTCTTTGTTAATTTAGAATATTTTAGATTAAGGATAGAACTGTTTTCCAAAAATAAATTAATTAAATTCCAATTGAGCTTCGAACCTAACGCCATCTTTAAAAAGTTTTTTTAATATTTTAATTTTAAAATTAATCACAAAAATAAATAACTAATTTTTTTTTTCAAACGATCAACTAATTAATTACACTAGTTTACAAATTTTGAACTTTTTTTGTCTCCCTGAATAAAACCCAACTTTTCTTAGGGATTTGGACCTCCTGAACACGAATATCATATTCATTTTTTTGGTTAGCTCTTGTTTTTGAGATATTCACGAAAAACCAATTTTTTCGGTGATCAAAAATGTTGTTTCGGTTTTTGGGTCTCATATTTTACAAAACAAAAAGATTAAATATATTAATGAAACAAGTGCATAGTAAATATGCTAACAAACATTTTGAGCTATATTTTGTAAAAATTCTTTAAGGATTCTGAAAGTTACAGTCGAAAAAAGTTGCAAAAATACGAAAAATTCACGTTTTTCTAAAAATTTTCCATTTTCAACACCATAAATTTTGAACAAATAAAGACACTAATTTTTTTTAATTTCTTGGAGCCTATAGTAGCTTCAATTTTGGTTCTTTTAAATTGAAAGATACGAATATTGGTGCAGTTTGCACCAAGTTATTCAAGTTTTACCAAACAAAGTCAAAACTCAAAATTTGGAAAAAAAATTTAACTATAAGAATAATTTAAATTCTGCAACATAATTGATTTATATATAAGTTGTTTTCGTGGTATATCTGATATGATTTTTCTCGAAATCAAGATTTTTTTGTGGTTTTTTTGACCTGTACTAGCTTCACCTATCTCGGACTTATTTTTGGAATTGGAAAATATCAGTTATTTGATTATGAAATGTCTTTTTGTGACAAAAGTTGTATTATATTTATATATGATTTTTCTCGAAATTGAGATTTTTTTTGTGAAGATTTTTGACATGATGTAGCTCCTCCCACCTCGGATTTATTTTAGGAGTTGGAAAATATCAGTTAGTAATGAAGATATGCAGTTCTTATAAATGGGGTGATTCTTTTAGCAGTATGTATTATGTAACTTCTACAAATCAAACGATAAATAACCTTGACTTTACACTTTACTAACAATTTATGTTGCTTTACAAGGCAGCTATCACTAATGATTTATTGATTTTTAAAAACAATACACTACTTAAAATTTATATTTGTAATATTTTTTCATTTTTAATCAATATTTTACTTAAATGTTTGGAATTAAATTTATCCTCAGAGAGATTATATTTGCAACTAATCATACGACGATTATCTACTTAAAAAGAAACCTCATTAAACTAATTAAACAAAAGTTGGGAAAACCGAAAAGCTATCAAAAAGTAGAAGTATGTAATTGCTTTCTTAAATTAAACTTAAAATGATCATAAACGTAAGGAGTAACACAAGGCGGGCGGTGATAGCAAAAAATTTGCATTATCAAAAAACGAAAAAAGAGAAAAAAGAAAAAAGAAATGAAACAAACCTTACAGGTATTAATAGACATAAATAGGGGCTTAACTTTATGGTGCTTGAACTATTTTAAATATAAAATTGTTTTTATTCGTTGTAGTCCAAAAAAAATGTTTTAATTTCTTATAAATTATTCATTTTTATTTTATTGTGACGACGCGTTTCTGCTTTACTCCAAAGCTATCTTCAGGTCCAACAAAATAAAATAAAAAATGAAAACACTGTTTCAAAAAAGAAAAACTGAGAATGAAAATTCACATATATTTTTTAAAAAATTCTAAAAAAAACCAACAAACAGACTGAAACTTTAACTTCTATCTTTTCAATTATAAAAATTAATTCAACACGTCGTCACAATAAAATAAAAATGAATAATTTATAAGAAATTAAAACATTTTTTTTGGACTACAACGAATAAAAACAATTTTATATTATTTCGTCCAATGAATTAATAATCATATTATTTTAAATAGTTCTGATATTATGATGTTTTGGCTCTCCTCACAATTCATTATCTTTTGTTTATATTTTTCTATATACGTCTCATATCGATCCAATTCCCAACTTCGAAAACAAAAATGGAAATTATAGTTTACTATTTTAAAATAATTCTTTACTGATGTTTGAGAGCGACTGAACTTTTAAAATTATTATTTATGGCACAATAAATTAAGTAAAAAATTATTTTTCCAAATTTTGAGTTTTGACTTTCTTTGGAAAAACTTGAATAACTTGGTGCAAACTGCACCAATATTCGTGTCTTTCAGCTTAAAAGAACGAAAATTGAAACTACTATAGGCTCCAAGAAATTAAAAAAAATTAGTGTCTTTATTTGTTCAAAATTTATGGGGTTGAAAATGGAAAATTTTTAAAAAACGGGAATTTTTTGTATTTTTTCAACTTTTTTCAACTGTAACTGCCAGAATCCTTAGTGGATTTTTACAAAATATAGCTCAAAATGTTTGTTAGCATATTTACTATGCACTTGTTTCATTAATATATTTAATTTGTTTGTTTTGCAAAATATGAGACCCAAAAACCGAAACAACATTTTTGATCACTAAAAAAATTGGTTTTTCGTGAATATCTCAAAAACAAGAGCTAACAAAAAAAATATTCGTGTTCAGGAGGTCCAAATCTATAAGAAAAGTTGGGTTTTATTTCGGGAGATTTTTCTTGTAAACTAGTGTTATCAATCAAACAAAAAAAAGTTTGATGAAATCAGTATAGCTGTTCTAATGAGCAATTTAATTTCAAAGTTACATCGGATTGGCAGATTTTTCATTTATCATGCATGTTTGCGTGCCCCGGACCCTATGCCCATATAAATTTTTCGAAAGAATATTTTGAATTTTTCCAGAAAAAAAGTCTATTTTTCTCTTATACGTGTTTCGGTTGGGATTCGAACCTGTACTTTTCAAAGTTGAAATTTCATCGTTATTTTTATTTATCTATACTCAAGTTGAGTTAGATATTTTGGGTTTAATTCAATTTTCAATTCTAGAGTATTTCTTAGTCTGATTTTAACTCTACGAACACAATTTTCCTTCACTGAAAAAAAAATTGAAGTTCATGACAACCTCATCTCGAAGTTGGCAGTTGATTATTCATGCAAAGAAAAATTACGTGCAAACAATTTCACTGTGATTGGGATAACTACACGATAACATTTTCCTAACAACAGAATGAGGTATATTTAAAATATAAATTGTTATATCCAATATAATAGTAGTTGAATAAAGATAATAACTATTTCCCTGAAACAAATTTTCTTTGGCCTTATATCATGAATTTTTCATTTTAAAGTTTAAGTATTTGAGATTAATTGAACTATATTTTATTTTCACATAAATATTTCGTGTGATTGTCTCAACTTCATCGTTTGATAATTGTAGAGTTGTTGAAGCAATTTCGTAGTTTGATTCGCCATATGTGACCGCACGGTGAGGTTGAGACAATTGCATTTCGATTGGAAATAGGACATGTTTTTTTCAGTGTACTATGTAGCTTCTGTTCGCTTTTTCAAAAAAAATCTTCAAAAACCAAGATATGTCATAACTTTCATAACTTTGCTACATAACTTTCAATAGGTGCGATATCTAAAATAGAAGTTATTGTCTGTGGGTAATTGCAACTAGTATGTGTTTTAGAAGAATTGATCGATGGGCCATACTTCTAACAGCAACGGTTGTTTTCTGATTTTTCTCCAGGGCCCATCATTGTCTTATTTACAAAAAAAAAATTTAATATTTTTGGTATAGTTATTACCATATGTATTTAGCGATTTACCACTTAATTTGATAAGGATACCATATAACATCGGATCCTACAGCATAGGAACTTCAACGTATTATTAGCATTATTCCGACTACTATTTCTGGTGTGTTTGTCAACATAAATAATCAAACAAAATAATAATAATAATAAATAAAATAAAAAAAAACTAACACTATTCACTTCTCAAATGTTGACTGTCTCCGAAACATATATCCAAAATGATATCTCCTTTTACTTACAGAATTGTTTCATCATTATTCGCCTATTTTATCAGGACTCTGATTTGTAGGACCTTAACGTAACTAATAACTCTGAAACTCTAGGTCGTGTTTTCTTCCTATTTCGGTAGCTTTAATTGGAAAACCATACGAAACATGCAGTCAGGAGAATGAAGCTAACAGACTGAGGAAGGATGAGCTAAAAATAATTAATTCTATCACATACAAAATATGATATTGAACAATATGCCATGATAGGATAAATAAAATTAAAATAAAATGAAGAGGTGAAAATCAAATTTAGAAAAATTTTAACGAACAAATGAAAAATTGGGTTACCAATAATCCATCATCAAGAAATATGACATAACTAAGATTGTGAGTAGGCTACCGTTGGCTGAATACAGTTCATCTGTCAGCATCCCTTAGATGTAACCTTGTAATGATTCAGCTGCAATCAAAACTTCTGTCGAAAAAAACTATTATGTTTGAAAAGTTGCCTTAGATTTTGAATAAAATATTAAAAAAAAAGTTGGCGAGAAAATATGAAAAAAAAAACAAAACGGAAAGTTCGTGAAAAATGTTGAAGAGAACAGCTGATCATTTTTGAAAAAAAAGAAATGAATTTAAATATGTTTTAAATTTTAATGCTTAATATTTCAAATTTTAATTTTAGTTTTAATATTTCAAATTTAAATATAATGTGCGTCTAACAACATTTTAATGTTTGTTGATAATGTTATAATGAGTGTAATATTATTTGTTTAAAAACTAAAATTTCAACATCATAAATTGATGGAAAAGTAGATTCTTGTATGAGTGTAGAATGATGGCCAAATTCTTCACGAGGATGAGGTTTCATCCGAGGAAAGAATTGCCGTCATCCTATGCGAATACAAGATGCTATTTTATCCACGACTGCAAAATATTTCGAAACTAGGTTAATAATGACGAATTTTCTTTTATTAGGTAGATTTCATATAAAAATCTACCTATTGCAATGTCATCTCGGAATTTCGGAAAAATTTTGATGCCAAACGACTATATATGTAAAGCGGAGACGGAAAAACAAAAAAAAAAAATTATGTACATATATATATATATATATATATATATATATATATATACATATATATATATATATATATATATATATATATATATATATATATATATATATATATATATATATATATATATATATATATATATATATATATATATATATATATATATATATATATATATATATATATATATATATAATATATATATGTATATATATATATATATATATATATATATATATATATATATATATATATATATATATATATATATATATATATATATATATATATATATATATATATATATATATATATATATATATAACGATATGAGGTATAACGGAATTTAGCGGCACTCTCACGGTCGCATTTTTTGACCTAGACCAAAAATTTTTTCTGAGCGTGTTGCGGCAAACAATTTCTTGGATAAATTCGACAACTGGCCATATCCGGGTACATGTTAAGAGTCTAGAGCCTTAAAACTGTCAAAAACAAAGCGTTATAACGGCCGTTTGGGGCAAAATATGTAAACAAAATTTATAAATATTAATTATTTGAACATATTTCTATCAGTTTTTAAAAAGCAAGACATCTGCAATTAAAGGTTCTTTAGCTATCTGCAATAAACTGTGTGAAGTACAACGGCATTTAGCGGCACTTTCACGGTCACATTTTTTTACTTACGCTAAAAATATTTTCTGGGTATGTTGCGGCAAACAGTTTCCTGAATATGTTTGACAATTGACCATATCGGGGTACAGGTTAAGTGCCTAGAGCCCAAAAACTGTATAAAATAATGTTTATTTTTAAAGTTTGATGAATACTTCTGTTTTTGATTAGTGTTTTTTATAAAGTAATCTGATAAATCCGATTCTAATTATACACATAACTGTCTGATCCCGAAATCTACTTACTTCTAGCGGATATACCTGCCACTCGGACTTTTTTTAATTGAAATGAACAAAAAAATACAAACAAATAATAATTGCATACCTTTGTTTCGTTTTATTTGTATGAAACTTAACTTCCAGGCTACTTGATATTTTAAGATATTTAAAAAATGAAATGGAAAATGACTAATATCAAAATCTAATCAAAGCAAATATTATAATTAAAGTTAGTAGTTAAAAAAATTATATATATACCTCGGTTGAGAAGACTAACAGAGACCTCGAAAATAATATCCCTCGGCGCTACGCGCCTAAGGTTTTAAAAGTTCTCGGTCAATAATAGCTTACTTTTCAACCTTGTTATATAATGTACCATGTGAATTTGTGAATGTGAATGTGAATTTAATTTAAATTTTTTTTTGTAAATTTAATTTTTTTTCACAGGCTGAGCTAAGCTAGTGCTTACAAGATCAGTGTAATCTCTCATGGAATGGTGAAGATTTAGTTTAAATCTCATCCTATCTAAACCATCCAACTATTACAACCTTCGTTAGTGATAACTCACTGCTTTTGCCAATGGTATGTAATATCTTACGTTAACTCGTATTTCAACAGCAGGGACAGGTGAACGCGGGCGTATCGGCCGTTTTTTGCGTTAGTAAGGTCATACATATAGTAATCTAAAAACAGGTTTAACTTATAGTACATATTAGGCTCTATTATCTGCAGTAATTGTAGCTGCTGCAATTATTTTTAAGTCTAGCTGCTGCAATATTTTGTTGTTAACTCCCTTAATCCATTCATTCCACACATAAAATATTTATCCTCCAGTCATTCGAGATACAGTTATATTTGAACAATTTATTTATTGACTAATTCAATTTATTCAGCACAAATCTCAAGAAGCGACTTAAAAGCTTTACTCAAAGAAGCTTCAGATCTACATTAAAGACAAATCTTTAATGTTATTTTTTTCATGATACCATGGCTGTTCAAGGATTTTAAATTAAATAAAACGTTTAAAAGATATATTTGCTTGAGAGAGTCAAGGGCAAAAATTAAAAAAAACGTCAACCTTTCTAAAGTTTCTAAGATATCCTTGCCAAGAAAAGAGTAACACTATATATTCTCCAGAAATATTCTGAAACCTAATTGAGATTAGAATTTTTAATTCATAAGATTTGAATAATAAATATGTTTTGAATTATTATGGATTTTTTATGAGCACTGCAACTCAAGTGAATCATATAAATTTTTCAATTCAAAAGTATATTTTGAATTTTTCCCAGAAAAAAACTTCCTTTTCTCTTATACGTGTTTCGGTTGGAATATGAACCTAAACCTTATCAGTGCCGTGATTTGAATAATTCGGCAAACACGTTATCCAACTACGCCGCTAAGGCGATGATATTTCAAAGTTTAAAATTCATCATTATTTATCTACTTAACATGAGTTAGATATTTATGTTATGATATTTCTGTTCTTATATCGTACGGTAAATATCTATATCGTTGAGTTAAAATCAGGCTAAGATATACACAATAATTGAAATTTGAATAAAAACAAAAATATCTAACTCATTATAATAAGGTTAATAAGGTCAATGATGAAATTACTTCGGTCTGAAAGATCTAAGTATTACATTCATGAGCTCAAAGTGAAATTCTTACCCCCACTTTTTTTGAAATTTCTCGACGTTTTAGGACCTACTGATTCTAAGCAAGCAAGAAAAAATGTATGTCTGTCTGTCGGCCGTCCGTCACAACCTACGAAATCTAGAAAACCGCTGGACGGATTTCAAAAATATTTTTCTAAAAATAGGTTTATCAATGGAAAGCGCCAAAAAGACGCTGTACTCGATAAATGAGCCGGAAGTGTATACTCAAAGGATAGGTCCGAAAGGACGCTGTGTTCGATGACTGTACCGGAAGTGTGTCGAAAAAATCATTAAGTGTGTCAAAAACAACAAAATTTCATATTTTTGGCTTAAAAAACGTTCATTTTAACTGATTACGAGTAGGAACATTGAATTTGGAGAAATCTTGATGGTAGGGATTGGTATGTGAGATCAAGAACTAGATTATTGCATTATTAGTTTGTCAAAAAAATGTTGTCAAGTGTGTCAAAAGAAAGATTTTTATTTATATTTTTACCAAATTTTTTGGAAAAAAAATAAAATTAATTTTATGTTTGAAATGAATTTTATTTCATTATTATTATTGAGAATTATGGCATTATAAGTTTGTCAAGAAAATAATGTCAAGTGTGTCAAAAAAAGATTTCATTTATTTTTTTAGCCAATTTGCTGGGAAAAAAATGTAGCTGTTTTTATAACGAAAATGTTATTGAAAATGAAATTGAACATGCAAATTTCTGAATTTGTTATAGTTTTTGAAATATTTTTGGAATTTTGAAAAAGTTTGTATTTTTGATTTTGTAATAATTTTTGCAATATTTTTAGAATTTTGGAAAAAGTTTTGAATTTTTGATTTTGTCATAATTTTTGCAATATATTTAGAATATTGAAAAATTTTAAATTTTTGATTTTATTATAATTTTTGGAATTTTGAAAAAAGTTTCAATTGTTGATTTTGTAATAATTTTTGCAATATTTTTGGAATTTTGGAAAAGTTTGAATTTTTTGAATATTATTGGAATTTAGAAAAACTTTAATATTTGATTTTGTAATAGTTTTTGGAATATATTTGGAATTTTGAAAAAAGTTTGATTTTACTTAATTTTTGCAATATTTTTGGAATTTTGAAAGAAATATGAATTTGTGATTTTGTAATATTTTCTCAAAACGCTAAATGGAGAGGTTTCTGAGTAGTTTGCTGAGTGTATCATATTTTCACTAAATTATGTTAATTTATGATCTGTTATAATTTTTCCGGCAACGTATTGATGTTTCGTGTTAGTTTTTTAATAAATTTCTAAACAGAGATAAAAAAATACTTGTACTTTAACAAAGAGTTATGTTTGATATACATCGCTGCCCAAAACTAAAAACCATGTCCTCATAAAAGTTTTTTGCCGAAAACTATATCAAAATCCTTAACCCATACCGAAGTCTTGATATCTCAGAGCTGTGAGATTTCAGCCCCTCCATATTTTCAATTTTGAAATACCATCTCCTCTGTATCGTTGCTGGAAAGCGTGTATACTAAAGGATTCAAATCATATCCCTCATGAGGTATATAGGTTTGGATCCCTGAGAAGAGAAAAATTGGAGTTTTTGTCTGTGAAAAATTCAAAATATAATTTCGACTTTAAAAATTTAAATGATTTCCTTAATTACTTATACGTTTAAGTGCTCACAAAAATCCATAATAAACTTATTCTAATACAAAACTTATTAAAAATTCAAATGAAGTGAATGAAAAGTTCTAGACCAGCTTAATATACATAAACATTGTCTTTCGTACCGTAACGGTTATAGAGTGCGATTTGGAAAAGAACATCGTTCTGGAAAATACCCTTTAGAGTAAATAGTTCTACTATAGGAATATACAACACCTGAATAAACATGAAGATACCAAAACCAAAATAACACGCAACAAGAAATTGTGGTTTATCTAATAAGAAGAGAAAATAAAATTCTTTAAACTAGGTAAGTAATCGGAGGTAAAGTAGGCAAATATACAAATTAAAAAGAATACACGGATATAGTTTACACCTATGTGTGATCATTGGTGATCATGTTATTATGTTTTGTATTTTAAGGTCGGTTTGTGTTCTAGAATTTTGAAGAGATAACGCTTTTTTCATCTGGTATATATATATATATATAAATGTCGTACTACAGAAGTTCATTCAGTTTAAAATTGAAAGCGGTACAGTTTTAAAAAGCAGTTTTGAAATAACGATACAAGTGAGTTTTCAATAGCGGCAACACAAGCTAGTCATAATTTAAGAGATTATTATAAGTGAAGAATTATTATGAATACAAGAAGAATTAAGGGAAAAATAAAAAGAAACATACAATTTGTATGAAAATTATAACGTATAGAAAAGCCATTGTTTTAATTTCCTGATCTAGTGATCGAATTCAATATAAGCAACTTGGCCAAAAAAATTAAAACAGTAATCTAAAATGGAATATCAAAAAAACACGATCTGAACGTGAGAACGACTCTTCCCGATATGTCAGAAGTTATACACCTAACTTTTTTATCTCACACGAAGTTTGCCGTGTAAAAAGCGGATGCCATGGGCTATATTTACAAGTAAAAAATTACCGGCCATTCAATTGATCATTTCAGTTTTTACTGCATCCTTGCAAAACAAGTCGTGCAATCAGATTTTATGCAGATGTTTACTTTGGGTATTGATTGTTTATTGCACATGCATTTAAATCATGTTTTGTAATATTTATATTGATTTCGTGAGTTATGAAGTTCAATGGTTAAACAACTGAATTTCAAGGATTAAATTGTAAAAAAATAAATATAAAGTACCTACAGAGATTTGTTGGTTATGACATTTTCTCCTCAATGGAGCATCAATGGCTGAATGGCTCAAAAACGTTGTTTTCGCAACAAATTTTGATGGCGTAATATGCTATGAAGTTGGACTTTATTTCAAATAAAATATGAAATGAGCAAAATGAGCCATTCCGAATTCAACCATACGAATTAGGGTTTGGCAATCTCTTATCTACTTTCAAAAATTTTCTTACATTATTACAAACGGGAAATTAAAAATCAAAAGTTATGGCTACCACTCTTTTCCAAACATTCTTTATACAAATGTAAATGATTCCTTTGTAATATTCAATTACAAACATTCAAAAGTGCACATGGCTGCTAGTTTATTACTTAACTCATAAATCTATCACCATATATATAATTTAATGCTTCACAATGATATAAAGTTGTTATAATGTCTAGGATACGCTATATATAAACACATTCATAAAAACCAGGGTGTTATGAGAGGGCATTAGGGCATTATTCATAACGCCTGCTATTAAGACGCTAAAAAACTAAATAAAATTATTTTTACTGTAGTTTTGCTTGCAAAATGTAAATAATTCTTATTCAATTTAAGCCAGTAAAATATTTTTACATTTGTTTAAAAATTTTAAGCAACATTTTAGTTATTAAAATATGGAGGGGCTGAAATCTCACAGCTCTGAGATATCAAGACTTCGGTCTGGGTTAAGGATTTTGATATAGTTTTCGGCAAAAAACTTTTATGAGGACATGGTTTTTAGTTTTGGGAGGCGATGTATATCAAACATAACTCTTTGTTAAAGTACAAGTATTTTTTATCTCTGTTTAAAAATTTATTACAAAACTAACACGAAACATCAATACGTTGCCGAAAAATTATAATCAAAATTCCAACAATATTGTTAAATTAAATAAAATCAAACTTTTTCAAAATTCCAAAAATATCCCAAAAATTAGAATAAAATCAAATATTTAAATTTTTTATAAATTCCAATAATATTTCAAAAATTCTTAAAAATTCAAACTTTTTCCAAAATTCTAAAAATATTGCAAAAATTATTACAAAATCAAGAATTGAAAATTTTTTCAAAATTCCAAAAATTATAATAATATCAAAAATTAAAAATTTTTCAACATTCTAAAAATATTCCAAAAATTCTTACAAAATCAAAAATTAAAACTTTTTCCGAAATTCTAAATATATTGCAAAATACAAAATCAAAAATACAAACTTTTTCAAAATTCCAAAAATATTTCAAAAACTATAACAAATTCAAAAATTTCCATGTCCAATTTTTTTTAAATTACATTTACGTCATAAAAACAGCTACATTTTTTTTCCGAAAAGTTGGCTAAAAAAATAAATAAAATCTTTTTTTGACACACTTGACATTATTTTTTGACAAACTTATGATGCCATAATTCTCTATAATAATAATAAAATATCATGTCATACAAACTATAAATTTTATTTTTTTCTAAAAAAAATGGGGTAAAAAATAAATAAAAACCTTTTTTTTGACACACTTGACAACATATTTTGACAAACTTATAATTCCATAATTCTCAATAATAATAATAAAATTTCATTTCAAAGAAACAATTTTATTTTTTTCCAAAAAATTGGGTAAAAAACTAAATAAAAATCTTTTGACACACTTGACACCTTTTGTTTGACAACCTCATAATGCCATAATTCTCAATAATAATAATGAAATTTCATTTCAAACAAACCATTTTGTTTTTTCCAAAAAATTGGGTAAAAAAATAAATAAAAATCTTTCTTTTGACACACTTGACAACATTTTTTTGACAAACTTATAATGCCATAATTCTCAATAATAATAATAAAACTTCATTTTAAACAAACAATTAACTTTATTTTTTTTTCCAAAAAATTAGGTAGAAAAATAAATAAAAATCTTTCTTTTGACACACTTGACAACATTTTTTTGACAAACTTATAATGCAATAATCTAGTTTTTGATCTCACATACCAATCCCGACCATCAAGATTTCTCCAAATTTAATGTTCCTACCCGTAATCACTTAAAATGAACGTTTTTTAAGCCAAAAATATGAAAATTTGCTATTTTTGACACACATAATGATTTTTTTGACACACTTCCGGTACAGTTATCGAACACAGCGTCCTTTCGGACCTGTCCCTTGTGAATACCTATTTTTAGAAACAAAAATTTTTGAAATCCCTCCAGCGGTTTTCCCTGCAGCGTAGGTAATGACGGCGGACGGCCGGCCGGCAGACAGACATACATTTTTTTTATTTGCTTTTTTAGAATCAGGAGGTCCTAAAACGTCGAGAAATTTCAAAAAAAGTGGGGTAAGAATTTCACTTTGAGCTCATGAATGTAATACTTAGGTCTTTCAGACTGAAGTAATATGGTTTTCCAAAACTATCAAATTACTTTAAACGTCATACAATGTTTTTGATATACGCTACAAAATTTAGGAAAATTTGTTTACATGGCAACGTACAAACAACAAATAATTATTTTAAACTTCAAAATAGTTATTTTCTTGGCATACTAGGATACATTTGTATTTTTTTTGTATATCAATATAGACTAACAAATTAGATTCTTTCTTAGTTTTTAGCTTATTAAGTGAAGCATAAAATCTTGTATGCACCACTGTCGTTACTGGGTATTACGCCCATCAAGCGATATCCATCCCTCGGGTCAGAGGCCCTCGGGCTAGATTACGTCGCTTTCCGGGCGCAATAACCTACATAATGCCCTAGGTACATAAATAACTATTAAAGTCCCATATTTTATTATGACAAAAAATGAATTCAAGTACATAATTCTTTTAATAATTATTTAACTGCTAACACTTTTAAAAACGAATATCTTTCATTGAATAAAAATTCTCTTGAAGCATGTAATTAATTTAATCACTGAATGAACATAATCTTTAATAATAGTTTCTCTATCGAAAGATACAATTAAAAATTCACTTCTAATATTTAGATTTCTTACGATATAATTAATGTATGAAAAATTAACATGCAACAATGTTGCTCACCTAATAGTCACATACTTATTCTTATTCTATTATTTGTAATAATTGTTTAATTGAAGAAATTAAAGGCTGTGGCTAATTAAAATAAATTATAGATTTTTGTACAAATAAATTGTAAGAAACAGCTCAGTTTCAATGATTTGGTTTGCTTTTTGTTTCATGTAAATCATGTTATATGTTTTTATGGGGTTTTCCTTTTCGATTATTAATTATAACGATTGTAAACAGTTTTATTAATTGGTTTTTGCTCTCTTAAAAATTGTTATAATGTTCTTGCATTAGTTAGATAGAACTTATTTGCAAATCATTTTATATTCGATTTCATAATGTTTAAATTGACCTTTTTAATATTCAGTTCACACTGAACGTAAATTAAGCTACTACAGAATTGAATAAAGACCAATTGGCTACAATCACTGCCTTCAGCAATTCACTCGATTGGAAAGTGGCTTAGATTGTTTCTATATCAAATTAGACAATTTCTCTTTGCAAAGACTTTGTCGATTCAATAACCTTAGACTTTAGAGTATATTTATAAATATAGAGAGAAAATAACTTTAAAATTGTTTGAAGAGATACATACAAAATCTTAATCACACATCTGTCATATTCAATTTCTCTTTACGCCCCCACACACAACACACTATTTTATTAAATTATAAATTAAAAACAATTAAATAATTTAAAACCAAATAAATGGTTCAATGTTTTCTTCATAGTTGTGCTAAATAAACGAAAAGAATTACGAGGAATTTAAATTTACTGTGTTATTTCCAGTGGTTATTTAACTTAAATATTTTAACAAGGACAAGCAATATTTTCTAACGACACGAACAAATATTTAAGTTATGTAAATATTACTTCGGTCTGAAAGACCTAAGTATTACATTCATGAGCCAAAAGTGAAATTCTTACCCCCACTTTTTTGCCATTTCTCGACGTTTTAGGACGTACTAATTCTAAAAAAGCAAAAAAAATGTATGTCGGTCTGCCTGCGGTCCGTCATTACCGACGCTGCAGGGAAAACCGCTGAAGCGATTTCAAAATTTTTTTTTTCTACAAATAGGTAAACTCAAGGAACAGGTGTGAAAGGACGCTGTGTTCGATGACTGTACCGTACCGGAAGTGTGTCGAAAAAATCATTTAGTGTGTCAAAACAGCAAATTTTCTTATTTTTGGCTTAAAAAACGTTCATTTTAAGTGATTACGAGCAAGAACATTGAATTCGGAGAAATCTTGATGGTAGGGATTGGTATATGAGATCAAGAACTAGATTGCTGCATTACAAGTTTGTCAAAAAAAATGTTGTCAAGTGTGTCAAAAGAAAGATTTTTATTTAGTTTTTACCCTAGTTTTTGGAAAAAAATAAAATTAATTATTTGTTTGACATGAAATTTTATTATTATTGAGATATTAAAAGTTTGTCAAAAAATAATGTCAAGTGTGTCAAAAGAAAGATTTTTATTTAATTTTTTAGCCAATTTTTTGGAAAAAAAATGTAGCTGTTTTTATGACGTAAATGTAATTTAGAATGAAATTGGACATGGAAATTTTTGAATTTGTTATAGTATTTGAAATATTTTTGGAATTTTGAAAAAAGTTTGTATTTTTCATTTTGTAATAATTTTTGCAATATTTTTAAAATTTTGGAAAAAGTTTTAATTTTTGATTGTGTAAGAATTTTTGGAATATTTTTAGAATTTATAAAAAATTTTAAATTTTTAAGAATTTTCGGAATATTATTGGAATTTTGAAAAAAGTTTGATTTTATTTGATTTTTGCAATATTTTTGGAATTTTGAAAGAAATATGAATTTGTGATTTTGTAATATTTTCTCGAAACGCTAAATGGAGAGGTTTTTGAGTAGTTTGCTGAGTGTATCGCCTTTTCACTAAATTATGTTAATTTATGATCTGTTATAATTTTCCGGCAACGTATTGATGTTTCGTGTTATTTTTGTAATAAATTTTCTAAACAGAGATAACGAAATACATGTACTTTAACAAAGAGTTATGTTTGATATACATCGCTGCCCAAAACTAAAAACCATGTCCTCATAAAAGTTTTTTGCCGAAAACTATATCAAAATCCTTAACCCAGACCGAAGTCTTGATATCTCAGAGCTGTGAGATTGCAGCCCCTCCATATATGTCAAAGTATATTATAAAAACTTGTTGTCAAACTTTTTTCATTATGAACAAATTTATTGTTCATTAATAAATAACAAAAATTAAATTTTTGGATACAATAAAGCCAAGGTCTTTTTTTTCATTTCTTTTTGTAGAATCGCAGGGAGGGAGAAATTATTTTTTATGGTGGAGTTTTTTCTTATATATTTAAAAAAAAACTCGCAATAATTGTACAATAATTGTCTTTTGTTTGTTAAATCAAATTAAAAAGATACGCACATCTATGAAAAGACATAACTGTTTCTCTCTGAGAATAAGAGAGGAAAACAAAAAAATGATTTGATATAAGTGGAGTCACGCTAAACATTGGTTGTGGTGCTCGGTTGCATATTGATATAAACCTCATTAAGATCAAAATAACTTACGTCCTCGCGTCATATACTATTTCGCTGCAAGCAAAATATTTTTAAAAACATTGCTTTTCGGCTAACGACTATAAAATTTAACTTTACTGCCCCTAGGGAGAAGGTTAAAGTCTTAATTTTTTGACATATAATCAAAGCGGTTGTAAAGTAACGCCAATTTTTTCATTTTTTACGGCAGCAGTATGAACTTTAATGTTTTACGGCGGCAGTAAAGTATCCTCATCTCAAATTTTTGTGGCAGTAAAGAAACATAATATGAAAACGGTGGGCAAATGCGGCTCCTGCTCGAGAAACGCATCTCTCATTGAAAAAATGATATCGAATCACATATTTCAGAATTTTTTTAGCAGCATTTTTGAATCCAGAATTTTTTTCGCTGAAATTTCTTTAAGACATTTTCTTGTTGTAGTTGTATTTTCTTAAGACTGGAAAATTTTATCTTCGCACAAAAAAAAATACCAAATTGTTTTTTTCTTATGGTTTTTGTCACACGTTTCTTCTATTCAAAATTATTTTGTATGTAAGCAAGCAAGCAAAGCAAAAATTATTTGTCCGATTTTTTATCAACCCATTTATTTGTGATACCATTGAAAATGGATTTCCAATTTCTGATATAATGCTTGTTGTAAAAGCAGCTGGGTAACTGGAGTTATTAGAGATGAAAGAGGACCAGACTTTGCAAATGCAGCACAAATTTACTTCTTTAATTGAATTTTGAAACCTCGTACAAAATCAAAATATCCAAATAATCTACTTGCTGTCTAATTTCAATTTTTGGTATAACAAATTATGTGAATATTTTTACTCCTAACTGAAGCTCGTAAAATTCGAGATATCGTTCACAGTTGACCAATCAGCATCTTACAGAATTATTGCGAAAGGCTTTAACAAATTATGCCCCAAATTTCAAAGATTTAATCAAAAGTTTTAGTGTTAGGTAAGCTTTAGATATGTCATCATATTAATGACACAAAAATTATTGCGTGCTTAAATACTGTGGTGGCTCTTTAAAAAATAAAAAACGAAAATGGCTCTCATTGACTCATGCCCACCCATGTAATATGAGATTATGAATTTGTTCTAAACAGCTGCGCTACATTCATTTCAATGAATTAAAATCAATAAAAATTAATTTCAAAAATTAGACTCAAAACAAAAAATAGCACTTTATGGTCCAAATACATGTGCAGAAAGTCTGCACGCAGTGCTGCATGCATATCTGCATCTAAAATAGATGTGCAGAATTTTTATATATTTGACGTGCAGAATTTTCGTAACAATGACAGTTCGTGTTCTTACGTATTATGAAATAGTTATAAGTGAAAGTTGTGAAAGTGAAAGAAAACTGTCTTTTTAATTAAAAAATAGAAGAAAATAATTGAATCGTTGCCTGTTAAAACGTTTATGTCTAAATTAAAATTTAAGTTCAAATAACATATACCACTGTTTCCGATAATCCTTTCCCAAAAATTTATTTATTAACAATATTAGTTTTAATTATTTTATAATTTGGATTATTTAGAATATTTGAATATCTTTATAAACAAATAATCATTACAAAAATAATTTCATTTTCAAAAAAATATCATTCATTTTTATTTGAGTTATAAAAAAAATAATTCATTTTCAAACAAAATGTCAAAATCATCCATTTTTATCTGAGTTTTCAAGTAGTTTTTGTTTTTTTGATTGTGGTAGCACTGCCTCTGTGCAGCGAAATTAGAATTAGAGATATCTTGCAGAATTTTTCTGCATGCAGAATTTACATGTAATTGCTCTCATATATCAACACATGTTCTAATTTCGCTGCATGCAGAATTCTGCACATGTATTTGGACCATTAGTTCTTAATTAAATAATGTATACTCCGCGTTTTCGTTTATTCATTCCGAATATTCTGTATATTCTAAAATTGACATAAAACGTTCTTTTATTAATTCCATGTATTCCATTCCTTTTATTGTTACTTCTTTTATTTTTTTTCTCGGAATAACAGGATGCAATTTTTATGGACTGAGTCAAAACGTAGATTTAACAGAAAAGTTTGTTGATAAACGTCAAACTTTTATAAGTAGAAAGATTGCTATTGCTAACGATTTTTTGTTCATAAATTAGTGTCTAAATATATATATTTAACAATTAATTTTGATACAATAAAATTTTTAAACTGAAAAACATGAAATGAAATATAATTTTTCTACTCCTATCACAGTAAATTATCAATTACATCACACTATCCATGACATGTAAATTGATTATTACAAAAAGTGTAACGTAATGAGAAAAAACTGTGACGTAATGTATTTTCATATATATATTACCTAACACTTTTAATAAAAAGAAAAATTTTTAGTTAAAGAAAAATTTGATTTTTAAAAATTAAATATTTCAATTCATTTTGACACAGAATAATGCAAAGCCTACTACAATTTGTAAACTATTTGCATTTAATTTATAATTAGTAGTTCATTTTTTCAAGTAATTATACGCGTTTGGGCCTTAAAACAAGTCGTAGTAAAAGTATATAACAAACATCAAGCTGCAAACCATTTTCCATGCTCGTGAAGGTACACTCTAAAAAAAAAACGTGTAAATTTACATTTATTATAAATGGCATTCAGTTACCATTTATAATAAGGGTAATTTTCAACCACCGTCTTAAAATCAGTAAAAATACGCAATTAGTTGTAAGTTAAAATACACTAAAGTGTGTATTATTAAACTTAATTTTGTGTAATATTGATTGTAAAAATACAACTTTAGACGTATTTTTCACCATTATTTTACACTGATTTATCTGCATATTATGTCACAATGTGTAAATCAATCAATAATGATATTCTGGCAATAAATACAAAAATATTTTTCCTGCATAAAAATAAATCTTTATTTCATAAAAATAAAATCATTAAATGATTCTTTAAAATTAAAATTAATTCTTTAAAAAATTATAACATTAAAATTATAAGGAACAAGAAAAATTTTAACATTCGTTTTATAAGCGACTCTTAACCTTAAAATTAAATTATTGAATTTTGAAAAATTATTGATATGAGTTTTACAATCACTCACAATTTCTGAGTTATATTTGCAAAAATATACAACAAAGAATTTTATAGTTTGAGAACATATTAATAACATATTAAAAGTAAAACACACAATTATAATTATAACTCTTAATAACATATTAAAATTATAAAAAAAAGCTTCACTTAAGTCTATTATTTTACATAATTAATCCTTTGTGTTCTGCAGTAAGAACGCGTTCAATAAAAATATGTGCTCGTTCTTCATCGTTTTGAATTGATGTTTCTGTAAAATAAATAAATATAATTAATACAATTGTAAATATATTTAAAAAGAGCTTTCAAACGTACTTAGTGTGAATATCCATGATCTGTTAATGTTAACTGTGTTTTTTGATCTCCCAGTAGTCTTACGTATTGTTTGAAAAATATGAAGAGGAGAAGAGTAGGAAGAGTAAAAGAACCAAATATTCAAATTTTAAATCTTTGGATGCATTTTTACACTTTTTATCGTATAAACACAATAAAAAAATTAAAATTTACGTATTTCACCGTAAAATAATTACAATACACCATCTCGGTGGAATTTTAAACTGCGAGAGGAATATTACTTAAAAAAAGACGTAAATTAAGGCTTATTATAATGGTAAATTTACGTCTTCATATTTCGATTTTTTAGAGTGTACTGCACTCGCTGCTACGTGTCTCGTGCGCAATCTTTTCCCTCGCATGTAAAATGCTATTTATAGCGTTAGGTATGTAATACACTATTCATTATTTTGCACAATTTTTAAATAAAAAACTGAATAAAAATGCGATGCTGTTAAAAATGCATTCCGTTTATTCCAGCTATGTTCTTTCAATACATATGCCGTTTGGAATATTCTTGGGTCACGTGATCGATATTCTATTCTTTCTGTTCTTTCAATACAATGAATAAACGAAAACACGGACTATTAATCTAAAACAGAATTAAAAATTTGCTTAAATTGTGCAATAAAAATATGTTGAGCAAATAACCTTTGACCAAAATATTTGGGATTTTATCAGTAGTAATCTCCCAAGGACGGTGATAATTCGAAATCATTTTTTGCCATAAATTTCGAAAGCAAGTATATTGATATTGATAATAGCACAAGGCCATAGGCCGAGGGCTATTATCAATACCACTTGTTTGAGGAATTTTCCAAAAAATTATGAGAATTTATCAACGAATGAGGGGAATTCGTTTAGAAATTTTTTGCCATTTTTCATTTCTTTATATATTTTTTATGAATTATACGTTGGCCTACTGCGATATCAGTTAATTATTTCAAAAATTATTTGATAATTTTTAATATTCCAGTAGGCCAGACGTATAACTATTTGTTATTAGTATAATTCAAATGTTATTGGTGAAATTGAATGATGTCATTATATTTTCGGGAATTTCATTGGGTTAAATTAAAATAAAACTAAGGCAAAAAATATTCAAGCTAATTGTATAACTATGACGATAAAATCTAACTGACTATTGGATTATGGAATTTTAAGTAGAAAGCTTACTTTGATAAAAAAATTTATCTTTAAAATAATTTTTACAAATTAATATGTTTAAACGTAATTATGACAACAAAATATAGGGTTAAAAAGTGACACTTTACGATCGCAAATTACAGTAATAACTAGTGTTTCCAATTATCCGTGATTTTAACTATCCGGATATCGAATAGTATGTAAAGTAGTTATCCGGATATCCGGAAAATAATCCGGATAATGCCTTTAATGAAAACAATAGTTTTAAAAAATTAAAATCAAATCAAAAGCAATCAAAATTTATTTTCATTTGCAAAATAATATTTAAAAAATACAAGAGCGTTTAACATTGGAAGCTGCAAACGATTTCTAGTTTTTATTAGCTTTTCTAGGTTAGGAATGAGTGTTTTACATGCGCTATATAAATTAAATTTCTTGTCCGGCAATGAATAATTATTTGAACGAATAACTTTACTATTTTCGATTGGTGAAATCGTATTTTTCAATTGCATGACTAATGTACATTCAGTGAGTTCGGTCGGATTTGGAGAATTTTCATTTTCCTTATCTTATTGACCTGCCATTATTAACTAAACATTTTCGGATGTTTTGGTATCCGGAAACAAACTTTTTATTAACTTTTTTGCATAAATGATAGCTGATGTTTTAGAAACATAACTAAAATCGTTAAAATTATCATATCGGGATAATGTTGAATCCTGCTACAACATCATCATTAAACTAGTTCAACATTTTTCCTTTTGTTAATAGACTGTCTTAATGTGATTAACTTTAAATATTTATAAATTACTCAAAATTGAACTGTAAATTATGACACGGAAAAATACTGTTTTTAGTTTGTAAATATAAAACTGCATTCCAATAGAATGCTAAATGGTCTCCAAATTCTAAATCGTGCTAAATTTAAAAATTTAGCATGATATCGTTCCAATTTATTTCTTCTAAATAATTATAAATTTGAACACCGGTGACAAAAATCATATAATTGTTATTGAGTTGTTTGCATTAAAAACTAGAAAATAATTTATAGTTTCAAACATCAAAGTGAATAAATAATTAAAATAAATAAATTTTCTCTAACGGAAGATGACCAAAAACTGATTTGATACACAATATTCAATAATATATTGTTCTGATATTTAATAATACAAAAACATTAAATTTTATAATAGAATTTAAAATTCTTAACAGTTTTGAAATTTTAAAATTAAACTTGAAGTTAATGTTTAACTGTCAGCTCAAGTACAAACACGCATGGAGGGATCAGTTTTTATTTACGCATGGAGGGATCAGTTTTTATTAATTTGTTAATTTTTTTCTATTTTTTGATCCACGGGTGTGACAACCCAGCGTACTCCAGTCCCTGCTATTGGCATATGAGTTAACGTGAGATATCGCATACCACTGGCAATAGCAGTGAGATATCACTAGCCAAGGTGATATCTTAGGGGTGCTGGCGGATGAACTGCATTCAGTCAACGGTAGCACTCTTAATCTTAGCTAATGAATATTCCTTGATGCTGGAACGCTGTAGCTTGCTAGAAGAAACGAGCCTTCATATAACTATATATCTGAGCTTTAATCATTGAAAAATATACTGCGTCCCATAATCAAGGATTATGCCATTAGCTGGACTATTGGCAAACCAATTTTAGTTTTGTTCCTGCAAATTTTTAAAACAAATTTGCTTTTTATCTCTTATTTTATTTTTATTTTCCCTATCCTATCACGAAATATTGGCCTATGTCATATTTTATATGTGATAGGATTTATGGTTTAGTTATCCATTATTTAACAAAAAAATATTAAAAAAAAAAAAAAACAGATTTGCGTCCATTAACATCCTTTGAACGCATGTTGTTGTGGGACCTTGGTCTTAAAAGGTTTTTATGTGTTGTTGTGACACATATTGTAATGCCTACTACACATCACATTTTAATAAAAAAAAAAAATAAGTCTACAATGCAAGTATTGGATTTAGTCAACTTGAAAATGTGCTAAATCGTTTTAGTATTGCGGAAACCAATTAGCATTCAATTGGAACCCAGTCTAAATTACACTTCTAAAAATTCAAAGTCCAAAACAATTGCTGGAATGGTAATTCTAAGATCAACAAAACGAAATCGTCTATTATGAAAAAATTAGTAGTAGCTGATTAAAATTTTTAAAAAGGTAAATAGCGCAAATAATTTTTTTTTTGCTTTAATTTAGTTATCCGGATATTTTTTGTGAATTAACCGGATATCGGATAGCAAAATTTTTACGCATTATCCGGATAATTTCAATCCGGCTTAAACCGGATTGGAAACACTAGTAATAACGTAACAATTTAATATATAAGCGAATAAAACAGTACATTATTTAATTAGGAGCTAAAGTGTTACGTTTTTGTTAAGTCTATAGTTTGGCGACCGATTTTTGGGACGCCGATAGGCGGCAATTATAGACGAATCACCAAGAGTCACTTACGCTCCGAATTAAATATATTATTTTTTCTGTAAATATTTTCTAAATTTTTATGAATACGTCCAATTTTTGAAAACATGGCGTTACTTCACAGCCGGTTTGATTACATTTCAAAAAAGTAAAACTTTAACATCACTTTAAAATTGTATAAAAAGATTCAATTTTTTTTCTCCATTTTGATATGTTTTTAATTACAACCATAAACCTACAAATTTTTCTAACACTAGAATTGACTTGAACGACTAGTTGGATGACTGCATAAGAGCATCGGATGATATAAAAGCTGAAGAAGTATGGAATTCTGCTCAATTTGGTTTCACTCATCTGGCACGAGAAAGCCTTGGTGTTTCGAAAGGCTGCCTCAACATTAAAAATGAATGTTAGTACTGGAATGATTCGGTAAAACACGCTGTTTCAGAGAAAAAGCAGGCATACATTGCATGGCGTAAAGAAACTGGCGGAAGAAGAGAGAAGAAGAAACTGGCGGCGGCTTCTGTATCGGAAGCAAAAACGATAGCTTGCCAGACATTTTACGATGCTTTGGAAATGACTGAAGGACAAAACACGCTATATAAAATTGCATCCAAGAGAAGAAACGATTGTTAAGATATCAACTCACCAAAGTTTATTTTTGATGAAAACGAAACCTGCAAATAAAGCAGATTCAAGAAAATTTGGAAATTATCGAGGCATCAATTTGACCTCTCATACTATAATGAAAATATGGGAAAGAGCCATTGTAAATCGATTAGTGGAAATACTCCAGCCTAAACTACATCCCAACCAATGCAGCTTTGTGAGTGGAAAGTCAACAGCTGACGCTATTCAAGCTCTCCGGATACAGATAAAAAAACATCGTGACGCCAAGAAAAATCTGCATGTAATATTCATAAATCTCGAAAAGGCATTTGACCGAGTGCCGAGAATTGTCACATGGACTGCACTAAGAAATCATGGTGTTTCAGAGTATTATGGGATGTTGATTCAAGATATATACCATAATTTGACAGTTAAAGTAAAATCTACAGCAGGAACAATAACACCACCTCCCAGTAAACGTCGGCGTACACCAAGGTTCATAGTAGTGATCCATCACCTGACGCCAAATATTACTGAGGCTGTGCTGTAAATACTGTTATTATGACAGGATGACATTCTGACACAGTCAGTGACGAATTTGTGCTCCTATAACAAGTGTTTAACAAGTGGTGGAACTTATTGGAACATAATGGATTGCGTTTCAGTAGGTTAAAGACCGAATACCTTTTCTGCCCATTTCACACCTAGAATTATGCTAGGAAATGAAGTATTACCGTCCTGTTTCACCTTTAAATATCTAGGCTCTGTAGTGAACAGTGATGGCAAATGTAGTCAAGACTTCAACCATAGGGTTAGTGTAGGACGGCTTAGATGGCAACAGAATAGTCGCATATTCTGTGATAAAAAGATGCGTAGAAAGCTTAAAGGTAAACTATACTCAACGGTTGTCCGCCCTGCCCTGACCAACGGTGCCAAATGTTGGAGTTTTTACGAGAAACACTAGCAGAAATTGAAGACTACTGAAATTAAAATGCTGAGGATGAGCCTTGGTGTAACTAGAAAAGACAGACTACGATATGATCATATAAGGAACGAACTGAATATCCAAGAAAACATTTGGCAGAAGATTGAAAAGGAACCCGTTAAATGGTTCGAGAGCATAACTGAAAAAGAAAAGACAAATGTTATTAAGAAAGTTTTAGTTACGCCTGTTACACAGCGTCAAACTCGTCTCAGAACTCCGAATAGTTGGCGTCAACAAATGCAAAACACCAAAAACTTTTTTAATAAGAGAAGAATCCTGCGATCAAATAATGCTAACCCTTCAGATTAAGCGACATCATAAAGAAGGAATTTTAAAATTAATTTATAATTTTGAAAAAATAAAGCATAGGAAGAAGAAGAAGCAATATTTTCTAACGACACGAACAAATATTTAAGTTATGTTTTTCTAAACTTGATAGCTTTAAGAGCGAGAACTGGGTGAACTGCAGAAGCATATGGAAACCCCTTAACGCATATCCTATTACTTCCATAAGGTTAACTTATTTATCAACATTGTGATGTCTGTTTTCAGTATTGGTATAGATTTCAATTCAATAAGACCTACATTTCTCTTAGTGAAAGAAATACAATAATTTGACCCTTCAGTATTTAACTGATCAATTTAATAAATGATACAATTTATTACATATTTCTGTAAAACTATTAATTTTAAATTAAAAAAAAAATAAATTGAATTTTTTTAAATCTCGGTCAGTAACGACAGACATAAAAATAATTATGTTTGATATATTTCTTATTATGTTATTGGAATTTTTAAGACAGGAAAAT
The DNA here is from genome assembly GCA_963693315.1 of Diogma glabrata. NCBI lineage: Eukaryota > Metazoa > Arthropoda > Insecta > Diptera > Cylindrotomidae > Diogma > Diogma glabrata. The sequence goes on from OY856186.1 coordinate 351,565,859, forward strand.
GAAGAAATTGATTCTGCAATAAATAAGAATTTATAGTGAATTTTTACTGTATATTTTTTTTGTGATCGTGTTTGAGGTGTGGAAAGAAATTTTAACTTCATCAATTAATTGAAATCTTGAATTTCAGTAGTTTATTTATTTATTATTTAATGGTATTTGAATTATTTGGAACAGTAGGAAATTGATGTGTGTCGTTTGGTATGTTGTATTCTAGACCAGGACAACCGGTGCTTGGTTTGATTAGCTAAAACTACTATATCGTTTGCGATTCTCAAAAATATTGTGGTTTTTTTTTCAAAAAAATTTTAGTCATATTTTTCTGTTCGATTCTCAAAAAAAACTGGAAAAATAATTTTTATTTTTAAACTATTTAAAAATCATTTACAAACAAAATATGGAGTTAGTTGTGTTGAATTATCACTAGTATTATTCTATTATTTTTCTGTTTTTTAACTACCTCTCCTCCATTTAAGAATTGCATACTTAAATATTTTATTTGAATCCTTTCACGTTGAAAAAACCTGAAGTCAATTTAGGGAATTAAGTTTAGTTTTAAAATCTACCACCCTGCATTGGTGCATTGAAAATATCGATTATTTGTTAATTCTTTAATCTGTTTTGTTTTTCAATGTTATCAGTATTGATTTTGTGACAAAAGTAATCACACAAGTTATTGTTTTTAAATCGACTGTATAATTAACAACAAGTATAATTAAACCAAAAAAATCAGCTGTATTTTCAGCACGTTCCTCATTTTATGATTTGTAGTTTAGCCTTCTTTTGAAAAATGTGTAGACGCTTCTTTTTATAGAAATCAAATTTTATAGAATGTCAAAATTAGAACAATTAAAAAATTTAATAGTGTGAATTGTAAAGAATTTAAAGTGTTTGAAATAATAATTTAAGTATAATCAAAACCACCGATATCGTAGGTTTCGGTATAATTGAAAATATTTAATAAATATTATTATTTATTAAGTATTTTCTGGTTGCATACATGTGCATAACGTCTTAAGTTGTTTTTAATATAGTGTAGATTAAAAACAACTTAAGACGTTAACTTTTAAACTCTTATAAATTAAAATATTTGCAACATAAATTTACAAATTTCTAGTAGAGGACGGATGTAGAAAATGCTAAGTTTTCTATTCGTCGAAGATCACCAAAAGTTGTCGGTATTGATTTTAGGAGAGTAACATAATTACACAATTGTAGTAGTTTTAATCATGTAAACCAATAGAAGATTATTTTAATGATGTTTCTCGATCTTTATTTCACGATCGTTCATAAAATCTTATAGTGTATTCTTTTCGGCTGTACTGAACAAATTTCAGTACAGTTCCAATTCCGAATTATTTGTTTGTATTGAAATGCATTCCAAAAGAATACAAAATTCAATAATTCGGTGTTCGAACTTGTTCGGTACAGCCGAAAAGAAAACACTATTAATGTAACTTTCTTTTGGAAAAATGTAGAAAGCTTCTCTTATAGAAACAAAATTCTTTGAGATATCAAACTGAAGGCTAGAAAGAGCAACATCGGTGAAAGACTAAACATTCATAGTTGAGGGAAACAAAACTTCATCTTCTGCTTGTTGTATATTTAATTATTTTCGTAAAAACAACTTATGGTTTTCTAATCTACCAAGCAAAGCAACCGTAATTTTAAGATCACAACTATTTTATAAATATCCAAGGTACTAAATAGCGTAATTCATTATATGGTTTCAGTTATTTCAATTTCAATCGTAACCATGCTCTATTAACATTTTAAAATGTTATAAATCTATACGCAATTCAAGTCCATCAAGTGATCACAATCAATAAAATCGATCGGTGTAATAGAAAACATGTAAATAAAAATGAGTAGCGACGACTACGACAATTAACCTACAATTTTTTTGCAATCATACGAGTATGCACAAGATTTTTTTTTTTTCTATTTTGAAATTTAAAAAAAAAGTTGTGTGATCTTGCTTTTAATTGATATTTCAATATCGTATATAATATTCTCTGGCTAGGATATTTAAGAAATCGCATTTTTTATGATTATTATTATTTATTCCGAAGATCATCGCAAAAATGTCATCGTTTGTTTGTTTTTCTTCTAAAACTAAGAAAAGACAATAAAAACATGCAATAAAATTATGGCGTCTTGAGATAAAAAGTTTTGTTATATTTTTTCATTCACAAAATAGTTTTACAATTAGTATGATCATAACGTGATCTTATTACAATTTCATGAAAATGGTTTTGACTTGATTATCTTTTAACGACTGTTATATTTTTTATTTAATTTATGGTATATATTTAACATGATCTTCGCATTCATCAACACGCATTTTAAGGTTCTCGAATTATAATTTTTGTGATTTTTATAGCTTTTGCTTTTTGTCATTACACTTTTTTATGATCGAAAAACAGAAAAGAAAAATAATAAAAATACTTGATTCAAGAATATTATGATCATCGGGTGGTTGTATCGTGACTTGATTAAAATTAGTGTAGTTATATTTTTCTAGACGACAAAAGTACGTTTTCATTATGAGAATATGTTTGTATTTTATTTTTAAAAATCGAATGTTATGGAGTTGATTTAAAAAAAAAAACTAGTAGGGTAGGGTGTGACCATAGCGGCCACGCCAAGAACTTCCCGTTAAGTTAAATAGGTAACATGAAGATATTTTCTTAAAACTTTAATAAATTGAAATTCGCTTTCTAAGACTTGCAATTAATCGTCATTTTTTCATCTTTTGGTTACACTGGAAAGAAGATTTTCATTGCACCATATATTTAAAAAGAACTAGCGGTGGAGTCTACTTAAAGTCTACTTTGTCAACGTTGCTAAATTTTTTTTGATTTTTCTCAAAGAATATCACCATTTTTAGGGTTCTGTACTTTGAAAAAGTAAAAACGGTACCCTATTGGTGAGACTTCGGTGTCCGTCCGAATTTCTACATAATCGATTTTCTCAAAAACTATAAGTGCTATCAACTTGAATTTTTTTACAGTTATACAATGTATTCGTCCACGCCTACTGACAACAATAAAATTATAAATATTATTTTTTATCAATATTTTATGAACATTGATAAGGAGATAGTAAAACAAAAGTTTGTTTTAAGGCATCGAGTTTGGTTTAAAAAAATCAAAAAAAATCCAAATATTTCTAAAAGACATTTCAATGAATTATCGACTGCTTAGTTTTTAAGGGGCTGGGCTGTAGGTTATGCCAAGATATATCGATTGTGACCATTGAAGTTGAAATCGGATCATCCGTTGTGAGAGAGCGTTGGACAAATTTGTGTCCACATACATACATACTGCCAGCTAAAAATAGCCTAAACAGCTTCAGGAGGTCTTGAAACGTAAAGATATTATAAAAATTTCGATTTCAAAAATCGACCCAAAACAATAACTTTTCATATCGGGAAGTTAATAAACAGTTGACCAGGCAATCTACTCTCGAACCTCTGACCTTTTTGTCAAATTTAGAAAATATCTCAGGTTTTTGATATTCAAGTAAACCCGGATGCTGTTGCAGCTCATTTACATACAAAAGTTTCATCCAGATATCATTCGTTTGCATAAAGAAAATAACACGTAGTTTTTTAACATTTTGTTAAAAATCTCAAAAACTAAGATAGCAATTGTTTATACAAATGTCATTATAAATGTCTGACATGGTGACAAACAAAATGGAAGCTTCATGACCTTGATAGCATTATTTATTAATCTTATGATATTTGCAAGAGATGATTTTCAGTTTTTTGGAAACCACTAAAAAACAAATGATTTAATTTCGCTAGAAAAGGACTGGGCTCTACGTTACGACAAGATACATCGATTGCGACCATTTTCGTTAAAATCGACCCATCCGTTGTTGAGAAAGCGTTGGGCAAAAATTCTCCACACAGCGATATACACATACATACACACACACACACACATACAGACTGCCAGCTAAAAATAGTCTAAACAGCTTCAGGAGGTCATGAAACGTAAAGATATCAAAAAAATTTCGATATCGAAAATCGACCCAAAAACAATAACTTCCCATATCGGGAAGTTAATAATGAAATTTTATGAGAATTCAGGGAAAAGCTAGAAACACAACACGGGTGAAACCGTCCGCCGACGACGTTAGTAACATTAGAATACACAGAATACAAAAATTTCAAACACAACTACAGCGATAAACGAAAAAGTTTTTTCGTTGGAAAAAATTTAGATTCTATAGCTAGAAACACAACACGGGCGAAATCGTCCGACGATGGCGTTAGTAACATTATAATACACAGCATACATTCATTTCAAACACAACTACAGCGATAAACGAAAAAGTTTTTTTCGTCGCAGAAAATTTAGATTCTATTTCTAATTTATCGTCCGCGATGATTATTGCCAGATATTAATTTTAATTTTATTTGGCTGCAAGGGTAACTTTTAATGTTATTGTGACAGTGCCGCTAACTGAAAAATAAGATTTTCTGATGTTTTTCGCGTTTCTGAGGTTGTAATCGTTTTGTCAACTGACTTTCAGTTTGTGTTCAAAGTTCGGTTTTATTCATTTATATTTATTCATAATTTGTATTTTGTATTTTATTTTTAAAATTAGTTTTTAGTAGAAAAATTATTATTATTTGTTTATTAGTAAAAATTAGTTATTTTTAAAATTGAAATTTGTGAAATTCATTTTGACAAAGAACAAAGTATTTTAGTTTTTGCAATTTTATTTTTGACAGCTTTTCAGGCTGACGCCTTTGTTGTGGTTACAACAGCGAAATTGTAGACGTTTTTTTTAACGTCCGACGTTATCGTCCGTGTTGTGTTTCTACCTTATTTCTAAATTATCGTCAGCGATGATTATTGCCAGATATCAATTTTATTTTTATTTGGCTGCAAGGGTAATTTTTAATGTTATTGTGACAGTGCCGCCAACTGACAAATATGATATTCTGATGTTTTTCGCGTTTTGGAGGTTGTAATCGTTTTGTTTTGAGTCGTCAACTGAATTTTCAGTTTGTGTTCAAAGTTCGGTTTTATTCATTTATATATTTTCATAATTTGTATTTTGTGTTTTCTTTTTAAAATTAGTTATTAGTAGAAAAACTATTATCATTTATTTATTAGTAAAAACTAGTTATTTTTAATATTGAAATTTGTGAAATTCATTTTGACAAAGAACAACGTATTTTAGTTTTTGCAATTTTATTTTTGACAGCTTTTCACGCTGACGCCTTTGTTGTGGTTACAATAGCGAAATTGTAGACTTTTTTTTAACGTCCGACGTTATCGTCTGTGTTGTGTTGCTACTTAAAGTGATGGGAAATATCTATTTATTTTAACAATAATTGTATCCTGAATTTATTACTTGTTTCTTAAAATCTGTGTCTATAAATCGTGTATATACAATATTTAATTTATATGGTTAACATTGACATTACGCGAACTAATGTATACCAGCCACCAAAGTATATAACTGTGAAGCGGCGAAGTGATAAGTTTTGCACCTATAAAGTTAACACCGACTATTTGTTTGGTGATAAAATGAAACAGTTCCTTTTGTTATTGGCATTATGTCAGAAAGCGTCATGGCCAAACGTCAATGTGATTTAATAAATTCGATGGATTTTCCCACTTGGATTAAAATTCCTTGTTGGAGTATTTCTCAATTACGAAAATATGAAGGGGCTGAAATCTAACAGCTCTGAGATATCGAGACTTCGGTCTGTGTTAAGGATTTTGATATAGTTTTTGTCAAAAAACTTTTATGAGGATATTGGTTTTTAGTTTTGGGCAACGATGTATATCAAACATAAAACTGTTTGAGTTTTGGAAAAAGTTTGAACTTTTGAATTTTTAAGATTTGTTGGAATATTTTTAAAATTTAGAAAAAGTTTAAATATTTTATTTTATTCTAATTTTTGGAATATTTTTAGAATTTTGAAAAACTTTAAATTTTTGATTTTATTATAATTTTGGAAAAAGTTTCAATATTTGACGTTGTTATTTTTGCAATATTTCTTGAATTTTGGAAAAAGTTTGAAAATTTGCATTATTAAGAGTTTTTGAAATATTATTAGAATTTAGAAAAAGTTCGATTAATATTATTAAATATTTGATTTTATTCTAATTTTTGGAATATTTTTAGAATTTTGAAAAAAAAAAATAGAATTTTTGAATTTTATATATATATTTAGAATTTTGAAAAAAGTTTCAATTTTTGATTTTGTAAGAATTTTTGGAATATTTTTAGAATTTTGAAAAATTTTAAATTTTTGATTTTATTATAATTTTTATAATTTTGGTATAAGTTACAATTTTTGATTTGGTTATAATTTTTGCAATATTTTTAGAATTTATGAAAAAAGTTTTAATCTTTGATTTTGTAAAAATTTTTGAAATATTTTTAGAATTTTGTTTGAAAAAAGTTTGACTGTTTGAACTTTTTGTTAAAGTATGTATGTATATGTATTTTTTATACAGGTAGTTTAGATATGTATTACAAAACTAACACGAAACATAAATACGTTGTCGGAAAATTATAACAGATCATAAATTAACATAATTTAGTGAAAAGATTATACAATCAGAAAACTACTCCATAAAGCGTTTCGAGAAAACATTTCAAAATCACAAATTCATATTTCTTTCAAAATTCCAAAAATATTGTAAAATAAAAAATTCAAACTTTATTCAAACAAAATTCTAAAAATATTTCAAAAATTATTACAAAATCACAGATTAAAACTTTTTTCAAAAATTCTAGAAATATTCCAAAAATTCTTACAAAATCAAAATATTGAAACTTTTTCAAAATTCCTAAAATATTTCAAAAACTTGAATCAAATTTGTTATTCAAAGATGTGCATGTCCAATTTCATTTTCAATTACATTTTCAGCAAACTATTCAAAAACCTTCAATTTAGCGATTCGAGAAGATATTACAAAATCACAAATTCATATTTCTTTCAAAATTCCAAAAATATTGTAAAAATTATAATAAAATCAAACTTTTTTCAAAATTCTAAAAATATTACAAAAGTTATTACGAAACCAAAAATTGAAACTTTTTCAAAATTCCAAAAATTATAATAAAATTTAAAATTTTTCAAAATTCCAAAAATATTCCAAAAATTCTTACAAAATCAAAAATTAAAACTTTTGTTGAATTTCTAAAAATATTGCAAAAATTATTACAAAATGAAAAATACAAACTTTTTCAAATTCCAAAATTAATTTCAAAATTAAAAAATTTCCATGTCCAATTTCATTTGCAATTGCATTTACGTCATAAAAACAGCTGCATTTTTATTTCCAAAAAATTGGCTAAAAAAATAAATGAAATCATTTTTTGACAGGCTTGACATTATTTTTTTGACAAACTTGTAGTGCCATAATTCTCTATAATTATAATAATTTTCATGTCAAAATTGGGTAAACAAATAAATAAAAATCTTTCTTTTGACACACTTGACAACATTTTTTTGACAGAAAACTTATAATGCAATAATCTAGATTTTGGTCTCACATACCAATCCAGACCATCAAGATTTCTACAAATTCAATGTTCCTACTCGTAATCTCTTAAAATGAAAGTTTTTTAAGCAAAAAATATGCAAATTTCCTTGTTTTGACACACTTGACGATTTTTATGATACACTTTCGGTACAGTTATCGAACACATCGTCCTTTCGGCTCTTCCCATTGAGTAAACCTATTTTTAGAAAAAAAAATTTCAAATCCGTCCAGCGGTTTTCTAGATTTCGTCGGTTATGACGGCCGGCAAACAGACATACATTTTTTTTGCTTTTTTAGAATCAGTAGGTCCTAAAACGTCGAGAAATGCCAAAAAAGGGGGTAAGAATTTCACTTTAAGCTCATGAATGTAATACTAAGGTCTTTCAGACCGAAGTAATAATATATCGCTTTATTTGATACGCATTCGCTCGGTAAAAAATGTATGTATATTCTTTATAGCCTTACATCGCATCCCTGCATAACAAACGAAAACAACTTTATTTATTGATAACCACGCCATTTTGTGTGGACAGGTTAGTTTTATGCGGATCTTAAATTTCAGTGTCATAAGGTTTATAGTTTATGAGATACTCGATATAATGGAAACATTCATGTATATTCAAAAACAAACAGCATATCAGTCAGAAATATCTCCAAACCAGTAAAAGCAAGGTTCTGAGAGCTAAACAGCCTGTAGGGTTAATAATGCGCAGTACCCAGAAAATATAGAAAGTGACCGAAAATAAATTTATAAAGTTCAGAACCAGATCCATCATACTATATAATTCAGTTAACAATAAAACATTAGTGTGGCTTAAAACATTCACCAAAGCTATTTTGTCTGGACTTAAAAGTGTTCAATACGTTATAAGAAGTACAGTTTCTTTCGGATTTGAAAACCTCGATTTGTGTTCAAAAATTCGGTGCAAAGTTTCTTGTTCGGTTAGCAATGGCAGTGTGATTCTCAAAATTTGCCATTCGTGGCTTCTGTTTTATAAATACGTAAGTTTTTACTATTTCTATACCAGAGTAACCATGCTTGAAATAATGACAACGAATTCGTTCTCAGATACATGAACCCACAAAATTTGCCAAAGCCGATCTAGATATTGCGTAAAAAGTAAGCCGACGATGGCAGATTGTTTTACCTACGAAAGGAAAATATTTGCCATAAAAATGCAAAAAGCACTTTCTACAGTTATAAAATGTTTTAATTTAAATATTACCGAGCTAATAATAAAAAAGCGGCATTTGCATAACATTGTAAAATAAGGTTGCAAAGCGTCCCGATTTTGGTTGAATTGTCCCGACTTGTAAAGAAAAGTGCCGCGTTCTAATTAATAGTCTAATTAAAAAATTCTTTATCCAGATTTGTTACACTCATTTCCATCAAATAATTGGCAACCGATTAATCGGTGTCGGCCGATAAAGAAAGCCGATTAATCGGTAATCGGCAATCGGCAAGATTCCTTATCGGTGCAACCTCACTTCTAAGCATTGCGTCTGCCACCTATCCGATTAAGCATATTATGAAATTGATATGCTCCGATTTTTTAGAATAAAATTGATGGAACTTGTTAGTTAAACGATAAGAATGTCAACATTATGAAAAAAAATAAAACAACAAATCAAAGAGAAAAAATGATTTTGTAAAAAATTACAAAATCCGCAAATGAAAACGTGTATGCAATAATTTCATTAAAGAATTTATCTTGTTTTTTTTTATTTTCTACTTTTAAAAACCACTTGTCAAAAATGTAATAAAAATACAACATTAAACTATAATAACATGAATTATTTATAAGTTTTAATAATTTGAAAAATAGTGTGTTGAGTAACGATTACTTTCGTATGCCGTCAGTAAATACAATAAAGTAGATTACATTGTCATATTGTTTTATCTACTAATCGTTGTTCTGCCTTAGATTTTCGATATTTGTTTATTTAAGTTAATTTCACTAATTAAAATCGGTATTTTAAATTTCGGCTTAAATTTATTGTGTCAATTTTCACTTTTATCTTAATATCCATTAGATAAAACGCTTTTTCTACAGCTTGTTTACGATATGACAGCTAGTTTTTTTTTCGTTACGTCATTCATTTCGTATGTAAACAAAAACGATTCTGATTTTAACATTGCTTAACAGTTTTTGCAAAAGTCCTTTGCAGAATAAATCTTTTTCGTGCTCTCCAAGAGAATCCAGTGAACAACCAGTGACTGTTATGATTCGATATCCCTAACCTAAGCAAGGTTTACAATTTTTAGAGCACTTAAGATCTAGCATGTCTCCGATTTACCTAATTATCTTGCAGGTGTTGCGATTTGATCTTCGGCTAAATGTTATGCTTGTTATAGCCTTGGCATATGTTAGTTGTTTCAAAGAGCAAAGCGGCAAGTCTAAAATTTCTTTGTCTGGTATAAAGTCCATGTGTAGCTCATAGTCTAGTAGTTCCATTTGCTTTACATCTGCAAGTGTATTCTGACGTAACTGTGCCTAAGAATCAATATTTATCGATGATCTGGGGGGTAATCTTGTCCAAATATGCGAAGCAATATAGTAGGCTTGCAGATTTTAAAGACCCCGTACCTATCCCGACAAACATAATGTACATTTTGGATGGAGATTTTTTGCACTGAAATTTCTTGACAGTACTATTGTGTGAATTCATAGAATGTGTAATATTTCTATTGTAGTCAACATTCTAAGTCACGAGTGTATAGTCATTATTGATTGTTTCCAATCAATGCGAAAATCAATGATCGAATGATCGACACTTGATCAATTATTGTCATATATGCGCGCTCGCATATTTGCCAACATTTTGGGAAATTTTATTTTTTCAGAATTTTGTGAGCAATTAAACTCAAGTAACTGTGGAATTAATTTGAATTTTCCCAGTTCAAAGGTATGTTTGGAAATATCTCAGAAAAAAACTCAGTTTTTCTCTTTTACGTGTTTCGGTTGGGACTCGAGCTCGTAACCTCATCAGTTCCAAACTGATGAGTTCAATTCATTTGGCAGACACGTTTAACCACTACGCCATCAAGGCGATGATATATCTAAGTTGAAACTTCATCATCAGCTATCTTACTTAAGTTGAATTTGCTTACTTTAAGTTGATTGTTTCCAATCAATGCGAAAATCAATGATCGACACTTGGTCAATTATTGTCAATTATGCACACTTGCATATTTTCCAACATTTTGGGGAATTTTATTTATTCGGGGTTTTGTGAGCAATTAAACTCAAGTAACTATGGAATTAATTTGAATTTTGAATTGGAAAAATTCAAATTAATTCCATAGTGACTTGAGTTTAATTGCTCACAAAATCCTGAATAATGTACATTGTGCACGAGTATATGCACATTTTGGTAACTATTTGTTTTAATATTTCTTAAGGTTTTTTTATCTATTCGAGTGTATATTTTAAATTTAGTTGAAGTTAAAAAGTTTTTGAGTGCTAACGTCATACATATTTGTTTTGATTCAACATTTTTAAATCAGGTAAACGCATGTATACAATATGTGCATAGAACTTTTAGGCATAAATACAAAAATATTTGGTGTATGACTTTTATACATATGTGTAAGATCTTCTACTACGTTATGCATTTCTCCTACACTAATATTTTTGAAAATGTTTTGCCTTATTTTTACTTGAATTTAACCCAATAAAACTATCTAAAAGCAATGATATCATTGAATTTTACCAATCCATTGCAATTACACTAATAATAGGGCAAATATCACGATTAAGTAAATTTTCACAAGCCATATAGAGCGAATAAAAAAACGTATTTTACTTTTTTAAAGAAATATATGAATTAATAGAATTATAAAATAATAAATGTCTTAAAATGATATTTTTTGACATATTCAAGTTTTTTTCCTGCAAAATAGTTTTCATAGTGAAGATATTGTATCTGCCATTTATAATTTTTTATAAATTGTTGTTGTTTATTTGGTTGTTTGTTTATTTTCATTTTTCGATAATATGAATCTTGTTTGACGGCTCGATGGCTTTATAGTAGGCCAGAATAAATAAAATTAATCGACGTATATTGCATAAACATAAAAAAATATAAAGAAATCAAAAATTAGATTGGTTGTCATTAGTTGGAAAAAAATGTTTCAAACGAATTCCCTTCGATCGGTGATAAATTCTCATAATTTTTGGGAAAATTCATTAAGCAAGGAGCACTAAAAATAGCTTTCGATCTACGGTCTCAAGCTATTACCAATCAGCTTGCTTTTGAAATTTTTTACAACAGATTTTTTTGAATTATCACCGTCCTTGGGAAATTTCTACTGATACGTACATTACGATAAATGCTTTACAATTAATTTTTCGCCATTTTTTTAACGATACAATTTAAATTAAAAAAAATCAGAAGTAAAATAATTTAAATATTTGTCTTACTTATAAAAATAATACTAATTTTCCATAGTTTTCCTAATATTATCAAAAAACTAATTTAAATACCAGTAAACCGACATGAACATAGATAAACATGGAATATTAAAAAAAATATAATAATTTTTTAAATCTCTAAAACTAATTATTCAAAGTAACCGTTTGCTTTTCTGTTTGTTTTCATTAGCTTTACTAAAACATATTCTATCGCACATGATTTTAGTTGCAAATAAATTTAAATTCATCAATTTCATATAACGAAGATTTTATTTCATAAAATGAAACTATTATTTTATAAAAAGTTAAATGAAACCAGCCATTTTAGTATATTTAAACATGTGACTGACATTTGTGTTTTACGAAATGTGTATGGCATGGTACGTACATCATATGCTTGACATGTGTTATGCACAATTTTGTGTGTTTTTTTATGACATGTGCAGGGTATGGTGCACACCATATGCATGACATGTGTTATTTGTGCACGAGGATTTTTTATCATGCACATTTCATTAATTTTTTTCAAAATTGTTTTACGGGTATACCAAAATGACCCACCACAGAGGGATTGTGGTATTTCCAAAATTATATAACAACCACTAAATGTCTATACTGTTCATCTAAATGATGAAATCGAACATCTTGCCGGTGAGTATAAAACGTTAATTTGAATAAGACTACAAAATGTAACATTTCTTCAATTTAGGAGATTCGATACTGATATCCATCTTATATCTGACTTTCACAATGTGAAAGCTTACACTTGATCCTGCCTTGATAAAATAATAAAGAAAAGAAATAAATTATGCCAAGAACGTGATATCCAATGACAAGGCATTTCAAAATATTCTTTCAAAAGCAATTTAATTTTGAAATTTGAATTTTGAAATTTCGAAAGTAAGTATGTGACAGACAACTGCCTTACGGAGATAAAATGCTCCGGTAAATACTCGCCAAAGTGCAACTGCAAGAAAATTTAACAAAATTGTTCGTTTGATTAATAAACAAACGTTATTGAACTAATTGCATTGATTCAGTGAACAACTTATTAATAATATGAATGATTTTGTAATATTAATAAATTGTTCATTGAGTTAATGAAATGTATTTCATTAATCGTTGTTAATGAAACGCTATTGTTAAAGCTTTTACTGGGCCAGTTATTATTAACGATATTCCAATAATGGCATAACGTGTTTTCACATAATAAGTCACCTCTTGCACTATCAAAGCTAATTCAAAATGGTTTTCACAAATACAACCAGGCCCTGGGGCCTTTGATCTTCTAATATCAAAATAGTATTGCGTTTGGTTTGTTGATCGTTTTGCGTATAGTGACCTGAAGGGAATCCAGTTCGAAGAAAATTATTCATAATAGAAGCAACGAACCTTCATTTGAAAATTCTGTTAGGAAAAAAGTTATACACAGCACTATACTTATTTCACCACAGAGACTTTAAAATGAAATACATCTGTTTTGAAAAACATGAAAAGCTTATTGGCACGACTATCTGATTCTAGTTTATGTCTGTACATATATATTCTAAGATAATATCACAAACTAATTTGATCGATAACAATCGCTTTTGCATAACTTCAATTAATAATTAAAATTTATAGAATTACTATAAAAACCGTAAAACTATATAACGTTGTAAATTATTTAAACAAGAAAAAAATTGTCACGGACATATAACGTTCATTAACCAATTAAATTTTTTATTTTGTTTTAAAAATTTTAATTTTCAGCCTTACTTTATACTCAAATTTTTACGTTTAACATTTTTTAATCTGGTCTCTCTCCCTCTCGAGAGTTCATTATTATTTTATAATTTGTCTAACATAATTGTTAATTAAAAATTAATTATATTAAAATGGAAATAAAAAAAATTGTGTTATGAATATTTATTAGTTATTAATTATTAACAAAAAAAGAAAAACTTTTATTTGCATTATAAAACGGTAAGTAAAATTATTATATGAAAATTTTTATTAAGGTGTGATTTTGATGTGCAGGTTTATGGTTTAACGAACATTTCTTAGATGTGAATCGAAATCTAATCTTTATTTAATTTTTATTTACATTTTCTGTTAAAGAAAAAATTTGCTTTTGTCTGTAGAGTTTACTTTGTATATAACTTTGTATGTATATGTTTGTCAAAAGTCGTTTAAGCATCGATGACATAAAGATAGTTTAAAAGTTCTAGTTTGAAAGCTGCCGAGTTGATTGTAAAGATGTAAGCCTATCAAATTTTTTGGAATAGTTAGTCAGTGAACATGATTACACAGTACAGCAGCAGTGTAAATTCGCTAGCAAGTAGGTTGTAAACTGGCTCGAGTTTTTTGTATTGATTGACCTATAATGATTTTTTATTTATAAAATATTGTATAAATAGGAGTCCTTATTGTTGACGTTTTCTATGTTTTATAGCAACGAAATTGTTTTTTTATGGAACGTGATGTACTACTTAAATTTTTTCAAAATTAAACGCGATACGTATAATTTAAATAAATAAATAAATTGAATTTGGATATCAATATTTCAAGACTATATGTGTTTTTGTGATCTTCGTGTGATATTTTGTGACCTCTAAATAAATTACAGACTGAAAATTTAATAGTTTTAAGCTAATTGAAAAGTTATCATAAAAAATTGCAAAGAAGCCTCCCTTACCGACCTTAAGTAAACATAAGAAACAGGTTTCTTTATAAAGGCTATATTTTTTTAAACGAGAGTTTCTCACAATAAATAAAGTTTGCATGTCAAGTAAAAAAAAGTTCGCAACCAAAGACCTATTTTATACACAAACCATTTCTCATCATAAAATCATTATCATAAATTCATAATAAACAAAAACGGTCAACAACACATAAATGAAAATCTTTTTGTCCATACCATCATCCTAGCTATCATCCATTATCTGTTACATAAAAAACACAAACAAAAAACTGTCATAATATAAGATTTCGTTCATCATTCATGTCATAATTTTCTTTGAGATTACTTATAATATATTTTTTATCCATTTTGAAGAAAATTCATTTATCATTTTGATTATTTTTCAAATAAAATGGAATTACGTCAAATTTGTATTTTATTTTTGGTAAGAAATAAAACAAAAATCTACTCCTGATAAGAAATAAAAATAAAAATGTTGTTTATAAATTTTTATTCTATTTTTTAATTGAACTCCGCCCATATAATTTGTTGTTTTATTAAACAATAACCGCGCCTCTTATCATGTTTTGTTTTATTTCTCAGCGTCCAACCAATACAAGTTATTTCGACGATTTTTTTTATTTTTAAGAACAAAAAATATAGATGAAACTGATCCGAACTATCAAGATACGGACCAGTTGCAGTATGTTGAATTCAATATGTGAATTCTTTTTTTCTTTAATATTTTTATTTTATTTGTTTCTATGGTTTGGATTGTGGTGGATACAAATTTTTTTATAAAACCGTGTTTATTGTTGTATCATCTTCGTTCTTTGATTATGCGCAGAATCTTGTATTTGATATCTTAAAAGAACATGTGACAAAATTTTCAGTATGTTGTTAATTTTGGATCGGCAATGATGAGATTTTTCATTATTCGTAACATATATCTTTTGAACATCACTGGGTAAGGGATTTGCATCAAGTTAGAGTTAAACCTGTTAGAGCTCACTTTACTTTGTGTAAAAATGTAAAGAAAAATTGATCAAATGTAAGGAAAATCATTTTCGCGATTCATTTGAAATATGATATTTGTTTCAATTACAGGATTTCATTACGTTATTATTTCAGTTGAATAAATACGCTTAAACTCTCCGCCTCCAAATACAAACAGGAACGGATGAAGCTCCTGTCATTCACTCATTGAGTTTTCCATTTGATTGTTTGTTTTTGTTAAAAAAAGACGAAAGATTTTTATCTTAGGACAAAAAGAGCATGATTTGCACCATACCGTAAAACACCATAGCGCATATAAGCACACAAATGTTAGCCAAATGTTTCACGAATAATAAAACACGCAGGGAAATGAAATTTATTTAATAATAATAATAATAATAATAATACAGAATGAAAGAATGGAAAAATTGAAAAAATTTATTTACCTGTACTAAAATGGCTGGTTTCATTTAACTTTTTATGAAATAATGCTTTCTTAATATTGAATTGGAGAACTCAAATTTATTTGTATATAATATTGTGTGCGAACGAAATACTTTTAGTATAGGTAATGAAAACAAACACAAAAAACAAACTGGCACTTTGAATAATTAATTTTAAAGATTTAAAAAATTAATTTTACTGCTTTTAAATTTATTGTTTATCTTTTCTGGTCGGTTTACTGATATTTAAATTAATTTTTTTATAATGTTAAGAAAATTAACATTATTTTTATATGTAGGTCAAATAATTAAATTTTTTGATTTCTAATTTCTTACATTTAAATTGTATCATTAAAAAATGGCAAAAAATGACATACTCTTTCAATTAACAACTTAAAAATACGGCCGCTATCTTCATTTGTCGTAATGGACGTTATCAAAAATATTAGTCTAGGAAAGATTTATAACGTATTAGAAGAGTGTGCCCGATAGTTCTATGCACATTTTGTAAACATGTTTGCAGTCAAGGCTCTGTGTTAAAAGTCTTTTTAAAGTACAAAAAAGTATTGGCAAAGAAACTGAAACGGTGCAAGTTTTTATTTCTGTTTTGAAATGTCTTACAAAACATCAACGCCTTGTAGAAAAATTACGAAGTTTTAAACAGACAAATGTTTCTTGATTTTACATCCAAATTTTTTTCATCAACCCAAAACTTTTTAAAAACATTCTACCAAATTTATTTAAATTTTTCATAGAAATAACCAACCTGAAAGAAAACCTCTCTAATTCACCACAAACAAAAAATTAAATTGACAAATCCTTTCGTTAACAAAACCGAAAACGTCTTAATTTATCTGTGAATGAATCACATTGAAATAAAATTCATTCTTCCGTTTAATAATTATCTAATTCGAATCAACATAATTCTTTCCTTTATAACCATAAAATATAAATCAAATCACAACCTTTTATATTTAAACCTAAATATGAACCTCTTATCTCTTTTTTATTTTTAAATAAAAATTAAACAAACTACTGTCAAAATTCCCAACAGAATAAACCACAATAATAATAATAATAATCAAATTTGATTTTGTCAAAAGAAAAACATTAAAATTGCGATTGACATGTCATTTTACAGACCAACGCGCTTCAATAAAAAATAAAATATAAATGATTTCAATTTTTTAAGTTCTTTTGTATTTAGTGGAAATAAAATCTACATACAATAATCATCACACCCCACTTGACGAATGATATACAAACATACAAGATCACATCAAATTTTATCATCGCATTTATACTTTAATAAAAAAAATTCGTGTAATTTAACCAGAGGGAAAGAAGAAGAAACCAAACTTTTTGGTAGAGTGAAATTATGAATGGATAAAGTAATAAAAATATCCTAATTATCATACACAAAGGAAAGCATAATTAGAAATCAAAATCCATATACTCCACCTGAATATTAACAAAAGTTTTAATATTTTTATCATAAAATGTAGAACAATTTTCTGTTAAAATATTTACCGTTTATTTTTCGGAATGTGTACAAAAAGTCCGAGCGGCAAGTATATCCGCTAGAAATAGGTAGATTTCGGGATCAGACAGTTATGTGTGCAATTAGAATCGGATTTATCAGATTACTTTATAAAAAACACTAATTAAAAACAGAAGTATTAAACAAACTTTAAAAATAAACATTATTTTATACAGTTTTTGGGCTCTAAGCCTGTACCTGTACCCCGATATGGCCAATTGTCAAACATATTCAGGAAACTGTTTGCCGCAACATACCCAGAAAATATTTTTAGCGTAAGTGAAAAAATGCGACCGTGAAAGTGCCGCAAAAAGCCGTTGTACTTCACACAGTTTATTGCAGATAGCTAAAGAACCTTTTATTGCAGATATCTGGCTTTTTAAAAAATGATAGAAATATGTTCAAATAATTAATATTTATAAATTTGTTTACATAATTTGCCCCAAACGGCCGTTATAACGCTTTGTTTTTGACAGTTTCAAGGCTCTAGACTCTTAACCTGTACCAGAATATGGCCAGTTGTCGAACTTATCCAAGAAATTGTTTGCCGCAATACGCTCAGAAAAAAATTTTGGTCTAGGTCGAAAAATGCGACCGTGAGAGTGCCGCTAAATTCCGTTATACCTCATATCGTTATATATATATATATATATATGTATAATTTTTTTTTTGTTTTTCCGTCTCCGCTTTACATATATAGTCGTTTGGCATATATGAAATCTACCTAATATATGAAATCTACGTAAAACAAAACAAAATTCCTATAATAACATATGTAATTGGTTCTATATGCAATTTGAATACAAAACAAAAATTCAAAATAAAAACAATACAAATAAATTGAAAAATTGCATACAAATGCAATCTTCGCAATTTTTCTTTTATATATACAATATCTAAATAACCATGAAGAACAAAAATTTGGTTAATTAGATTTGGGGGTGATCATTATGGTTTTATGTTATTAAATATGAATTTTTTTAAACGCTGTGTGATATTAACACATGTTTTATTAAAGTTTATACATATCTGTTATTTTTATAGGAATTTACATGCTTAATTTTACTGTTTAATTAACACTAACTAATTATTCGGTTGGTAAATTATATAATAGCTCCCTAAAATGTTTTTCATATATAGATCCTTTTGAACGCCTATCGCACAAAGGTCTATCAATTTGTTCGAATAGTATTTGCAAGTAAATGTCAACAAAACTAAAACAAAATTCAATATTAATTTTATATAAATTTTCATTGTTTTAATTTTCACATATATTAGGCTTTGTAAGATATGTAAAAGGTTTTTTGTTTAAGCTTATAAAATTAGAGCTTCTAGGGATAGAAAGCTGAAAATTTCTGAGATTATAGTTCAAAAGTTAATCTAAAAGAAAATATGAGTTTAAGCAAAAGAAACTCAAAAATGATGAAGACATGGACGTTTGCGTTTGTTTTTGTTTTAACCGACCCAGGGTCTCAACCTCTGAACTTAAACAATTTATTTTTTAAGTTTTGGATAGATTTATTTACGTATTTATGTTTTGGAAGGTTTTCATTTGTAAGCTTGGTTATTTTCATCTATATCGAGGACAACAAAGTTCAGTACATTTTTAAAACAGCTGATTTTTCAGGAACCTTTTGCGCTGAGGTTTTCATTTTGCAAAAAATGATAAAAAATAGTTTAAATATTTAATATTTATCAATTTTATTTAACCATTATGATTCAAACGGAAGTTATAACGTCTTTGATTATTCGACTTTTAAGGCTCTAGCCGCTTAAATGGTACCCCGATATGGCCAGTTCGCGAACTTGTCCAAGAGATTGTTTGCCGTAATATACACACATAATATTTTTGGTGTAGGTCGAAAAGTGCGACCGTGAGAGTGCCGGATAATTCTGTTATACCTCATATCGTTATATATATATATATATATATATATATATATATATATATATATATATATATATATATATATATATATATATATATATATATATATATATATATATATATATATATATATATATATATATATATATATATATATATATAAATTTTTTTTTCATTTTGATTTTCCGTCTCCGCTTATCATATATAGTCGTTTGGCACCAAAATTTTTCCGAAATTCCGAGATGAAGCACGTTACAATAGGTAGATTTTTATATGAAATCTACCTAAAAAAGGAAAAACCGCATAAATTTGGAAGAACTAGAAGAAAACAACATGAAAATTGAATTTTCATACAATTAAAATTCTTTTAAAAATATTTAAACATAATCATAACAAGGGAGAATGAAAGAACGCAAGAGAGATCGAATAAAAAACAATTGAAGATGAAAGAATTTAAGGAAATTTATTTAACCCTTTTTCATTCAACTGATAATAATAATATAATATGTTGTGAGAAAAATTATTAAGATAATTTATATTAAAATCAACAGATTGAATTTTTCAAGCAAAAGCAAGACAACGGTTTGAAGAGACTGCATTCAGGAGGATGAGGATCTATGTTTATAGTATTTAATTTAAGAGAAATTATTCCATGAATTCTTTAATTTAACTAGACCTAAGAAGTTCTTTAGAGTTTTACTCCTTTTAGCTCTATTACAGCACAAAAACAAAAAAATAACCAAGATTTTATCATAAAAACATAATAACACGATCTTCTTCACATCTAAGTGTGAAACTTACTCTTTTTAGTTTGTTTATTTACCTACTCTATCATAGAGTGCGTAGTTTTTATTTTATTTTCCTATTAGATAAAATTACTCAATTTCCTGTTGCGTGTTATTTGGTTTTTGTTATCTTCAAATATTTATTAAGGTGTTATTCAGTTATAGTGGCAACACTTTAAAGAAAGAAAATTAACAATGGAATTTGTTTACATCGCACTCCATAATCGTTACAATATATATAAAAAATGAGAAATATTTTAAATAATTTTTTATTTATTAAAATTAATTTTTATTTACTTGTTGATGATGTGCGATTACTTGCTCGAAGAAATGGACCTCTATATAACTCTATTTATTATTTTAATCATTAAGAATAAGAGTGCTTCACCTGAATGAAGAGTATTCCACCAGCTGGATTATTAGCAACATAGTATTAGTAATGTTTTTGCAAATTCAAAAAAAATGTTTAACCTTTTATTTTGTTTCTACTGCCTACATATTATCTTAAAATATTGGCATATATCATATACGAATTTTCTTCGACCTATGATAAATTCTCTTCATTTTTTGGAAAATTATTTTGGATTATTTGATTAAATTTGATAGTTTCTTTTATTTTATATGAAATCCTAATTATATATTTGGGTTATTAACTATTTGTCCTGGTTGAAAGTTTCAGAAAAATAGACGGGTGGTAGCAAATTTGAAAAGTTGATCTAGTTATCTCTATAGTGGAATATGATCAGAATTGGCATGTTTTCTGTACATAAGGGTTTTTAAAAGAAAAATGCAGCCTTTAAACAGCGTGACTTTTAATAATGCAAATATTTTGTTTTGCAGCCATGCCATCGTTTAAAAAGAAATCCAAAGATCCCGTTATGCAAAATTTATGAAGCTCTTTATTCCGTACTATCCCGTCCATCCCGTACTATAAACATTTTAACTATAAACCGATGGTATATAAAAATTTTTTATGGTTTTGGTCGTATAATTTGCAAAATTTTGTGCAACCATTTAATTCAATTTTGGCTGAGTTTAATATTATATAGTAGACATACAACAGTCATTACTTGGGTCTGAAAGACCTAAGTATTACATTCATAAACTAAAAGTGAAATTCTTAACCCCACTTTTTTTGGCATTTGTCTCGACGTTCTAGGACCTACTGATTCTAAAAAAGCAAAAAAAAAATGTATATCTGTCTGCCGGCCTGCCGGGGGTCCGTCCGGCCGTCACAACCGACGAAATCTAGAAAACCGCTGGACGGATTTCAAAAGTTTTGGTTTCTAAAAATAGGTTTACTCAATAGAAAGAGCCGGAAGGACGATGGGCTCGATAACTGTACCGGAAGTGTGTCAAAATAATCGTCAAGTGTGTCAAAACAAGGAAATTTGCATATTTTTTGCTTAAAAAACGTTCATTTTTAGTGATATTGAGTGACTCTTTAGTGATATTGAGGAACAAAGGATGTGGAGAAATCTGAATGGTCTGGATTGGTATGTGAGATTTAAAACTAGATTATTGCATTATAAGTTTGTCAAAAAAATGTTGTCAAGTGTGTCAAAAGAAAGATTTTTATTTATTTGTTTACCCAATGTTTTGGAAAATAATAAAATTAATTATTTGTTTGACATGAATTTTTATTATTATTATTGAGAATTATGGCATTATAAGTTTGTCAAAAAAATGTTGACAAACGTGTCAAAAAAAGATTTTTATTTATTTTTTTACCCAATTTTTGGAAAAATAAAATTAATTATTTGTACGACATGAAATTTTATTATTATTTTTGAGAATTATAAGTTAGTCAAAAAAATAATGTCAAGTGTGCCAAAAGAATGATTTTCATTTATTTTTTTAAGAAAAAAAAAATAAAATAAGTTATTTGTATGAAATGAAATGTATAAGGAACCTAAAATTATTATTATTGAGAATTTTATTGCATTATAAGTTTGTCAAAAAAATATTGTCAAGTGCGTCAAAAAAATGACTTCATTTATGTTTTTAGATAATTTTTTGAAAAAAAAAATTTAGCTGCTTGTTTAGGTAAATATAATTGAACATGGAAATTTTTGAATTTGTTATAGTTTGTGAAATATTTTTGGAATTTTGAAAAATTTTTAATTTTTGATTTTATTATAATGTTGGAAAAAGTTTCAATTTTTGACACTGTTATAATTTTTGCAATATTTTTAGAATTTTGAAATAAGTTTGAATATTTGAATTTTTAAGAATTTTCGGAATATTATTAGAATTTAGAAAAAGTTTCTATTTTTGATTTTATTCTAATTTGTGGAATATTTTTAGAATTTTGAAAAAAAAATAGAATTTTTGAATTTTATATATATTTTTAGGATTTTGACATAAGTTTCAATTTTTGATTTTGTAGGAACTTTTGGAATATTTTTAGAATTTTGAAAAATTTGAAATTTTTGATTTTATTATAATTTTTATAATATTGGAAAAAGTTACAATGTCTGATTTTGTTATAATTTATGCAATATTTTTAAAATTTTTGAAAAAAGTTTTAATCTTTGATTTTATTTAGTTTTACAATATTTTTGGAATTTTGAAAGAAAGTGAATTTGTGATTTTGAAATATTTTCTCGAAACGCTAAATGGACGGGTTTTTGAGTAGTTTGCTGATTGTATAATCTTATCACTAAATTATGTTAATTTATGATCTGTTATAATTTTCCGACAACGTATTGATGCTTCATGTTAGTTTTGTAATAGATTTCTAAACGGAGATTAAAAAAAATACATCGCTGCCCAAAACTAAAAATCATGTCCCCATAAAAGTTTTTTGCCGAAAACTACAGTAAAAGCCCGATTATCCGACATTCAATTATCCGAATATTCAGTTAACCGGAACTTAAAATTTTAGAATTTTTTCCTCTTTTACAAGAAAAATGTTTTTTTTGTTTGGCAATTAACAAGAAAAATTTTAAAATATTCTTATTATTTATTTTATTTACATATTTTTGTATTTGTATAAAATATTATTTGCAATCTATGGTATAAACAACTGGAAATACACATACAAAAATAAATTTCTAGTATTTTATTTGCAAATCTATTAACGAGAATCCCAATAATAGTATATTCTTCAACGATGCCAAAAACAGCATATTTTGAAACGAGAGGACAGTTTACCAGCCGAGGCGATAGCCGAGGTTGGTAATGGTCCGAGATTCAAAATATGATTTTCGGCGAGTAGAAGACTGTACTTTTTCTACTACTTTTTTAAAAATTATTATTAATTTTTAAAAATTTTCATTTATAATTACATACAATTCACATTTTAAAACATACACTGTTACAAATTAAAATTCTATATGTGTATTTATATTTCTGCTATTACAAAATAGATGACTCGATATGAATAAATTATCCAATTTTTATGTCAAAGACAAGTTGTCTTTAATTACAAGCCTTATTGTTTTTTTCGTTAATTTTTTACATGTATGGATATGTTATTCATGATGTTATATTTTTATTCTATTTACACTACAAAATCTTATATTATTATTCTATTTACTCTATAAAGTTCTTAAAATCATTAAATAATACATCTTTGAAGGTTTATTGTTTTTGAATTTTGCGTCTAGTAGGCTTATAACTAAAGACGGTTTGTACTTTGTCATAAACAAAATCAAATTCAGATTTCAGATTTCTAAAATAAAAATATCAGTTTTGATTTAGTTTTTGAATGGGTATGACGTTACGTAAATTCTTTATATATTTTAACACAACCTAAATTATTTTACGTAAAATAAATATTTTTTTTCATTTTTGTTAAATAAATAGGTGAAATAATATTTTTTAAAAATATCTTAGCACCAACTGTTTTTTATTATACTATTTAAAAAGAATATATGAATTTTATATATTTAACTATTATTATTTTTACAATTTTAATGTAAATTGTCCGTAAATAATTCAAAAATAAATTAAAGTCATCCTCCAAACAGAGACAAATTAACACTAACAAAATTGTTTCATTCAATCAATTGATTGTCTTAACGGGTATTCTAGGATGGTTTATTCTAGTTAAGAAATTAGAAAATAGATGGCTTTTAAAAAATTACTTTCGTCACTGGGTACGAAAGTAATTCGTATAGGTTATTTTATCACCGGTGACGAAAAAGAAGTTTTCGATTCAATGAACAAACATCGAAAGTAGATTTTTTATGTTGGGTATAGTAGAAAAAATATTTATATTGAGAATAACATGAAATCGTCATAAAATTTCATATACATTCAATTATCCGGAATTTTCGATTATCCGGCATGCTTCAATCCCCGAGCACTCCGGATAATTGGGCTTTTACTGTATATCAAAATTCTTAACTCAGACCGAAGTCTTGATATCTCAGAGCTTGAAATTTCAGCCCCTCCAAATTTTTTCTGGTGGTTAGGTTACAGAATTTCTACCCCAAAAAATAAATTTAAATTAAATAAAACATTTTCGGATTTACCATTGCTTTGTGAGGAAGTTCAGGATATTTTCTTTGCCACCAACAGCAAACCTAGGAAGTGGTTGAAATCATCAATGATTTTTAAAATCTACTGCAATTCGTTGGACGAACACAGATGGTTAAATGTTTATTCCAACACAAAAGCCAATTTGTTTGATACATTTGAGGTATGTAACGCAATACGCAATACGTGGAACATGCGTCGAATCTGGTATAGCTTGCAGTGTATAGTAAATATGGAGAAATGTTTTCAATATATTTTCTCAACCTGATGTTGGAACTTTAAATGGAATCGGCATTTGGCACTATTTGTTGAATGTGGAACTCAATTAAGATTGTAAGCAATAACCGTATTTTTTGGTTACGCTCTGCATTAGATTGGCTTCCTGAGACAAAAATGAAAACCATTGGTTCAACTTATTTTTTTTTTTAAACAAATTTCCGATTCCGGTCCTAATACTGGCTTTGTTCGATTTCATTATTACAATTCCTCTTTTTGAAATTAAGGATCAACAAATCAACTCACAACAAATGAGGTTATGTGGGTAGAGGTTGAAATAACTCTCAGCTTTAAATCACTAAATTTATTATCGGCATTTTTGTGAAGCATGTTTAGCACAGCATTTCATTAGCGTTTAGTGTTTCATTATAGCGTGCTTTTCATTACCCCTTTTAAAAATGCTCACGATTGCGGCTAAAATGCATGCTGTTGTATAGTTCGGCTTTTCTTGCAATACCAGAAATATCCTCTCTTAAGATAGAAAGATGCATTATGTTGACGATGTAAAATACGATGTAGCATGTCCATGCGCTAGTTCAACTATGTCAATAGTTGCATTGCTTTCAGCTGGGCTGATCAATGTGTAATGCTGCGAAATATGCCGTCAGATTGCATTTAGACTTACAGTATTATCTGAAAATAAACAAATCGCTGCGCCTGTTAAAAAGCTGTTTACTGAGGAATTCAACTTCAAACTTCTTGCCTTAACAAACTGATGTCAGCTGATTTTATTTAACCAAAAATTTTTAATTGATAGTTTGTAAATTTGACAAAGAAGTCAAATACAACAAATACAACAACCAGTACGTCTATTCCGGCATTTCCCTGGGAATTGGGAATTGAGAAAAAAGTGCAATAAATGAAATAAAGAAATAGTTTCTAATACGAATTTGTTATTTCCCGCGGCACGGAATACTAGTTATGAAAAAATTACTATTATTACTTTCTCAATTCCTATTTCACGATGTACCGGAATAGGGCTACAGATTGTTAAAATAACGAAGTATCAGAAAAATAAATAAAGCAAAGTTTAAAACCCTTCTTATATCACTCCTTTGTCGTTCCTTCAGAGCAAGTAACCTAAAAATATAACACTCCCAAATAAAGGAACTGTGGCGAACATCGGTAATAGAAATTTATGTGAACTAAAAATTTCGACCATTTACACTAAAAAATTTCATTATATTGTTGTACACAGAGTAATTTTTGATAGTCACAGATAGTCACCCGTTTTTCAGTTTTAAAGAAATTAATTTCTTTAAATGTCCAATCAAGGCAATAACTTATAAAACAACAAAATATTTATATTGCGTGAAAGTTCAAACAAGCAATTGTTTATATTTGGTATAAATAGAATAGAGCAAGAGCCCGCGACGGCCAGACCTTCGTTATTTTATAAAAGCTGAAAGTTTTTCTGCGCATACCCCCTACTCAGGTAGGAACGATTAGCAACAGATGAAGTTTGGATCATGGTGGCTTTGGCAGGGAGCAGGTAACAAAGAGGCCTCCAAAGTTTCGTGAAAGTATAAAAGGTAAATTTTTTATATATTCTTTAGGATAGAACTAGAAGTCACGTCACCCATTGCCAGACACTTACTATCGTGGGAACTCCCTGCCAGATACCCGTAAACTTTAACAAATTGATAAAGTTTAAGGGTGTTAGGCAAGGGGTTGCCACGATAGTAAGTGTCTGGCAATGGGTGACGTGACTTCTAATACCATCCCGAAGGATATATAAAAAAATTACCATTAATACTTTCACGATACTTTGGAGGCCTTTTTGTTACCTGCTCCCTGCCAAAGCCACCATGATCCAAACTTCATATGTCGCTACTCGTTCCTACCTGAGTAAGGGGTATGCGCAGAGAAACTTTCAGCTTTTATAAAATAACGAAGGTCTGGCCGTCGCGGGCTCTTAGTCTAGAATAATCATATTAAAACATCGTTCTCGTTTTTTACAATTACTTGTTTTGAAAAAACCAAAGTATTGAATTCATGAGCCAATAGTGAAATTCTTACCCCCACTTTTTTGGCATATCTCGACGTTTTAGGACCTACTGATTTTAAAAAGCAAAAAAAAATGTATCTACCCGACCGTCATTACCTACGAAGTCTAGAAAACCGCTGGAGAGAATTCAAAAATAGCAAATTTTCATATTTTTGGCTTAAAAAACGTTTATTTTCAGTGATAATGAGTAGAAAATTTAATCATTTAATCGTTTAAATTCAATAATTTAATGGAGAAATCTGGATGATTGACATCCGTATGTAAGACCAGGACCTTGATTATTGTTTTTGATTAAAAATCGTTTCCCAATTTTTTTGAGAAACATTCCCATAAACATTTCTTCGGTTTTCGACTAGAAATATATAAAACATAAAAGTAATTATTTGGATGACATGAAATGTAATTGAACATTAAATATGGCACATGAAGTGTGTCAAAAAACGTTAAGTGTGTCAAAACAAGAAAATTTAGGTACATGGGACTTGTTTAAAAAATGTTCATTTTAAGAGAAATCTTGATGTTCGATTATTGCATTATAAGTTTGTCAAAAAATTATTGTCAAGTGTGTCAAAAAAAGATTTTTATTTATTACTTTACCCAATTTTTCAGAAAAAATAAAATTAATTATTTGTAAGACATGAAATTTTATTATTATTATAGAGAGTTATGGCATTATCAAAAAAAATGTCAAGTGTGTCAAAAGAATGATTTTCATTTCTTTTTTTAGAAAATAATAAAATTAGTTGTTTGGATGAAATGAAATGTAATGAACATGAAATTATTATTATTTTATTGCATCATAAGTGTGTCAAAAAAATATTGACAAGTATGAAAAAAAAATTTAGCTGTTTGTATGAGGAAAATGTGATATGGAAATTTTTGAATTTGTTATAGTTTTTGAAATATTTTTGGAATTTTGAAAAAAGTTTGTATTTTTGATTTTGTAATAATTTTTGAAATAGTTTTAGAATTTTGGAAAAAGCTTAATTTTTGAATTTTTAAGAATTTTTGAAATATATTAGAAGTTAGAAAAATTTTAAATGTTTGATTTTATTCTAATTTTTGGATTTTTGAAAAAAGTTTCAATTTTTGATTTTGTTATAATTTTCGTAATATTTTCAGAATTTTTGAAAAAAGTTTAATCTTTGATTTTGTAATAATTTTTGGAATACTTTTAGAATTTTGAAAAAAGTTTGATTCTATTTAATTTTTACAATATTTTTTGGAATTTTGAAAGAAATATGAATTTGTGATTTTGTAATATTTTCTCGAAACGCTAAATGGAGAGGTTTTTGGGTAGTTTGCTGAGTGTATCATATTTTCACTAAATTATGTCAGTATATGATCTGTGATAATTTTCCGGCGACGAATTGATGTTTCGTGTTAGATTTGTAATAAATTTTTAAACAGAGATATCAAAATACATGTACTTTAACAAAGAGTTTTATGTTT
The DNA here is from genome assembly GCA_963693315.1 of Diogma glabrata. NCBI lineage: Eukaryota > Metazoa > Arthropoda > Insecta > Diptera > Cylindrotomidae > Diogma > Diogma glabrata. The sequence continues at coordinate 351,594,332 of OY856186.1, forward strand.
GATATACATCGCTGCCGATAACTAAAAACAATGTCCTCATAAAAGTTTTATGCCGAAAACTATATCAAAATCCTTAACCAAAACCGAATTCTTGATATCTCAGAGCTTGAGATTTCAGCCCCTCCATATATTATACTTGAAAGTCAATCAAAAATAAAATATGGCGTTCATATCTTATAATTTAAATAATTTATTGAAAATTCATATTAGGTGAATTGTTTTTGGTTTTAAAATTTTTTTATAGAATTTGACGAATTTTGCCTAAATTTTTCTTTTTTTCTTGAATTTAATTTACAATGCACAAAATATTCAAAAAATTGATGACAATCGCACTGTTGAGCATCATGGCTTCAGTGACAGCAATCGCAATTGCAATACGAGAAAATAATTTTCTTCGCCGCAATTCCCTTCCTCCTTTTTGACGTCACTTATACGATGTGGAGAAATAGCTGAAGTTCCCCGTGGTACCAGCTATGGACCCTCATGCTAACGCTAACATTCCAAAAAAATGTTCCTATACGGAAGAAGAGCTACAAGCTCTAATTAAAGAAAGAGCGATAGCACTCATAGCCGAAGAGGACACAGTCAAGGGAACCTCTTCCAGCAATTTTCAAAGTCCTCAACATTTACCTCTTCTTGTTCTGAAGAACCTTAACTTCAATAGGCAACCCAACCCACATTTCGGTTAAAGTTCCTTCTGGAAAAATCTACCAGACGCTTGGCTTACGATTCTAGAAGAGCAATTCCGTATCTCTCGCATCAAATCTCAAGATGCGAAATACGAATATATACTAAGCATTCTCACCCCAGATATTTCTACACTCATCTGGGATGTCTTACATGCAGCTAAGAGGGCAAATCCGTACGACCAAGTAAAATCAGCTCTTCTAAAAAGAGTCATTTCTAGCACTACTAAACGCATCAGAAACTAGCTAAAAGGAATGAAACTCGGCAAATTCCATTCCTGCCGTCACAAGTGGCGGCATGTGACATCGTCTTCCCGTTTTTGACCTTTTAGTTGATGCTGGGGCCAAAGTGTCTGTTATTTCAGCAACTGTGAAAGAAAAAATCTCGAAAATTTCTGATTTCCTACTCTTTTCAGCGAACGCCACTAAAATCAAAACGTACGGTACACGATCACTCGAATTGAATATTGGTCTCAGACGATCGTTCTGTTAGACCTTCAATATCGCGGAAGTTACTATGCCCATAATTGACACTGTATTTATGAATAATTATGGTCTTTTAGAAGATATTAAAAACCGACAACTTGTCCATCCACTCACCAACTTGATGATCACGACATTTCTAAATCAGGAATTCTCACACTGTTCAGACTTTTCGTATTCGTTCGAATGACATTCAAATTGCGAAACGCTGCGCTATTATTCCACAAATATAGTATTTGCTCCAAAATTGATGCTGTCCAACGTAAAAAATTAATATTTTTTATGAATGTTTTGTTTAATTTGACAAGTATTCTTAGACAAATATATAAAAGGCCAAAAGGGTGACGAAAAGGTACTAATTTTCTTCTTTTGCAAATTTAATTAAAGCAAATAAATAAAAGAAAGACTGCAAAGGAGTGAAATCAAAATACTAAACATTTTGCTCTTCGGGGTACATATTTAATAAGGTTATGTTAGGATACTATTAAATACGGCTTTTGATAAAACCTAATTTTAACACATCTCAAAACTATTGTTTAACTTTTTTAATTTTACCTTTTTTGACATTTTTGCAATGCTTTTAAATCTGTGTTTTGATTTCACCAATCCCACTTTTAATATGACTTACACTAATTTCAGACCATTAATCTTTAAATTTTTCCTCAGTTATATTTTATAATTTTGATTTTCATTTATTTCATATTTATTCAACACGAAAATCAACGAACGCTTGGAAGTGCTAATAAAAATATTTGACAAAAATAGTTTTCTGTAAACTGACAAGTAATAAACATGCTTAGTAACTATTTTCAATTTTTACTCTAAAATAATAGTATTCATATTTAAAGGAATTCGCTAATAATTTTTTAATTTATTTCTCTTCAATTGTAATAAGCGTAGTGACATTTGTTTGTACTACTGTGCAATTAAACATTTTTTTTTGTTGATGGTTTAGTTACAGCACTCAATGTCAATTAATAATACATGTTTTACATAAATGATTGTTTAATTTATAGAAAGTAGAATTGTTGTCTGTATTGGAAAAATTGCTTATTAAGATACTGGAGAGGGAAACAGGAAACATGATCTGTGTATATAAGCGATCGAATTGTTTTGGTCGGCAGATTATGTAATTTAAAATCGAATAGTGAAGTGATTGTTGCTCAAAAAAAAGTTTTTATATTCATATTATATTTTTTGTTGACATTAAAATTGCTTAATTAATTTATTTTTGAAATTGGTGTTTTTATTTTAACAAGTGTTAAGTTTTTGTTCATTTTTAATTAAGTTTTGCGTGTTCAGAATTTATTTGGAATAACATATTTTTGTATCTATAAATATGAGCATATTTGTTTTAGAAAACGGCTTCGAAAATGGTAAAACCGTTGTTTTACTGTAAAAACAAATTAAATCGTGAGTGGCTGCAAGGTAAGGCCATGGATGAATATCAATTGGATGTCCGAAATTGTGTTAGGAAAGGAAAAAATATCTCGTCTAAAGTTCTTCGCATAAAAATCAATGAGAGGTTTCATAAAAATAATATATTTGGCTTAATTTGTAAGTTAGTGCATACAAATTTAGTTCGTCGTCAATATTTTAACGTGATTGATTTATTTCAACGCGAAACTTATATGTACAAAGCAATATTTGAGGAATTTATAACATCAGAACAACAGTAAAACTTTTTAATGACAACACAGTATTTTACTGAGGCATCAAGTAATAATTTGATACAAATGAGTATTATATGTATCATTGTCATGCTGGTTCATCTTTTGATTTTGTTCATCTTTGGTGTGATTGAGATTGAGCATTGCATTCTACAAAGCGTCTATGGATAACGTTGCAGAATTTTGAATAAGTGATTTGTGGAATGCAATTTATGACTTCCTTCCGTAAAACTTCCTTTTGGGATTTTTAAGACAACAACCAACGATGTTTAAAAATAAATAAACACTCAACAGATAAAAATTGAATTTTCTTTTAATTAAAAATGTATGCCACCGAGCCAGATCCATTTTTTTCAATTAGTAAACTTTTATTCAATTCAAAATCAGTTTTTGAAAAAATAATCGCTTGAATTATTTTGAATTAAAACAAAAATTTTCCTGCCGAAATTTTAATTAAATTTAATAAAAATTTGCTTATTTCCAACTGGGAAAATTATCATCTGTTTTCGATTTGTTTAAAACAACGTAAAAATTCTTCAATTATTACTTGTTTTTATATACAATTTAAGACCAGAAAATTATCCTTATAAAATAATATTTTCACTTTGTTCGCCTTAATTTAACCGAATAGAAAAACCACAAACAAAGAAAATTAGTTTTATAAAAATAAAAATTAGCAAAAAAAACGAAAAAATAATCTTAATTAAAAACTTTTTGGTTTTCGTTCAAAATAAGAACTTTATAAAAAAAAAAAGATAATTATTCTTCGAAAAAAAAATAATAAAGTTAAAAAGAAGCTTTCTTGTCTATTCCCAGTAAAAACAAGCTTATTTTTTTCTTGAAAAAAATAAAAACTTTTTCGTTTTATTATCCAAAAAGAAAATGCATTTTTTTTCGTAATTTTGTAAAAGAAAAATATGAAAATATGATCAAAGGAATGAAAAACTTTTAGTTATCTTATGAACTCGTATTTTATTTTTCATTATATAAAAGAGTAAGAAAAAGTTTTATGTTGAAAATGTTGATGTGAAAATTACATTGGACGAATGATGAAAGGAAAAATAAAAAAAATCTAGAAAAAACTGTTATCATAAATTAGGTCGTTGTTGTGTTGTTTTAATGGAAAAACACAAGAGCTCTTATGTTTTATGATAGTATACCATAAAAAAAGGATTGGGTGTGGTTCCATGTACAAAATAAATAAAGATTTTTTCTTACTTTCAATTTATATAAAATTAAACAAACATTATTATACGAGGTTTCCAATATACGGAATGTTTTTTAGAGTAAATAAAGATTGAATTTGTTTTCATTGCTTCCATACCATCCTTTTTTGGATTCACTTTGAAATTAAATTCATTGAACCGATATTTCTAGCAGTATTTTTTAAATTTATTTTAAACAATAGAATTCTATACTACCTACACTCTGAGATTGAGTTTTTCTAGCAAGAAATAGTTCGCTTAATATAATAGCGTTGGGTAAACAGTGTCACAGTGGAGTACAAAAATATTGGTAAAAGATTATTATGTTTATGTGCCTCACATCATAGCTCTTCCAAACAAATGGAAAAGGTTTAATTTATTTTTGGCATCACCAGTGACACGTAACAAATGTAACAGATGGTGATAAATGAATCCCTCTCAGAGAAACGCTGATATAATGTTAGACAAGAACCTAGAAATAGTCGCTGATTGGGGTGAAAAATATTTGGTCAATTTTAAATCCATCACAGCTGCAGATCGAAAACCAAGTTCCTGAGTGTCTTAATTTTCCAAGACTTAGTCTAAAATAACCATATAATGGCGATGGCAGGAACACGTCAAGAAAACTTGGCCTCTGTAACCAATTACTTTTTGGTTTTGATAAATTATTTTACAAAAATTTTAACAAATTAGACATTAAGAATATTTTCTTTCGTATAGAAACTTTCAATTATACTATCTTCCAATATTTTTGATCGCAACTACACATCTCTTAAGGCAACACATCTAACCTCTTAATGTGTATATATTTTTTTTATGTAATCTGAACAAAGGCAACCAAAATCGTCTATAAAAATCGACTAAAAAACGTACAAACATACATAAAGGATCATACATAAATGCATGCAATATTTCAAATTTAATTTTGTATTTCCAATCAATTTTCAATATTTTCTTTAGCTTTCTGTTATGAAACGAAATTATATATCATACGCGATGGTTTAGCTTTTGATCAAATGGAAAAAAAAAACAAAAATACATTGAAAGACTACATTGTCGACGTTTCTTTAATATTGAACGAATATCATGATAATTACAAAAAAAAAAAGCAAGCAAAACAAATATTAAAAGGAAAAAATTTAAATTAGAAAAAAATTGTAATGAAAAACTGTTTGCTTTTAGACGAAAAAAAATGGTAATTTTCATTATGAGTTTGTCAGTGATTTTCCTTTTTTCGAGAGAAATTAAACAGAATTTTCTTCTTGTATTTGATTTGATTTTAATTAAAGTCCGTCAACCCATTTTTATTTGTGTCGTGTTTTGATTACATTTTTTTTTAAAGAAGGTCTTCAGTTTTCTTACTTTGTAAAAAAAATGGATGGAGCGTTAAATATAAAAACTACTATAATCCAAATGATAGGAAAATTGTTAGGAGTTGATAGGAAATTGTTAGAAATAAGTAATGACTTTGTATTATTATTATGTTTATTTGCTGAAAATGGTGTTCTTGAAAAGTTCTCTCCACAAAAGCTGTGCATTTTGTGTGCTTTTTGGTATATTTTGTATATAGCTGTGTACTATTTTATAATCTTATTACAAAAAAACACTTATTGTTTTGCATAGAAAGCTATTAGTTTTTTGTTTTTATTGTAACTCGATTTAAATTTTGTAACAGAATTACAAGCCTTGGGTATAAAAAAGCGAATACTAAAGTAACATAACCTACATACAGCAAGACTCATAAAAACATTTCTGCGGTCAATATATTCATACATATGTAACATTCAAATCACCTTTCGAATGAACACTTTGTTCATTGACTGTAATTAACAGTTTCTCATTCAACTGTAATTATTATAAATTATCATTTCCATGAGTATTAGATTTCATTTCATATTTTAAAGTTAAATTAAACAAACTTTGTTATAGACATAACATAATAAGAATATATAAAATTGTTTATCTTTCTTTGTTTCACGTATAAAAACGTACGAGTATTAAGAAAATGTTTTTCTAATTACACTAGTTTACAAGAAAAATCTCCCGCAATAAAACCCAACTTTTCTTATAGATTTGGACCTTCTAAACACGAATATCATATTCATTTTTTTTGTTAGCTCTTGCTTTTCAGATATTCACGAAAAACCAATTTTTTCGGTGATCAAAAATGTTGTTTGGGTTTTTGGGTCTCATATTTTACAAAACAAACAGATTAAATATATTAATGAAACAAATGCATAGTAAATATGCTAACAAACATTTTGAGCTATATTTTGTAAAAATCCATTAAGGATTCTGGAGGTTACAGTTGAAAAAATACGAAAAATTCAAGTTTTTTTTAAAATTTTTCCATTTTCAACGCCATAAATTTTGAACAAATAAAGACACTAATTTTTTTTTATTTCTTGGAGCCTATAGTAATTTCAATTTTTTTTCTTTTAAGCTGAAAGACACGAATATTGGTTATTCAAGTTTTCCCAAGTCACCAAGTTATTCAAGTTTTCCCAAAGAAAAACAAAACTCATAATTTGGAAAAAATAATTTTTATTGAATTTATTGTGCCATAAATAATAATTTTAAAAGTTTAGTCGTTCTCAAACATCAGTAAAGAATTATTTTGAAATAGTAAAGTATAATTTCCATTTTTGTTTTCGAAGTTGGGAATTGGTTCGATATGAGACGTAACAGGTCGTTCAATAAGTCCGTAGGATAAGTAAGAAAAAAACAACATTTTGACAAAACTCGATTTTTTTATTCAACATAGTTGCCTTCGAGAGCGATACAACGAGTATAGCGATTTTCCAACTTTTCTATACCACTTTTATAGTACGATTTCACTTTCTCGTCAAAATAGGCCTCAGTTTAAGCGATTACTTCATCATTGGGCTTAAATTTCTTTCCAGCAAGCATTCTCTTGAGATCAGAAAACAAGAAAAAGTCGCTAAATCTAGAGAATATGGTGGGTGGGTAAGCAATTCAAAGCCCAATTCATTCAATTTTGCCATCGTTTTCATCGATCTGTGACACGGTGCATTATCTTGGTGAAACAACACTTTTTTCTTTTGCAAATGTGGCCGTTTCTTTGCGATTTCAGCCTTCAATCGATCCAAAAGTTCACAGTAATACTCGCTGTTGATGGTGGTTCCTTTTTGGAGATAGTCGATGAATATTATTCCATTCGTATCCCAAAATACAGACGCCATCACCTTACCGGCCGACTGTTGCGTCTTTGCTCGCTTTGGATTCGGTTCGTCGACTGCTGTCCACTCAGCTGACTGTCTTTTGGATTCTGGTGTGTAATTGTGAAGCCATGTCTCATCCATTGTCACATATCTACGATAGAATACCCTTTTATTGCGGTTTAACAGTGCCAAAGACTCCTCCGAAGCATCGATTCGTTGTTGTTTTTGGTCGACTGTGAGCTCACGCGGCACCCAATTTGCACAGAGCTTTCGCATACCCAAATGTTCATGTAAAATGGTAAAAACACTACCATCTGTTACCTTTTCAATGTCAGCTATTTCGTGCAACTTCAATTTGCGATCGTTCATAACCAATTTGTGGATTTTTTTTATGTTTTCTGGAATAACAGCCTCATTTGGGCGTCCACTGCGCTCTGCATCTTTTGTGCTGGTACGACCACATTTAAATTCAGCCATCCACTTCTCTACCATTTGTCTCGATGGAGCAGAGTTTGGATAATGTTTATCAAGCCATTGTTTGGTTTCACTGTATTTTTTTTCATCAAAAAGCAATGCTTTATTAAAATTCGAAATTCACTTTTTTCCATTTTTTTTCAAAAACAGAAGTTGCTTCACACAAAATGCTATAACTCACGAATAAATAGTCAGATTGCTGTCAAATTTATACACGTATCGTTTGAAGATTAGTACTAAATAAAAATCATATGGAAAAAATTCTAGTAACGCCATCTATGTGTCATCCTACGGACTTATTGAATGACCTAGTATATAGAAAAGTATAAACAAAAGATAATGAATTGTGAGGAGAGGCAAAACATCATAGCATCAGAACTATTTAAGTTAGTTCAAGCACCATAAAGTTAGGCCCCTATTTATGTCTATTAATACCTGTAAGGTTTATTTCTTTATTTCTTTTTTCTCTTCTTTTTTGTTTTTTGATAATGTAAATTTTTTGCTATCACCGCCCGCCTTGTGTTACTCCTTACGTTTATGATCATTTTAAGTTTAATTTAAGAAAGCAATTACATACTTCTACTTTTTGATAGTTTTCTCAACTCCTCTCAAAAACTTTTCTCAACAACTCTCGGTTTTCTCAACTTTTGTTTAATTAGTTTAATGAGGCTTCTTTTTAAGTAGATAATTGTCGTATGATTAGTTGCAAGTATAATCTCTCTGAGGATAAATTTAATTCCAAACATTTAAATAAAATATTAATTAAAAAAGAAAAAACATTACAAATATAAATTTTAAATAGTGTATTGTTTTTAAAAATCAATAAATCATTAGTGATAGCTGCCTTGCAAAGCAACATAAATTGTTAGTAAAGTGTAAAGTCAAGTTTATTTAAACGGCGTCGTAAAGGAGTTTCAAGTGTTAAAATAGCCTAAATTCATTGTTTTATTTGTAGAAGTTACATAATACATACTGCTAAAAGAATCTCCCCATTTATAAGAACTGCCTATCTTCATTACTAACTGATATTTTCCGACTCCTAAAATAAATTCTGGGTGGGTGGAGCTAGATCATGTCAAAAATCTTCACAAAAAAATCTCAATTTCGAGAAAAATCATTTACAAAAAAATACAACTTTTGTCAAAAAAAGACATTTCATAATCAACTAACTGATATTTTCCAACTCTTAAAATAAGTCCGAGATGGGTGGAGCTAGTACATGTCAAAAAAACTTCACAAAAAAAATCTCAATTTCGAGAAAAATCATATACAAATAAAATACAAGTTTTGTCAAAAAAAGACATTTCATAATCAACAAACTGGTATTTTCTAACTCCTCCAATAAGTCCGAGGTGGGAGGAGCTAGATCATGTCAAAAAACTACACAAAAAAATCTCAATTTCGAGAAAAATCATATACAAATAAAATAGAAGTTTTGTCAAAAAAAGACATTTCATAATCAACTAACTGATATTTTCTAACTTCTAAAATAAGTCCGAGGTGGGGGGAGCTAGATATACCACGAAAACAACTTATATATAAATCAATTATGTTGCAGAATTTAAATTATTCTTATAGTTAAATTTTTTTTCCAAATTTTGAGTTTTGACTTTCTTTGGGAAAACTTGAATAACTTGGTGCAAACTGCACCAATATTCGTATCTTTCAGCTTAAAAGAAAGAAAATTAAAGCTACTATAGGCTCCAAGAAATGAAAAAAAATTAGTGTCTTTATTTGTTCAAAATTTATGGTGTTGAAAATGGAAAATTTTTAGAAAAATGTGAATTTTTCGTATTTTTGCAACTTTTTTCGACTGTAACTTCCAGAATCCTTAATGGATTTTTACAAAATATAGCTCAAAATGTTTGTTAGCATATTTACTTTCACTCGTTTCATTAATATATTTAATCTTTTTGTTTTGTAAAATATGAGACCCAAAAACCGAAACAACATTTTTGATCACCGAAAAAATTGGTTTTTCGTGAATATCTCAAAAACAAGAGCTAACAAAAAAAATGAATATGATATTCATGTTCAGGGAGTCCAAATTCATAAGAAAAGTTGGGTTTTATTCAGGGAGACAAAAAAAGTTCAAAATTTGTAAACAAGTGTTATTATATGTAGAGTTAGCGCATTGTTTTAAAAAACGAAGCGAAGATTTATATAAAATATTATTCTTAAGTTAGATTGAAGTTAACAGTTGTGAAAATAAGTCGTTGGACTTAATGTAAGTTATTAAACTAATAAATAAATTGAAATAAATTTGTTAGTTTTATTTACTAAATGTTAATGGAATAATTTATAAGTGTACATTATAAATTATATACCAAAATTGTCGCAGTTGATAAACGGGGTTGAATATTCAAAAGTGAAAATTTTGAATACCCGCACCGAACCTAAATAGTTAAAAAATTGTGAAAAATTTTTTACTAAAATAATTAAAAATTGTGTAAAATTTTTAATTCAAGTTTTGAATAATAAAAATAAAATTTCGTAGCTAAAATGAAATTTTAGTAAAAATCGAAAATTTTTGCTGAAAAGAATTTTCAACAAATGAATAAAACACACGTATTTAAAAAATATATTTTCATCACAATTATCGAACCTAACTTATCTCAAACAGCTGAATTTAATCAACAATTTAATCATCAATTTTGTCATCAAATTAAATCATCATTTTTATCCACAATCAAAACATCAAATATACCAACAATTTAATCATCAATTTTGTCAACAAATTAAATCATCATTTTTATCAACAATCAATACATCAAATACATCAACAATTGCAATACAAATATTAAGAAGTGCATCATGGAAAAAAACTCAGAGCAAGACGATAAGCTAGTAGAAAATTTTCGTTTAGCTGCCTCGGACGAAACGCCCTACCCTATATTATGATTAGTACGCCTGTTCGAAAATTAAGATTTTTAGTTGATACTGGAGCTAGTTCAAGCATTATAAATCCAGGTATCTGCCATCCTAAACGGAAAATACGTGTAAGCGATCCAATAAGACTTAAAACAATTAAACAAAGTTTTTCAGATTTTCAATAAAATTACTATTCCAATATTTAATGAATTTAATTTTAGAAGGACAAATGGTAGAATTTTTAAAATTCCATTCAGAATTCGATGGATTAATAGGAAATAATATTTTGAAAATGCTGAAAATGGACCTTAGTTATAGAAATTGCACTTTAGAAACTGAAAACACTAAAATAAAAATATTTTTTGATAGAACGGAGGAAGAATACATTTTATTATTAAACGCTTTAGATGAAAATATTATCTTCAACATTGACTTAGATAAAACAAACTGCATTATGGAACAGCTTCGCACCAAACATTTAAACTATAAAGAAAATATAGCAATTACAAAAGTAATTAAAGAATTTCCTAATATATTTTTTCAAGAAGGTACGTATTTGACATTTACTCACGCTATAAAACATACTGTAAATACGACAAATGAAATTCCAATTAATAAAAAAAGTTATAGATATCCCGAAATACATAAAAATGAAGCTAAGTCTCAAATAGATGAAATCCTTAGACAAGGTATTATACGCCCAAGTAACTCACCTTATTCAGCTCCAATTTGGATAGTAGGCAAAAAACGAGACGCTTCCGGAAAACAGAAATGGAGGCTACTCGTTGACTATAGAAGTTTAAATGACGTAACCATAGACGTCCAATTCCCAACACCAAATATAGAAGATATTTTTGATAAATTAGGAAGAGCACAATATTTTACCACGATTGATCTCGCAAAAGGGTTTCATCAAGTAGAAATAGATAAAAGAGATTTTAGGAAAACTGTATTTTCAACAGATAATGAACATTATGAGTTTACTCGTATGCCTTTTGGCTTAAAGAACGCCTCAGCTACCTTCCAAAGATTAATTAATTCAGTTTTATCCGAGTTCATAGGAATTATATGTTTAGTCTATTTAGATGACATAATAATTTTTTCAACTAGCTTAAAAGAACACATTGATTAAATAACAAAAAATTTTAAAAAATTAGAAGAATTTAATCTAAAATTCCAAATTGATAAAAGTAAATTTTTGAGGACGGAAACAGAATTCTTAGGACACATTGTCACCACACACGGTATTAAACCAAATCCAAATAAAATTGAAGCAATACTTAAATACAAACTACCAAAGACACATAAACAAATTAAATCCTTTTTCGGTATAACAGGATATTATAGAAAATTTATCAAAAATTATTCAATGGTAGCAAAACCAATGACACATTTTTTAAGGAAAGGTCAAATAATTAATTTAAAAGATCCAGAATATATTAAGAGTTTTGAAAATTTGAAAACATTAATAACATCAGACCCCACTTTAAAATTTCCAAATTTCAAAAAGAAATTTCTTCTTACGACAGACGCATCACACTTTGCGTTAGGAGCCGTATTATCACAAGACGGACATCCAATTTCTTACCCAGTTGAAAAAGTTACTGCAATTTTTAATACAAGCTTTGCAATATGGGTTATGTATAGCAAGTTATTATTACATTGCAAAGCAAATGTTGCATTAAAACTGATTCTAATGCAAAATCACAAATTTTAGTACAACTTACCATCATAATTTAATTTTTATACTAATGGTAGAAGTTGGAAAACAACTAGCTACGCTTGAAGTTTTCAAACAACTTGCTAATGCAAAGAGCATTAAATTTATTTTTATAGCAAGCTATGCATTGTTTTATATAGGAGACGTCCGTAGGAACTATATGTGTAGCAATTTGCATTACATATTCTACTTATTTTTAACTGTGTATGCAAGTAGAACTTTGAATTCACATAAAATTAATTACTCCACTATAGAAAAAGAATTACTAGCGATTGTATGGGCGGAAAAGTATTTTAGACCTTATCTTTATGGTAGACATTTTAGCATCCAAACTGACCATAGACCATTGGTATGGCTAGGTTCACTTAAAGAACCCAATAGTAAATTACAAAGATGGAAAATAAAGTTAGAAGAATTTAATTACGACATAGAATATGTAAAAGGAAAAAATAATCAAGTAGCAGACGGTAACTCTAGAATAGAAATTCACGTTAATGAAGTTAATGAACCTTCAGAATGTATATCTGAAAACAAAATCGATAATATGTCAACAGCTGCAACCATTCATAGTGCTGGCGAGGATAGCTCAAATCATTTCCCAATTGTTTACACACCAGTTAATGTATTTAATAATCATATGATTTTAAAAAATCAGAACATAGCTACAAACAGACTTTAAAGTTTTTAAGAAAAGAAGATTTGTAATTGAAATTAACATATTTAAGGAAAATTTGGTCATTGAATTTATGAAACAGCACCTTCCGTCAAAAGGAATTTCAGCAGTTTATTGGAATGACGATCATTTATTTGCACAATTCCAAGACGTATATTTAAAATACGTTAGTAGAAACAA